>CM063507.1:52600309-52607809 GCA_032207245.1 Pardosa pseudoannulata | reverse complement strand
GATAGAGTTATTTTATATGTCGGGGCCCAGTGTTAAGACGAATGGACTTTCTTCATAATAATAAGAACTCATATCTCTATTTGAAAGCAACTTGCGCCATTTTCATTTTTCTTAGCGGAGCTAGGCCTGGAATAGGTGTTGACAGCTCCATGACCACGCGCTTACTGATCTTATCAATTTGCAAGCTCATAAAATAGTTCAAAAATGCTTTCACCTGACCGGATTATCCTAAAATCTTAAGCGAGCGTGGGTCTTTTTCATTTATTTTATTATTATAAAAGAGTTCCCTTTTTAAAATCGTTTTTAACTCACGTAATTTCCAACTACACCTTTTTTAGACCTGACATATATATACATGTACACACACACGCACACACACACACACACACACACATATATATATATATATATATATATATATATATATATATATATATATATATATATATATATATAATCACCTAATGATAACTGAAAAACATTACTAAGAGTCAAAATAAAGAATTTAAGTAATTTAAAATTGTGTAAAAATTTCAAAATATAAATAAATTTTAATTATGTATACAATAATTTAAAAGAAATAGAAAAAAGTTTAAAATTTAAAAATAAATTAAAAAGTTCGCTGTTTAGTTGATCAGATTATTTTTTTTTTGCATTTGAAACGGTAAAAAAATCCCCTTTTTAAACTAAAATCTATGTTTTATTACTATTAGTAATTTTATGAATGAAAATGAGGACATTAGTACATTAATTTTTCCTTAAGACAAAACTATAAAATATTTTTAAAAAGTTCAAAATTTTCTTTACTTTCCGGAACAAAACATTTAATTTCCACACCCAAAAAAACTTCAAAGCTCAAAAAGGAGATCACGAAATCATTTCAGAGATCAAATAAAGATCAAAATTATATGTCCTCGTCTGAAACACTTACCTGAATTCAAAAATCTCTAAAAGAAGAATTTTTTTTTTCTAAAATAATGCGTTTATTTCTCCAGCACCAAATCTCCATCCTCTATAATTACATTTTTAATGAATCTCCAAAGTCTACCAACAGTCGTATATAAATCAAACAAATACTAGAGCAAGAATCGGGACGTGAAATATTTTTCCCAAAGTAAATTATTCTTCATCTCACTTCTTGCGAAATCGACTTCTTCTTGAGCATTAATAAATTAAAAAGTATTAAATAACTTTTATTTCCTTTACAGAATAATTCCAAGAAAAAAAAACGGCTATGGAGTCATTAAAAGCATGTCCTAAATTCATATGAACTTTTTAAAAAGTAAGAAGAAAGCTTCGCAAAACTTAACGTGTTGCAAAAGATTAACACATCTATGGGTTATTTTTTTTCTTTTTTTTCTCTAAAATAAATATTTTTTAAAGATAAATTGAATTTGCTCTTTAATAATGCGTTTTTAACTCAAGAGCTTTTAGTATTAGTTCAGTCTGAGTTATAATTGATTTTGCACTTTGTGTATTTAAATTATTTCGAATTATTTGCTATTAATCTGTGCCAAGTGAAAATGAAAAAAAAATTTCTTTTTTCCTCGTCGAATTCGTTAATTTTTAGTGTAATTTTTTCCCTTAAAATGGCGAGAGAGAAAAGATTTAAAGAACAAATAGGTGATTTTTTATACAAAGCTGTGTGAAGTCTTTTTTATTCTAATCAAATACATTTTGTCTATAATTTCATGTCACATTTTTTTTAAACGTTTTGCTTCGAGGTTTAGTCATTTAATGCTGAAAAGTAAATATTTAAAAAATATAAACAATTATAAATATTTCCTATTCATCATTTTTATTCTAATCAAATACATTATTTCTATAATTTTATGTGACATTTTTTTAAACATTGGTCATTTAATGCTAAAAAGTAAATACTAAAAAATATAAACCATTATAAATATTTCCTACTCATCTTTTTCATTCTAATCAAATACATTTTATCTATAATTTTATTTCACATTTTTTTAAACATTTTACTTCGAGGTTTGGTCATTTAATGCTAAAAAGTAAATACTAAAACATATAAACAATTATAAATATTTCCTACTCATCTTTTTTATTCTAATCAAATACATTTTTTCTATAATTTCATGTCACATTTTTTTAAACATTTTGCTTCGAGGTTTGGTCATTTAATGCTAAAAAGTAAATACTAAAAAATATAAACAATTATAAATATTTCCTACTCATCTTTTTTATTCTAATCAAATACATTTTTTCTATAATTTCATGTCACATTTTTTAAAAACATTTTGTTTCGAGGTTTGGTCATTTAATGCTAAAAAGTAAATACTAAAATATATAAACAATTATAAATATTTCCTACTCATCTTTTTATTTTAATCAAATACATTTCTTCTATAATTTCATCTCAAATTTTTTTTAAACATTTTCTTCGATGTTTGGTCATTTTATGCTAAAAAGTAAATACTAAAAAATATAAACAATTATAAATATTTCCTACTCATCTTTTTTATTCTAATCAAATACATTTTTTCTATAATTTCATGTCACATTTTTTTAAACATTTTGCTTCGAGGTTTGGTCATTTAATGCTAAAAAGTAAATACTAAAATATATAAACAATTATAAATATTTCCTACTCATCTTTTTTATTCTAATCAAATACATTTTTTCTATAATTTCATGTCACATTTTTTTTAAACATTTTGCTTCGAGGTTTGGTCATTTAATTGTAAAAAGTAAATACTAAAACATATAAACAATTATAAATATTTCCTACTCATCTTTTTTATTCTAATCAAATACATTTTTTCTATAATTTCATGTCACATTTTTTAAAAACATTTTGCTTCGAGGTTTGGTCATTTAATGCTAAAAAGTAAATACTAAAAAATATAAACAATTATAAAAATTTCTTACTCATCTTTTTTATTCTAATCAAATACATTTTTTCTATAATTTCATGTCACATTTTTAAAAAAACATTTTGCCTCGAGTTTTGGTCATTTAACGCTAAAAAGTAAATACTAAAAATATATAAACAATTATAAATATTTCCTACTCATCTTTCTATTGTAATCAAATAGATTTTTTCTATAAATTCATGTCACAATTTTTAAAAACATTTTTCTTCGAGGTTTGGTCATTTTATGCTAAAAAGTAAATACTAAACTATATAAACAATTATAAATATTTCCTACTCATCTTTCTATTGTAATCAAATATATTTTTTCTATAAATTCATGTCACATTTTTTAAAAACATTTTTCTGCGAGGTTTGGTCATTTAATTCTAAAAAGTAAATATTAAAAAATATAAACAATTATAAATATTTCCTACCCATATTTTTTATTCTGATCAAATACATTTTTTTCTATAATTTCATGTCACCATTTTTTAAACGTTTTGCTTCGGGGTTTGGTCATTTTATGCTAAAAAGTAAATACGGAAAAATATAAACAATCATAAATATTTTCAACGCATCTTTTTTTTATTCTAATCAAATACATTTTTTCTATAATTTCATGTCACATTTATTTAAACATTTTGCTTCGAGGTTTGGTCATTTAATGCTAAAAAGTAAATACTAAAAAATATAAACAATTATAAATATTTATTACTCATCTTTTTTATTCTAATCAAATACATTTTTTCTATAATTTCATGTCACATTTTTTTTAAACGTTTTGCTTCGAGGTTCGGTCATTTAATACTAAAAAATATTAAAATATATAAACAATTATAAATATTTCCTACTCATATTTTTTATTCTAATCAAATACATTTTTTCTATAATTTCATGTCACGTTTTTTTTAAACATTTTGCTTCGAGCTTTGGTCATTTAATGCTAAAAAGTAAATACTAAAAAATATTAACAATTATAAATATTTACTACTCATCTTTTTTGTTCTAATGAAATAATTTTTTCTATAATTTCATGTCACATTTTTTTAAACATTTTGCTTCGAGGTTTGGTCATTTAATGCTAAAAAGTAAATACTAAAAAATATAAACAATTATAAATATTTATTACTCATCTTTTTTATTCTAATCAAATACATTTTTTCTATAATTTCATGTCACATTTTTTTTAAACGTTTGTTTCGCGGTTTTCATTTAATGCTAAAAAGTAAATACTAAAAAATATAAACAATTATAAATATTTCCTACTCATCTTTTTTATTCTAATCAAATACATTTTTTTTATAATTTCATGTCACACTTTTTAAAAACATTTTGTTTCGAGGTTTGGTCATTTAATGCTAAAAAGTAAATACTAAAATATATAAACAATTATAAATATTTCCTACTCATCTTTTATATTGTAATAAAATACATTTTTTCTATAATTTCATGTCACGTTTTTTAAACATTTTGCTTCGAGGGTTAATCATTTAATGCTAAAAATAAATACGAAAAAATATACAATTATAAATAATAATACTCATCTTTTTTATTCTAATCAAATACATTTTTTCTATAATTTCATGTCACATTTTTTTAAACATTTTGCTTCGAGGTTTTTTCACTTAATGCTAGAAAAGTAAATACTAAAATATATAAACAATTATAAATATTTCCTACTCATCTTTTTTTGCTTTAAACTGTGCACACTGTTAAACATTACTTATTTCTAAATTTTCAAATTATTTTTAACTTTAATTTCTTTTTATCCTTCGTTTCTTATTATTAATGCTTATTATTTTCACTATAAGGTTAGTATTTATATTATATTCATGGTTTCCGCGCACCTGGAAAGTCATGGAAAATCATGGATTTAGAAAATGGATTAATTTTATCATGGAAAGTCTTGATTTTTCAAGCAAAATGAGTAAAAGTCATGGAAAGTCATGGATCCGCTAAACTACCGATTAAATAAAAATGCATTGAATTGTTTAATTCTATTTGTACTTATCATTTGGCTGAAGTTACTGAGTTTGGTATTTATGTATTATCCTATTGATCCTATTGTCAAGTAAAATTCGTTCGCCAAGGAAACTCAAAGCAAGAAAGCTTAATGAGTGTGTAAATATATATTATTCTGATTTTTTCTTAAATTGTAGATTAAAATTTTATTAATATAATAATAATTATCTTTTAATAAACATTAGTTAAGATTTTTGCACAAAATACAAGTTTATCTCTAGGGATATTGTATATAAACATTATAGGGTTATATTTGGCTATTATTCATGGTCACCTGGATAATACCAAAGTACTCTGAATTCAAATTGGAAACATTTTTATTGAAAAATTGCTATAGGATTAAACTTAGGTATGTAGATACAACAATTTATTTTTATGTATGTGAGTTTATTAACACTTATAAAGTAAGTTTATAGTTTTTTTATGATAAAATTCCTGTAATTTCTCTAAAAGCATATATTTTATTTGTATGTACGTCAGAAGTTTTATTCATATATACTTTAACGAAAGCTTTTTAAAGTCATGGAAAATGATCCGCTAAATCAAGGAAAATCATGAAAAGTCATGGATTTGAAAAATTTTATTTTGGCAGATACCCTGTATATTATTTTTTAGATTTAAAATTTCAATTTTGCAGGTATTTTAAAATCTAAATTTTTATACTCTCCCTCGATTTCTGTCATTATTATATTTAATAAAAAAAAATTGAAACTCGTCCTTATAATTGTAACATAAATAATTCTACTTCTCTGATAAAAATTAACCTAGATATTTAAATTCAAAGTTTATGAAAATTATTATTTTTTCTTTTTTAGGGAATCGGTTAAATTATTAATTACAGTAATTCGAGGTTGAAATCAGCTTGCAACATCTTTTTAATGGCGAAAAGGGAAGAATATTTCTGATTTATTCCTTAGTAAGTGCATTCATAGTAAACCAAATGAATGTACGCTTTAATAATAATATTAATAATTCGTCATAATTTTTTTCAGTATTTTAGGCATTGATTGTATTCATCGTAAGGTGAATTGATATACACTGTAATAATAATAATAATAATTCGTTATTACAGTGTAGATCAATTCACCTTACTTTGGATACAATCAATGCCTAAAACACTGAAAAAATTATGACGAATTATTATTATTATGATTAACATGTATATTCATTTATTTTTCAAAATTCGTTATTACAGTGTATATCAGTTCTCCTTTTTATGGTATACAGTCAATGCCTAAAACACTGAAATATTTAAAAGGAATTATTATTATAATTTTTTCTGTGTTTTAGGCATTGATTGCATCCATATAAGTGTCTTGATAGCAAGGTGAATTGATATACACTTTAATAATAATAATAATAATAATAATAATAATAATAAATAAAAATCGTTATAATTTTTTCAGTGTTTTAGGCATTGATTGTATCCATAGTATGGTGAATCGATATACACTGTAATAACGAATTATTATTATTATTATTATTATTACTGTCATAATGTATATAAATTCACCTTACTATGGATAAAATCAGTGACGGAAACACTGAAAAATTTATAACGAATTATTATTATTTTTTCAGTGTCTTAGGCATTGATTGTATCCATAGTTAGGTGAATTCATATCATTTTAATAAGAAATTATTATTATTATTATTATTACACTGTATATCAGTTCTCCTTACTATGGATACAATCAGTGCCTAAAACACTGAAAAATTTATAACGAATTATTATTATCATTTCTTCAGTGTTTTAGGCATTGATTGTATCCATAGTAAGGTGAATTCATATCATTTTAATAACTTATTATTATTATTATTATTATTATTATTTTATTATTATTATTATTATTATATTATTATTATTATTATATTATTATACACTGTATATCAGTTCTCCTTACTATGGATACAATCAGTGCCTAAAACACTGAAAAATTTATAACGAATTATTATTATCATTTTTTCAGTGTTTTAGGCATTGATTGTATCCATAGAAAGGTGATTCAATATACACTGTAAAAACGAATTATTATTATTATTACAATGTTTATCAATTCACCTTACTATAACAATACTAATAATAATTCGTCATAATTTTTTCAGTGTTTTAGGCATTGATTGTATCCAAAGTAAGGTGAATTGATCTACACTGTAATAACGAATTATTATTATTATTATTACAGTGTATATCAATTCACCTTACGATGAATACAATCAATGCCTAAAATACTGAAAAATTTATAACGAATAATTATTATAATTTTTTCAGTGTTTTAGACATTGATTGTATCCATAGTTAGTTGAATTCATATCATTTTAATCAAATTATTATTATTATTACTATTATTATTATTATTATTATTATTATTATTTATTATTATTATTATTACACTGTATATCAGTTCTCCTTACTATGGATACATACTGCTTAAAACACTGAAAAATTTATAACGAATTATTATTATCATTTCTTCAGTGTTTTAGGCATTGATTGTATACCATAAAAAGGTGATTCAATATACACTGTAAAAACGAATTATTATTATTATTACAATGTTTATCAATTCACCTTACTATAACAATACTAATAATTCGTTATA
>CM063507.1:52575309-52590309 GCA_032207245.1 Pardosa pseudoannulata | reverse complement strand
CGATGCGGAACCACGGAACGGGAAAAAATTAAAACTACATAACTGAAGTGATTTTTAGAATTTTGATTTCTTTGTGTAGGTTTACTTAACACATTGTATGTGGAACACGTACTAGTACGTTTTCTGACAATTGATACTTGAGCGCGGGTCACGTACTAGTACGTTTTCTGACGATTGATACTTCAGCACGGGACATGTACTAGTACGTTTTCTGACGATTGATACTTAAGCACGGGTTACGTACTAGTATGGGTTACTGTAACAACATGGTTTGTTTGTGGGTACAAAAAAAAACGGTATATACAAGAAAACGAAGCCGAATGTTCTTATCAACCACATAGATTCTACAAACATTTAGACCAATAAAAACTAGTTTTTACATCAGTCGATGTGGAACCACAGAACGGTAAAAAATAAAACTATATACTACTATTTCTATTTGATTTTTCCTATTTACAATATTATTATAAATTTATCCACTAAAAATTATTTTTTGTTTACAAAAATCTTATGGTTGTTATTTATATATTTATATTTACATATTTCTTTATATGTTTCAATATAAAGTAGGAAAAGTTGTTTAAAGAATTAAATAATTTTCGATCTAATAAGATTTAACTGAATAACTAAATTTGCAAGCAAAACGCCCGCTCTCAGTACAATTCCTCTGCGAAATGTACCCGCACACTATGTGCTAAAAAAAAGCTATTTGATAATATGACTATGCTTGAATATCATATCCTGTTAATTCAAAAAGCTGTTATAAACGTTAGTCAAATATATTCTAAATATCAAATAAACTTACATCAATAGTCGCTAGCGTACCTGACCCTGTCTGCTTACCTTCCGGTAAGCATATTGACTTACGGAAAATCAATCCAGTATTTAACGTCAGTGTACGCTAAACGTTTACCAGAACTAACGGCTTTCTCCCATTGTACATTAGGAGACGGTCCCTTCTGGCCGTAGCACACGAGACAAAGCGTTCGAAACATTAGAAGAGAAATAGATATTTCTCTGTATAGAATTGGATAAAGGGGTTGTATAATTTGAAGGCAAAAAAAAATCTTCTTTAGACTGATTACCTTATATATCAGGTATGGTCTGGTCAACTCACGGCCAAAAGTGTAAAATTTTGCGCTACGCGTATCCAATACACCGGTAGAACTCTTGAATTTTCCGAGAATTTCGCTTCGGTAGGATTCTTGAAATTTGCAATTTCATGTATTCATGAAATTTCCAATTTGCAACAGCTCAAACCTTAATAAATCAACTTATAAAAATCCAGTTCTTTAAATTCAGATTTTTAAACCATAAATTTAAATGAAGAAAAGTATTTTCTCTGGTTATAGTAAATATATTATTTGACTGGCATATAACCCGTCATATGACGGAATCAGTAAAATTTTTAATTTTTGAGAATTGCAAAGTACTTTTATAAAAATTTCAAATTTTGAAAAATGGCTCGGACTATTAAGGAGCAATGCCAATTTACGTACTGATATTTATTTTGACTTCCATAAAAATAAAAATGGTTCATAATTATTTTACTGTGTATGAAAATTTTTACTGACCCGATAAGGGGGCTGAATGTTGTACGCTGCCCAGGTAAATTCACTGCAAAAGTTTAATTCCAATATTTAAACACACTAAGTGGTTTATCTAAATGAAATTCCAGTAAGCTTGTTGTTTTTATTGACTCGATAAAAAACATATCAATATTTGAAGAGTTTTAAGATGGAGAATAAGATAGGTTTCCAATTTTTTAAACACACTGCGTGGCTTATCTACAAAAATATTCCAGCAATTTTGTTGTTTTTATTGACTCGATAAGAATTATATCAATCTTTGAAGAGTTTTAAGATGGAGAATAAGATAGGTTTCCAATTTCTTAAACACACTGGCTTATCTACACAAAATCCCAGCTATTTTGTTGTTTTTATTGACTCAATAAGAATTATATCACTCTTTGAAGAGTTTTAAGATGGAGAATAAGATAGGTTTCCAATTTTTTAAACACTCTGCGTGGCTTATCTACATAAAATCCCAGCAATTTTGTTGCTTTTATTGACTCGATAAGAATTATATAAATCTTTGAAGAATTTTAAGATGGAGATTAAGATAGGTTTCCAATTTTTTAAACACACTGCGTGGCTTATCTACACAAAATCCCAGCAATTTTGTTGTTTTTATTGACTCGATAAAAATTATATCAATCTTTGAAGAGATTTAAGATGGAGAATAAGATAGGTTTCCAATTTTTTAAACACACTGCATGGCTTATCTACACGAAATCCCAGCAATTTTGTTGTTTTTATTGACTCGATAACAATTATATCAATCTTTGAAGAGTTTTAAGATGGAGAATAAGATAGGTTTCCAATTTTTTAAACACACTGCGTGGCTTATCTACACAAAATCCCAGCAATTTTGTTGTTTTTATTGACTCGATAACAATTATATCAATCTTTGAAAAGTTTTAAGATGGAGAATAAGATAGGTTCAGAGCGTTACGACTTGCTGTTTTGCACAAGAATTCTCATGAGACCGGGGCCTACTGCTTAAAATCGTTTCCGAACGGGTACGGAGATCCATGCCCGCAGAGGGATTCGAAACCCCGAACTCCGGTTCCGAAGAGCAGGCTCAATCGTACTAGGTTTGTCCAAGTGGCATGAGTTTGGTTTTGATTTTGGAGAACTACGGTCTACTTTTTGCAACACGAGGGATAATAAGATCGGGATCTACTTCTTAACCCATCCACCGACCACCCTCCCCACCTTTTTCCCTTTCAAAACAGTCACCCTTTTCGTAAATTCGACACGGAACTTACCGTACCATACTAGAGTTGCCGGTTTAAAAGTTGTCAGGCTACTTTTAAGTTATTTTCCCTGCAAGGTAAAGGAGTTCCGTTACGCAAAATTAGTTTCTTTCATTTATTATCGCTTTGCAATATTTTTTTCCTCAAAAGTGTGTTATACGAGTGCGAACGAGAAGGGGTCTACAGGTCCGTTTTCGAACAGGAATTCGCTGTCGAACCCCCGTCGACGCGTCCGTTCAGTGGGTTAAAGCCGATTCCGAACTGCTACGAACAACCATGGCACGGTGAGTTTCGAACCCACGATTTACGTTTCCGAAGAGCAGCGCCCTACCATCCGGTCTCCGTTCGGCAAATAAGATTGATGTAGCGTATTCTTTAGTTTTAATAAGTAGGAATATGAACTTAAAAGAAATTACATATTCCACGACGATGACGATATGCTCCTGCCTATATGAATTCATGGGTGCTGCCGGAGTGAAGGAAAAATCCTCAAATTATCCTCAAATTTAATTTTTTTAAGATAGGATCGCCAGCGAGTATTTTGAAGTCACGCTCAAGTGGCCTTCCCAGTACAACTGCTTTCGCCGGCAAAAGCATTTTTCAGTAAGCGACTGTCCTTGCGCACCGTTACATGTAACTCTATTGCTCTGCCATGTTTCTTCGGCAAGGTCTTTCCGGGAAAACGCAGACGACTCGAGGGAGGGCTCGGGTGGCCAATTCTCTTTTGTCGCATCAAGGAAAAGAGAGAAAAAAAATTGACAATGGGTGGTAAGATGTCGCAACCGCGCAAGGGGAGGGCGGACGGCAGAATTCTATTTTGCGCCGCGGGAGCGAAATGAAATGTTTTCCACATATTTTCGGGCTTTTGTGTGCGGTGTAGGTGTAGCCACCACAGTAGGAACACAGAAAAAAATAATAAAAGTTTTTTTTTTTGTTTTTGTTTTTTATTCTCTCGGTGGTACACAGACAGATGGTGCTCAAGGTCTCGCGTAAAGAAACAAAGCAAAGAAAAAAACTGCTTGTAGTTTTGCAGATATGTGCCTATCGGGGTATGGTGTTATTAAATAGGTGTGTTTATTGGTGGGAGTGATGGATGGGGTTATTTATTGTGAGCTTAGAATGCTTTCTTTTAAGGAGTGCTGTTTGCTTTGTATGTGCGTGTTAAAGTGACAGTAAGCTTTGAAACGTTAAAGAATTATAATATTTATTATTTAAATACAATAAGGGTAACGAAACTTATTAAAATTCACTAAGTATAACTAAAGTGTTACTAAGATGCCATAAATATAACTCAGTTATTATTAAGATACCATAAGTATAACGAAATTGTTACTAAGGTACCGTAAGTATAACGAAATCATTAAATACCGTAAAAATGCAATGCTTCATTAAAATGCATTTAAGGGTAACAAGACTTATTAAAATTTAATAGATATAACATAATTGTTTATTAAGATACCGTAAGTATAATTCAATTGTTATTAAGATATCATAAGTATAACGAAATTGCCATTAAGATACCGTAAGTATAAAGAAATTCCTATTAAGATACCATAAGTATAACGAAATTGTTATTAAAATATAAGTATAACTCAGTTGTTATTAAATTACCATAAGTATAATGAAATTGTTACTAACATACCGTAAGTGTAACGAAATCGTTTAATACCATAAAAATGCAACGCTTCATTAAAATGCACTTAAGGGTAACAAAACTTATTAAAATTCAATAGATATAACATAATTCTTTATTAAGATACCATAAGTATAATGAAATCGTAATAAAGATGCCTTAAGTATAATGAAATTGTTATTAAGATATCATAAGTATAACGAAATTTTCATTAAGATACCATAGTTATAACGAAATTGTTGTTAAAATACCATAAGTATAACGAAGTTGTTATTAAGATACCATAAGTATAACGAAATTGTTACTAAGATACCGTAAGTATAACGAAATCGTTAAATACCGTAAAAATACAATGCTTCATTAAAATGCATTTAAGGGTAACAAGACTTATTAAAATTTAATAGATATAACATAATTGTTTATTAAGATACCGTAAGTATAATGAAATCGTAATAAAGATACCGTAAGTATAATGAAATTGTTATTAAGATATCATAAGTATAACGAAATTGTCATTAAGATACCGTAAGTATAAAGAAATTCCTATTAAGGTACCATAAGTATAACGACATTGCTATTAAAATACCATAAGTATAACGAAGTTGTTTTTAAGATACCATAAGTATAACGAAATTGTTACTAAGATACCGTAAGTATAACGAAATCGTTAAATACCGTAAAAAGGCAATGCTTCGTATTAAAATGCATTAAGGGTAACGAAACTTATTAAAATTCAATAGAATCGTAAAGAAGATACCGTAAGTATAAAGAAATTGTTATTAAGGTGCCATAAGTATAACGAAATTGCTATTAAAGTACCATAAGTATAAAGAAGTTGTTTTTAAGGTACCATAAATATAACGAAATTGTTACTAAAGTACCGTAAATATAAAGAAATCGTTAAATACCGTAAAAAGGCAATTTTTCATTAAAATGCATTAAAGGTAACGAAACTTTTTAAAATTCAATAAATATAACATAATTTGTTATAAGATACCGTAAGTATAATGAAATCGTAAAGAAGATACCGTAAGTATAAAGAAATTGTTATTAAGATGCCATAAGTATAACGAAATTTTATTAAAATACCAAAATTATAACAAAATTGTTAAATATAGTAAAAATGCCATGACGTATTAAAATGCATTAAGGGTAATGAAACTTATTAAAATTCAATAAGTATAACACAGCTGTTAATTAAGATACCGTAAGTATAATGAAATCGCTATAAATATACCATAAGTATAAAGAAATTGTTAATAAGATACCATAAGTATAACGAAATTGTTATTTAAGATGCCATAAGTATAACGAAACTGTTATTAAAATATCCCAAATGTAACGAATTATTAAAGTACAATAAATACAACGAAATGTACGACAGAAAAGGAACAAACTGCTAATATTGTTTATATACCAGCTAACGGCTGGCCATAGCCGATGGCAAGGTAAACGACTGTTTATGGTTTATAAATTAATTGTCATTAGCTCGTTGAAAATGCAACTTTTGCTTACGAATAAAACAATTTTTGGTAAATCTGTTTTGTTACATGTAATTAAAAAAAATAGTTTTTAAGCCTATTTATCCTCTCATAGATTTTCAATTAATAAACTTTTTTTTTACCAAACTTAAGCTTCAAATGTTCAGAATTGAAAAAGCAAATATAAATAATCCACATATAAATTTTACAGATTGTATAGTTTAAAAATTTTTATCATGTATTTCTAAGAACATTTATTGTATACCTTTATTTAAAACATATAGTGTCTCTCTTTGTGATTTTAATGCATTTCTAAAGTTTATTTCAAAATAGTACTTGATTTATTGGTAATCCCTAAATCTTATAAGTATCTGAGATAAATAAAAGTGTTGGAAAAGTAAATTCTTAAGATCTAATGAATAACTTTGTTGCGGAAGTTTTTTGCCTTACAACCAATTTCGCTCTAAATGCTTAACTGTAATCCTCTATTTCTATATTTAAGATTGTAGCATTAGTTCTTTGTTTAGATGTGTGTCGGAGTTTTGTACGAAAGGAGAATTAGAATTTCTCTTCCGTGTAAGTAAAGCGTAGATACTCTGACTCTCGATTTAAGTTGATTTACCAGATTGGCGAGCAGTTTAAATCCTTTACTTTTATTGAAAAATACTTTGTTATTAAACAGATTCTCTTACAGTGATCAAAGTTTATAAACGCAACGGATTGGAAAGACATCGATGGTATGACTAAAAGTCTTATCACGCATCACCATGCAGTGTTAGTTTATGATTCGCTTATAGTTACCAAAGTTTATAAACGCAACTGATTGAGAAGAAGACATAGATGATGTGACTAAAGGTCTTATCACGCGTCACCATGTAGTATTAGTTTATGATTCATTTACAGTGACCTAAGTTTATAAAGGCAACAGTTTGGAAAGACATCGATGGTATGACTAAAGGTCATATCGCAAGTCACCATGCAGTGTTAGTTCATGATTCGCTTATAGTTACCGAAGTTTATAAAAGCAACAGATTGAAAATACATCGATGGTATGACTATAGGCATTGTCTCCCGTCACTATGTAGTGTTAGTGTATGATTCCCTTATAGTTATTGAAGTTTGTAAATGTAACAGATTGGAAAGAAGATATGGATGATATGAATAAAGGTCTTATCACGCGTCACCATGAAGTATTAGTTTATGATTCGATTGCAGTGACCAAAGTTTATAAATGCAAAAACGATTGGAAAGAAGACATGATAATATGACTAAAGATCTTATCACATGTCACCACGCAGTTTTAATTTAAGATTCCCTTATAATTAACGAAGTTTATGAACGCAACAGTTTGGAAAGAAGACATAGATGATGTGACGAAAGGTCTTATCACGCGTCTCCATGTAGTATTAGTTTACGATTAGCTTATAGTTAGTGAAGTTTATAAATACATAACCGATTAGAAAGAAGAAATGGATGATATGACTAAAGGTTTTATCTCCGTCACCATGCAGAGTTAGTTTATTATTCGCTTATAATCAACGAAGTTTATAAACGCAAAACAGATTGGAAAGAAGATATGGATGATATGAATAAAGGTCTTATCACGCGTCACCATGAAGTATTAGTTTATGATTCGATTGCAGTGACCAAAGTTTATAAACGCAGCAGATTGGAAATACATGGATGGTATGACTAAAGTTCTTATCGCGCTTCATCATGCAGTGTTAATTTATGATTCGCTTACAGTGACCGAAGTTTATAAACCCACCAGATTGGAAAGACATGACTAAAGTTATCAAGTTTCACCATGTAGTATCAGTTTATGATTCCTTTGATTGATGAAGAATGTACAGATTTTTTGTCAAAATGTTTTCAAATGACTTAAGTTCAGGTTAACTTGTGATAAAGGCTTTAATTGGTTGAAATTTTTTCTCTTTCACACGAGAAATCCGCTCATCAATTCGAAAAGGAATGTTAAACTGAATCTGCTGCTTTAACAACACGTACGTGTTTATATGTGATAAATCCTTTAGTGATTTATGTTTCCTCGTAACATGCTCTCTCAGACCGTATCACATGTGATACGTTGGTATCTGGCCGAAATATCGCCGATTCAATATAAGCTTTTAGTTTGAACTATATGATAGGGTTTTCTAACTATTAATGAATTTTTAAAAATTAGCTGTTCTTTCATTTATTTTTCAAAGTTTCACTTTTTAGTTTATATAGTACACACTCATGTTTAAAATTAAAAGGATTAAAATTTGTATGAGTTAAATCTCATATTTCTAACAAAAAAATTATCTTAGTACCTATACACACCTTTTTTGGACATAGAATAATTTATATCGGTTCTATTTTGGAGGCGAGATATTTTAAACCATTCCTGTTTAATACTGCGAAATTTTGACTCCAAATCGATACCATTAAGTAAGGGAGTGAAAAAAAGCCATATCATATGTGATTCATCTTATCTCTCCCCCTACACCCATAATCCCATATAATTTCATTGTCAGAGAAATATGTTAAGTCTTATCAATATATTAAAGTTGAGCCGTATCATATGATATACGTTAGATTTAAGAATGAGGCAATTGAAACCGAATCAAATTGGATAAAGATTCATTTCCTTGCTTGTACCCGATGTATCTCAAACTTTAAGATTTGGAGAAACGTATTAAGGTTTTCAATACAGGTAGACTGGGTACCATTGGGTACCAGAATGAAAATAAAGCCTATCATATGTGATTCATCTTAATCTCTCCTTCTACACCCATAATCCAATATACTTTCATGGTAATGTTAAGTCTTAACTTATCAATATAATAAAGTTGAGCTGTATCATATGATGATATATGTTAGATTTACGGATGAGGCAATTGAAACCGAATCAAATTGGATAAAGGTTCATTTCCTTGCTTTTACCCGATGCATCTCAAACTTTAAGATTTGGAGAAACGTATTAAGGTTTTCAATACAGGTACGCTGGGTACCATTGGGTACCAGAATGAAAATAAAGCCGTATCATATGTGATTCATCTTAATTTTTCCTCCTACACCCATAATCTCATCTACTTTCATGGTCAGGGAAATATGTTGTGTCTTAGCTCAGTGGTGCGCAAACTTTTTTCGACTGCCACCCCTTTTGTAGAGAGAAAATTTTTGGCGACCCCTAGAGATAAATGTTCACAAATACGATGTATATTTCTCGCATTTCTTTCGTTTCATCGAATAAAAACATCATCATATTTGACTCATATTAATTTTATTTATAATTTTAAGAAAATACTTTTTGTATAACACAAAAATCAGTAAATTGCCCTTTAATGAGATGTATGTGGCTGCAAGTTTCTAATTATCTCATAGATGTTTGGATGTATGTTGCTAATTGCAATTCGCATATCATCTTCAGGGTTTAAACGCGAGCGGTATTTAGTTTTTATTGAAACTAGTTTGCTAAATCCAGTTTCACATAAATACGTTGATGCAAATTGTATTAACACTCTGATGGCATTCTTGCATAAAACGGGATATTGTTTTTCCGCGGATAACCAAAATTTTTGGCAAGGCTGAGTCTTAAATTGATTTCGAAGAGTATAATCACTAATTAGATCTATCAATTGCTCTTTCTCACTAATTTGAAGAGTTGAACTGCATATGTCAAAGGAAAATGGATCACGAATCCAACCAAGATCGTTTTCAGGAAAATCCTCGAATCTTCTCGAAAAATTTTTCTTTAACTTTTTAGTGACGGCGCTTCACTCTTTATATGTACACTGTATGGTATGCAGCATGCAGGGATAATGCATTTCATAAAAATTTGGCGACCCCAAAAAAACTTCTGGCGACCCCTAGTTTGCGCACCACTGTCTTAGCTTTTCAATATATTAAAGTTGAGCGGTATCATATGATATCTGTTAGATTTACGGATGAGGCAATTGAAACCGTATCAAATTGGATAAAGGTAAATTTGCTCTTGTAACCGACGTATCTCATATTGTAAGATTTGGAGAAACGTATTACGGTTTTCAATACAGGTACGCTGGGTCACAACATGCTTTTCCGGTTTGCATCATTGATACGTTACTGACTGACGAAAACGAAACCGTAACGAATATGATAGTCTACAATTCTTCTCATATTCATAATTCTAAGGATTAGAGGTAAATGCTTGTTCCAGCTTATGAATACAGATTCAATGAATCGTAATAAACATTTTTTTACGAATTCTCTTTACGATATTCTTTGACTTCCAGATAAAAAACACTAACTTCCTACATGTAATGTGTTGGATAAAAAATGGATAAGTTTAGCGATTGGACCGAATGTTGAACTGTATTTTATATATGGGTATAAATCAATATTGAGGATATTAATTAAAAGTATGTTTTCTAACATCTAAAATGTAATGATAGCGTTGCATTAAGTCACCCTAAGTTATTTATAGTTTCTAATTTTCAACATCACCAATTTTAATTTAATTTTTTTATAAACATTAATTTTAATTGAATTTTAGCTGACCTTACATACACAGTATTCCTCTGATTTTAATCAAGCATTTTTCGGAGTATGATAATTTTATAAAGATTATTAAGGTAAGAATCGTTAAATTTCACTTTTATTTAAAAGGTAAATGTATCACCGAAATTTTATCATACAGTATACGTTGCGTAAAGCTTTATAATTCTATTTATGTAAACGATTAAAGTAAAATTTCTATAGAGCCTTATTTAATAGTTTGATGAGTAATACATTGCTTTGATTTTAGTAAATTTTGCATTGTTGCGGTAATGGTTTGTAAATCCTATTTTCAAGGTAAAACTTTATTCTTCTTTAAATTTTAGCCTCATATTTCTTTAGAAGGCATTATAATAGTATTATTTAACTAGGGCTTAGATGAAGCTCTAATAATTATGTCTAAGTCTTAATTTAACTAGCATATGGCCCGTCATATGGCGGGATCAGTAAAAAACTTTCTTGGCCGTATGTTAGTTAACAATTTTAATTTATCTTGTTATATTACGTAATAGAATACACAGCACAGGTTTTAATATTGACAGTGATTTTTTGGCGGTATATATGAGTAATGTCCAAAATTTGGCGAATCGATTGCAAACCGTGTATTTATGTATAAAAATCAAACACACAAACGAACAAACTTCTTAATTTTCAAAGATATATAAATTAAACGCTAGATATTTTTAGTCCGTGAAATAGATTCCTAGACTTTAATGAAACTAATTTTTTGTTAATACCGGTGGTAAAAGTTTCATTGCAACAAAAAATAATTCACGATTAAATTTAAAAGTATCACGTATGTACCTAATCTATTATTTAAGACAAATATAAAAGAAAATTATTTGCGTAATGTCTAAGTGCAGTGGTAAAACGTATGAAAACAATGCAGACGATATTTAAATAATTTAAAATACGAAATGATTTAATGAGTTGGTTAAAGGAATGGCGGCATAATGATAGAAAAAATGTTATTTTTACTTATTTATTATGGGATAAATTAATATATTTAATCGCCTGCTTTTAACTGGGGAAAATAGGGCTTGAAATAATGGCATTAAACTGTCGAAAAGGGGGGAAGGGGGGATTTCGAACGTTTTATAGACGACAGTATTTTTCGTTGTGATATGAAGCATAAAGTCTTTTCAATTTTCAAATATATATAAATTAAACGCTGGATATTTATTAGTCCGTAAAGTAGACTCCTAGACTTTAATAAAAAGAATTTGTTGCTAATGCCGGTGATAAAATTTTCATTGCAACAACAACAAAAAAATCCACGATTAAATTTAAAATTATCACGTATGTACCTAATCGATTATTTAAGACAAATCAAATATAAAAGAAAATTATTTGCGTAAGGTCTAAGTTCAGTGGTAAAACGTATGAAAATAATGCAGACGATATTTAAATAATTTAAAATAAGAAACTATTCAATGATATGGCTAAAGGAATGACGTTATAATGCTAGAAAAAACTGTTATTTTTACCTATTTGTTAAGGGATAAATTAATAAATTTAATCGCCTGCTTTTAACTGCGGAAAATAGGGCTTAAAATAATGGCATTTAACTGTCGAAAAGGGGGAAAGGGGGAGGATTTCCAGCGTTTTATAGACGACAGTATTTTTCGTTGTGATATGAAGCATAAAGACTTTTCAATTTTCAAATATATATAAATTAAACGCTAGATATTTATTAGTCCTTAAAGTACACTCCTAGACTTTAATAAAAATAATTTGTTGTTAATGCTGGTGATAAAATTTTCATTGCAACAAAAAATAATCCACAATTAAATTTAAAAGTATCACTTATGTACCTAATCTATTATTTAAGACAAATATAAAAGAAAATTATTTACGTAATATCTAAGTTCAGTGGTAAAACGTATGAAAATAATGCAGACGATATTTAAATAATTTAAAATAAGAAACTATTCAATGATATGGCTAAAGGAATGACGTCATAATGCTAGAAAAAATGTTATTTTTACTTATTTATTATGGGATAAATTGATAAATTTAATTGCCTGCTCTTATGATGGGGCTTATATAATTCCATTACACTCTCAAAAAGGGACCAAGGGGTTGATTTCGAACGTTTTTGAATTTTGCTAAGCCTAACTCATCAAGAATCCAATATGGATATGGATGCCTCTATCATTCCAGGTCCAACCACTTCATAAATTCGAAGACAGACGGACAGATAACTTAGGCTATTATTATATAGGAGATGATCAAACTTAACTGTTTATAAAATGTTAACCTCAATTGCAACATGAATGAAGTCTTTACTACAATTTTAGTAACTGTTACTTGTTGGGTAAAGTGTTACGAACTCAATTAGGCGAAAGATAAAACTATAGTTTTAATTGTGTTTTATACGATGTATAAATTGTTGCTTTCTAATTTCACCGGAGCTTAATTGAAAAATAACCCGGGGGAGTGGAGACTTAATAAGAGGGCAAAAGAATATCTGTCAGCTGGAAGCCAGCTGAAATGTAATCCACATACTTTCCGGTTTTGCCTCGTTGTGTCATAGAATAGTGTAGGCGTTTCCAGCACTCTCGGGGAAAAAAAAGGGTTTTTATGTGGTACGAAACAGATGTTTTTCAAGGCCTTGGAACAATAGAGAGAGCCTCTCGGGTTTAGATTTATATACCCCTCCACTACGGGTGCATTCTTTTAACTCGTTTATGGGTATTTATCGGTATATAGATGAGTAACGCTGTACAGGCGTCCAAAGAATGATTTTATGGGTTTCCTATGAGAGTAGATTTTAACACATTGTAGGTACACGTACTAGTACGTTTTGTGGCGTTTGATACTTGTTCGCGGGACACGTTAGAGAGAGCCTCTCGGGTTTAGATTTATATACCCCTCCACTACGGGTGCATTCTTTTAACTCGTTTATGGGTATTTATCGGTATATAGATGAGTGGGAACGTTGTACAGACCTCTAACGAATGATTTTATAGGTTTCCTACTGTTCAGATTAGATTTTAACACAGTATAACGGAACACGTACTAGTACGTTTTGTGGCGTTTGATACTTGTTCGCGGGACACGTTAGAGAGAGCCTCTCGGGTTTAGATTTATATACCCCTCCACTACGGGTGCATTCTTTTAACTCGTTTATGGGTATTTATCGGTATATAGATGAGTAACGCTGTACAGGCGTCCAAAGAATGATTTTATGGGTTTCCTATGAGAGTAGATTTTAACACATTGTAGGTACACGTACTAGTACGTTTTGTGGCGTTTGATACTTGTTCGCGGGACACGTTAGAGAGAGCCTCTCGGGTTTAGATTTATATACCCCTCCACTACGGGTGCATTCTTTAACTCGTTTATGGGTATTTATCGGTATATAGATGAGTAACGCTGTACAGGCGTCCAAAGAATGATTTTATGGGTTTCCTATGAGAGTAGATTTTAACACATTGTAGGTACACGTACTAGTACGTTTTGTGGCGTTTGATACTTGTTCGCGGGACACGTTAGAGAGAGCCTCTCGGGTTTAGATTTATATACCCCTCCACTACGGGTGCATTCTTTTAACTCGTTTATGGGTATTTATCGGTATATAGATGAGTAACGCTGTACAGGCGTCCAAAGAATGATTTTATGGGTTTCCTATGAGAGTAGATTTTAACACATTGTAGGTACACGTACTAGTACGTTTTGTGGCGTTTGATACTTGTTCGCGGGACACGTTAGAGAGAGCCTCTCGGGTTTAGATTTATATACCCCTCCACTACGGGTGCATTCTTTTAACTCGTTTATGGGTATTTATCGGTATATAGATGAGTGGGAACGTTGTACAGACGTCTAACGAATGATTTTATAGGTTTACTACTGTTCAAAGTAGATTTTAACACATTGTAGGTACACGTTCTAGTACGTTTTATAGCGATTGATATTTGAGTGCGGGACATGTACTAGTACGTTTTCTGACGATTAATACTTGAGCACGGAACCCGTATTAGTACGTTTTCTGGTGATTCATACTTGAGCGCGGGACACGTACTAGTAAATTTTCTGACAATTGATACTTGAGCGAGGGACACGTACTAGTACGTTTTCTGACGATTGATATTTGAGCGCGGGACACGTGCTAGTACGTTTTCTGACGATTGATACTTGAGCGCGGGACACTTACTAGTACGTTTTCTGATGATTGATACTTGAGCGAGGGACCCGTACTAGTACGTTTTCTGAGTATTCTCTATAGAAAATTATAGTCTTCAGGACACGGAAGAAGAGGTGGCAATGGAGCCATTAGGAGAGTATACCATCAGGTATACTCTCCTAAAGAGCTAAGAATCTTCTCCTTGTGACCCTGAAAAGCGGAAATCGGAAAGAACCGTCCAAACGACCTTGGAAAAATTTCCAACAAAAAATCTCATTTCCCACAGATGCTTTAAGTTGCACAGAGATGATACAGCCGTTAAAAGTTTGTGTTGTGACCGGCATTCTTTAACGTCAACCGTGGGAATAGATAAATTCGAGAATATTCTTCATTGGGATCTAGGTATTTCACGATTAAAAAGAGG
>CM063507.1:52557809-52562809 GCA_032207245.1 Pardosa pseudoannulata | reverse complement strand
ATACATTCATTACATATATTATAATTGAACAGACACATACATGCATATATATATATTGTAATGATACTCTCGTGCATTGTAAGTGTTGTATTAAATTCAGCAATCAAAATACTCTAGGATACGGTATGAATCTTTCCCTGAAAGCGACTCATTCCGATACCGACCACCTCTCTTAGGAACATTTAAGACATTTCCCCCAGACGACACTTTTCAGTGAGGACAGTGTTCCACTTCACAATCTTAAATGTCTTTACCTCTACCCTCTAATCAAAGTACAAGGGACGAGTTACTTGGGTAGTATAAGAAGCACTGTAAAGGGGGGGGGTTGTGGAGGCTGTCAAAAGATGATTCATACATCCTGGATATACTCAGAAAAAAAAAGAAAAGAAATAATCAAACACAAGATAAAAATCGCCGGAGACGGGATCGGTGTCCATGTAGGGGGATTTTCTCTGCACTCCACATCTTACAAGAACTTCCTTGTGTGTGTGTGTGTGTGTGTGAAGCTTTTTCTTGGTGGGAGAGGGTTAAATGGGATATTTTTTTTAACTTTTATTGGTCTTGTTTTTTTTTATTCCACTCTAATAGGGGGTGTATGATAAGGAAAGAACTGAGATGTTTCAGAAGAATCTTTATTTTTAGGTCTGGGTTAAGTTGGGGCGTTAATGATAGATTTTTTGTAATGGGACCAAATGGGAAGTTGCGGATTATGGCTACAGTGGACGGATATTGCTGAAAAAGTGGATTTTCTGACCTTATTAAATTGTGAAATGTAACTAAGAATTTGAATTCCTTGTATGTTTGTGAAGCTCTTTTTTGGTGGGAGAAGGTCAAATGGTATTTTTCTTTCAAATTTTATTGGTCTTTTTATTTTCCAGTATAATAGGGGTGTATTGTAAAGAAAGAAAAGAAGTGTTTCAAAATTATCGTGATTTTTAGGTCTGGTTTTTCTGAGTATTAAGGCTACAGTGGACAGAATTTGCTACAAAAGTGGATTTTTCTAACTTATAAAATTGTGAAATGTAACTTTGAATTCCTTGTGTGTGGATGTGAAGCTCTTTTTTGGTGGCAGAGGGTCAAATGGGATTTTTCTTTCTACTTTTACTGGTCTTGTTTTTTTTTAATTCCACTATAGTAGGGGTGTATAGTAAGGAAAGACGAGAGATATTTCAGAATGATCTTTATTTTTAGGTCTTGTTAAAGTTGAGCATTAATGATAGATTGTTTTGTTAGTGGGACTAAACAGAAAATTGAGGATTAAGGCTACAGTGGACGAAATTTGTTAGGAAATTTGATTTTTCTATATCTTTAAATTGTGAAATGTAACTAAGAATTTTTTTAAATCCTTGAGTGTGTGTGAAACTCTTTCTTGGTGGGAGAAAGTCAAATGGGATTTTTCTTTCCATTTTTATTCGTCTTGTGTTTTTATTCCATTATAAAAGAGGTATATGGTAAGGAAAAACAGATAGATGTTTCAGAATGATCTTTATTGTTAGGTCTGGGTTAAGTTGGGACATTAATGGTAGATTTTTTGTAACGGGAACAAATGGGAAATTGCGGACTAATGCTACAGTGGACGAAAATTGCTAGAAAAATGGATTTTTCTATCTCTATAAATTCAGAAATATAACTAAGAAGAAAAATTCTGTTTCGTGTACGAAGCTTTTTCTTGGTGGGAGAGGGTTAAATGGGATATTTTTTCTTTTTTACTTTTATTGGTCTTGTTTTTTTTATTCCACTCTAATAGGGGGTGTATGATAAGGAAAGAACTGAGATGTTTCAGAAGGATCTTTATTTTTAGGTCTGGGTTAAGTTGGGGCGTTAATGATAAATCTTTTGTAATTGGACCAAATGGGAAGTTACAGATTAAGGCTACAGTCAGTAACGCTTTACCGACGAAATTTGATAGGAAATTGGATTTTTCTATCTTACTAAATTCTGAAATGTGACTAAGAATTTGAATTCCTTCTGTGTGTGTGAAGCTCTTTCTTGGTGGGAGAAGGTCAAATGGGATTATACTTTCTACTTTTATTGGTCTTGTTTTTTTAATTCTACTTTAATAGGGGTGTATGGTAAGAAGAGAGATATTCCGGAAAGATCTTTAGTTTTTAGGTCTTGTTTAAATTAAGTTTGGGCTTTAATGATAGATTTTTTGTAATGTGATGAAATGGGAAGTTTGTGGATTAAGGCTACAGTTGACGAAATTTGCTAGAAATTTGGAATTTTCTATCTTATTAAGTTGTGAAATGTAACTAAGAATTTGAATTCTTTGAGTGTGTGTGAAGCTCTTTCTTGGTGGGAGAAGGTCAAATGGGATTATTTTTTCTACTTTTATTGGTCTTGTTTTTTTATTCCACTCTAATAGGGGGTATATGATAAGGAAAGATTAGAGATGTTTCAGAAGGATCTTTATTTTTAGGTCTGGGTTAAGTTGGGGCATTAATGATAGATTTTTTGTAATGGGACCAAATGGGAAGTTGCGGATTAAGGCTACAGTGGACGAAATTTGCTAGAAAATTGGATTTTTCTATCTTATTAAATAGTGAGATTTAACTTTGAATTTCTTGTGTATGTGTGAAGGTCTTTCTTGGTGGGAGAAGGCCAAATGGGATTTTTCTTTCTACTTTTATTGGTCTTGTTATTTTATTCCACTATAATAGCAATGCATGGTTAAGAAGAGAGATGTTTCAGAAGAATCTTTATTTTTAGGTCTGGGTTAAGTTGGGGCTTTAATGATAGATTTTTTGTAATGTGATGAAATGGGAAGTTTGTGGATTAAGGCTACAGTTGACGAAATTTGCTAGAAATTTGGAATTTTCTATCTTATTAAGTTGTGAAATGTAACTAAGAATTTGAATTCTTTGAGTGTGTGTGAAGCTCTTTCTTGGTGGGAGAAGGTCAAATGGGATTATTTTTTCTACTTTTATTGGTCTTGTTTTTTTATTCCACTCTAATAGGGGGTATATGATAAGGAAAGATTAGAGATGTTTCAGAAGGATCTTTATTTTTAGGTCTGGGTTAAGTTGGGGCATTAATGATAGATTTTTTGTAATGGGACCAAATGGGAAGTTGCGGATTAAGGCTACAGTGGACGAAATTTGCTAGAAAATTGGATTTTTCTATCTTATTAAATAGTGAGATTTAACTTTGAATTTCTTGTGTATGTGTGAAGGTCTTTCTTGGTGGGAGAAGGCCAAATGGGATTATTTTTTCTACTTTTATTGGTCTTGTTTTTTTATTCCACTCTAATAGGGGGTATATGATAAGGAAAGATTAGAGATGTTTCAGAAGGATCTTTATTTTTAGGTCTGGGTTAAGTTGGGGCATTAATGATAGATTTTTTGTAATGGGACTAAACAGAAAATTGAGGATTAAGGTTACAGTGGACGAATTTTGCTAGAAATTTGGATTTGTTCTATCTCTTTAAATTGTGAGATTTAACTTTGAATTTCTTGTGTGTGTGTAAAGCTTTTTCTTGGTGAGAGAGTGTCGAAGTGAATTTTTTTTTCTTATTTTATTGGTCTTATTCTTTTTATTCCACTCTAATAGGGGGTTTATGATAAGAAAAGATAAGAGATATTTCAGAAGGATCTTTATTTTTAGGTCTGGGTTAAGTTGGGGCGTTAATGATAGATTTTTTGTAATGGGACCAAATGGGAAGTTGCGGATTAAGGCTACAGTGGACGAAATTTGCTAGAAAATTGGATTTTTCTATCTTATTCATTAAATTGTGAAATGTAACTAAGTGTTTGAATTCCTTTAGTGTGTGTAAAGATCTTTCTTGGTGGGAGAAGGTCAAATGGGATTTTTCTTTCTTTTTTTGGTCTTGTTTTTTTTACTCCACTATAATAGGGGTGTATTAAGAAAGAAGAGAGTTTCAGATCTTTATTTTTAGTGGTTTATTTTAAGTTGGGGCGTTAAGGATAGATTTTTTTTGTAATGGGACTAAACAGGAAATGTGGATTAAGGCTACAGTGGACGAAATTTGCTAGAAAATTGGATTTTTCTATCTTATTAAATTGTAATGTAACTAAGAATTTGAATTCCTTGTATGTTTGTGAAGCTCTTTTTTTTGGTGGGAGAAGGGTTAAATGGGAATTTTTCTTTCTAATTTATTGATCTTGTTTTTTTATTCCACTATAATAGGGGTGTATGGTAAGGAAAAAGAGAGAGATGTTTAAACACTTTATTTTTAGGTCTGGGTTAAGTTGGGGCGTTAATGATGGATTATTTTGTGTAATGGGACTAAACAGAAAATTGAGGATTAAGGTTACAGTGGACGAATTTTGCTAGAAATTTGGATTTGTTCTATCTCTTTAAATTGTGAAACGTAAAACTAAATTTAATTCCTTGGTGCTTGTGAAGCTCTTTTTTTGGGAGAAGGTCAAATGAATTTTTCTTCTAGTTTTATTGGTCTTGATTTTTTATTCCACTATAATAGATATGTATGTAAGGAAAAGAAAGAGAGATATTTTAAAATTATCTTTATTTTTAGGTCTGGTTAAGTTAAGTTGAGTTTTTAATGACAGATTTTTTGTAATGGGACCAAAAGGGAAGTTGAGGATTAAGGCTAGTGGACGAAAATTTGCTAGGAAATTGGATTTTCTATATTTATGAAATTGTGAAATGTAACTTTGAATTCCTTGCGTGTTTGTGTGTGAAGCTCTTTCTTGGAACGTCAAATGGGATTTTTCTTTCTGTTTTTATTGGTCTTGTCCATTTATTCCACTATAATAGGGGTGTATGGAAAGAAAGAAGAGAGATGTTTCACAATTATCTTTATTTTTAGGTATGGTTTAAGTTAAGTTGGGGCGTTAATGACAGATTATTATTTTTTGTTATGGGACTAACCGGAAAATTGAGGATTAACGCTACCGTGGACGAAATTTGCTAGAAAATTGGATTTTTCTGTCTCATTAAATTGTGAAATGTAACTAAGAATAAGAATTAATTTTGTGTGAAGCTTTTTCTTGGAGAAGATTAAATGGGAATTTCATGTT
>CM063507.1:52542809-52552809 GCA_032207245.1 Pardosa pseudoannulata | reverse complement strand
ACATAAGCAGCTTAAGGTTAGACTGTAAGCTGTTAAGTGAAAGAATACCACCGGAAGCGAAATATAAATTCTAACCTCTTGATGCAATTAATTGTTTAGATACGGCACTTTCTGCTTGTTTGGCGCCAGTTTGTCTCCCCATCTATATTGTTACATTTGTAACTTAACTCTTTGGTGCAAAAAAAAAAAGTTTTTAAAGAATCTGACTCAAACATATGTTACCAAGTTAAGACTCCTCTCTGCTAATTAGATAACTCTGGGCATTTTTATCTAATATGCGTTTAATTACTTGTAATTACTACCCATAATGGAAGCTGTGTGTCACCACCTTTGCCCGCGGTTATTCTGTGTTCCGATTTGGACCGTCTTAATGACTGGCAATGATACGGTAGTTCGGCGGCACTTTGCGGCTAGGTTATGATATCAATTTTTACCAACAGAAATGCAAATGATATCCTTCTGAACTGCTGGTTATTAAGACGTTATTTTATGGTGGACGGGTACCAACAATATTCAGTCCCCCTACCTCAGATGTTCTCAAATGCATCGTCTGCCACAATAGTCAATAGCCAAACCGCAGGCCTTTTGCTTACTTTATCCGGCCCGTTGAAAAATTATGTATGCAATTTTTTTAATCTCTTATATGCGGTTTTGTTGAAATCAACAGTAATTTGCATGCGTAGTGTACAACCAGTGGCGGGCGGTAGGTTTTCATGCAGGGTGTGCAGAGAACAGGGATTTTCCAATAAATCTTTAATTATTGAGACATCTGAGTTCTCCATTCTGAAACGGGTTATTTATTATGAATATAAATTTAAAAAATACAATAAATAAAATATTTACCTACGAGTAGTCTAGTTTTAACTATAAAAATAGCTAAACTTATGAGAATTCTACTAGCACTGAAGCAAAAATCATGTCTTTTGCTGTATGGTATCATACGGCGTCGAAAAAGCAACGCTTCGGGCTTCTACGAAAAACTTTTATGTTCAGCAAGCGTAGCACCACATGGCGCCCGCTGCTGCGGTGCCGACAAACCGAACGTCTATTCCACGTGCAGAGGATTTCGCTGCACGCTGGCACAATTGAGCGAACTGTTTCTTGTTCGGTCAGTGGATTAAATTTTATTTATTAATTGTTTTTGAAATTTGAAAATCATATATTCTGCGAAAAACATCTTGACAGTTTTTAAAAACAAATCCAGGGATATGGTGTTATATAAAATAACTTATATACTGTCTGTAAGATACAATGAATGGTAAAATTTGGACTGTTCTGTTAAAATTAGTCTCTTTAAAGCAAAACAACATTATTTTTCAGCTAATTATTTCAATAAATAGAATACATCACCGAAATTAATTTACCACACTAAAACATTTCACTTTATATTGATGGAATACTTCTTTTATATTTCCATGAAAACAAAATCTTACAATATATAAATTTAAAAATTAACCGTCTGTAAAATCGTATGGCTAGTAAATCAGTTAAAAAACAAAAAAAAAAGTGTCCCCGCTCTAATACAAAGCTTAATAAACCGTACCTTCGAATGATTCTAAATGCCAAGTGCAGGAAAAATAGCTGCACTTGCCTCAGTGCCATAGTATGCTGTTCTTCTCCAGTAGCCCATATATATAAAGTGTGATTTTCAATTTAGTGCGCAGTGCGTACACATCAGAACTTCCTATGTTCGTTTTCACGCTACGTGGTGCAGCACCTAGTACCACACGCACTGCGGGAATACTAACAAGTAAATCAACATAATATTTGAATATATTATAAATAATATTTATTGTATATCATGTAAAGATAGGTAGACATAGGTGCAGAAAATTATTGTTCCTCATAATTTAGCCAGGGTGTGCAGTGCACACACTGCCCATGTGTACCGCACTCCACTGTGTACAACATATATTTGTGAAAGAACTTTTTTGTTAATGATTTACACGAAAAATAAATATCGATCACAAATTACTGGCGAAAATCTACACTCGATATTAAGAAGGATTGCTACAAGTGATTTGGATCCAAAATTTGAAGAAATAATATCAAATGCACATTCCAGATTTCACGTTTCGCATTAACTAAAGCTATTCTATTTTAACGTTTGATGTTTGTCTTTTCTTTTTATAATTTTATTTACTATTATATTTACAAAATGTAATATAAATATAAAAATGCAATAGCTATGATCAAAATAAAATCATTTGTATCATTAAGATATAAATAAATATCAAAATAAAACCTTTAATTAACTGATTTATTTAATGACCATTAATTTAATATAACGGATCATATTTCTTTAAAAATTACGTGATATTTTACTGGGCACAAATGGTTTGCCTATACACATAAGTAAGACAATTTATTATTACTATTATCTTTTATTAACTGTCAAATTTCTCAGTCCAGATGCTTTAAAATGATACTTATAGTGTTTTTGTCGAAAACATTTCTTGGGCAGGGAAAAACTCCACCCAAAGCATTCGCGTGTTCACAGAGTACGCGGTATAGTCGTCCGACCCTGGAGACATTTTGAAAATTTCATTTTGGCCCGCACTTTAAAGTATTTGCCCACCCCTGCCCCAGATAATAATAGCCTGTTATCTCTTCGTCTGTCTTCGAATTTATGAAGCGTTTGTACCGGGAATGGATGATCCATATTGGATTCTTGATGAGTTAGGGTTAGCAACGTTCGAAATCCACCCCTTCCCCCTTTTCTAGCATTTAATTCCATTATTCCAAGACTTATTTTCTCCGGTTAAGAGCAGACGATTAAATTTATCAATTTGTCACGCAATAAATATGTAAAAATAACATTTTTTTTCTTAGCATTATGACGTCATTCCTTTAACCATCTCATTTAATCATTTCTTATTTTAAATTATTTAAATATCGTCTGCATTCTTTTCATACGTTTAATCATTGAAATTAGATATTACGTAAATAATTTTCTTTTATATTTAGCTTAAATAATATATTAGGTACATATGTGATAATTTTAAATTTAATCATAAATTATTTTTTGTTGCAATGAAAAGTTTATTACCGGTATTAACAACAAATTCTATATACCTCCAGGGTGTGGTGGAAATGATAGTTTTCTTTACTTCCCTTAATTATTGTGGAAAAAAAAAGAACTTAACGATAATTTCGACGTACCCAAGGAAACTTTGTATTTTTTTTTTCTAAATGAATTCCACGTGATTCTAAACTGCATTCACAGTAACGTGAGACTTTAGAGGAGTATGAAGATAAACAAATTATTGAACATGTACCAGATAATTCTCAGAAAAACAAACAAACCATTTTTTTTACCTGCCTCATAAAGTACTTTACAATTCTGGAAAATTAAAAATTTTACTGATCCCGTCATATAATGGGATATATGCTAGTATTACAAATAACATATTAAATTTTTCAAGGATATTGTTCAAAAAACAAAGTGATTTTCCTTTAGAAAACTACTGTCGCCTTAAGTAATTAATGCATCTAACATAAACAGCTTAAGGTTAGACTGTAAGCTGTTAAGTGAAAGAATACCACCGGAAGCGAAATGTAAATTCTAACCTCTTGATGCAATTAAATGTTTTAGACACGGCAGTTTTCATCAATTTTTACCAACCGAAATGCAAATGATATTCTTCTGAACTGCTGGTTATTAAGACGTTACTTTATGGTGGACGGGTACCAGAAATATTGAGTCCCTCTATCTCAGATATTCCCAAACACCCCCTCTGTTACAATAGTCAATAATACCAAATACTAAAATATTTTTTGAGTATCCCGTACATAATAATGGCCTAAATTATCTGTCCGTCAGTCCTCGAATTTTGAAGCTGTTGTACCTGGAATAGATAGAGGCATTCATACTGCATTCTTGATGAGTTAGGGTTAACAACGTTCGAAATCCACCCATTCCCCCCTTTTCTAGCATTTAATTCCATTATTTGAAGCCCTAATTTCCCCGGTTAAGAACAGACGATTAAATTTATCAGTTTGTCTCCTAATAAATAGGTAAAAATAATCTCTAACAATATTTTAGTTCATTGATAAAACGTATGAAAATAATGCATACGATATTTAAAAAATTTAAGATAAGAAATGATTAAATTCGATGGTTAAAGGAATGATGTCATAATGCTAGAAGAAATTTTATTTTTACCTATTTATTACCTAATTATTTTACCTATTTATTACCTGAAATGGATTTTTGCATCTATATTGAATTCTTGATGATATGGTTAACAAAATTCAAAACAAGTAAAGTTTATCTTTTCCTAAACTATTGATCCAATTCTAAAATAAAATGGTATAAATAGGCTTCATATAACAGCGAAAAAAAACACTGTGGATCCACCCCTTCCCCCTTTTTGAGATTTTAATGCTTTTATTTCAAGCCCTGTTTTCCTCGGTTAAGAGTAGGTGATTAAATTCATCAATTTATCTCATTATAAGTTGATAAAAAGAACATATCTTTCTTAGCATTATGATATCATTCCTTTAACAATCTCATTTAATCTTTTCTTATTTTAAATTATTTAAATATCGTCTGCATTATTTTCATACGTTTTATCACTGAACTTAGATATTACGTCAATAATTTTGTTTTATATTTGGCTTAAATAATAGATTAGGTACATATGTGATAATTTTAAATTTAATCATCGAATTTTTTTTTGTTATTGAAAGATAATTCTCAGCCAAAAAACAAACCATTTTTATACCTGCTTCATAGGGTATTTTACAATTCTAGAAAATTAAAAATGTTACTGATCCCGTCATATGACGGGCTATATGCTAGTTAGTCTCAGAAGATTTCATACTGAATCAGCGTTTAACTTCTAAAGTAAATCAGCTTATTTTCTATTATATAATTATCGTCTGCATTATATTCATACGTTTTATCACTGAACTTAGATATTACGTAAATAATTTTCTTTTATATTTGGCTTAAATAATAGATTAGGTACATATGTGATAATTTTAAATTAAATCATCGATTATTTTTTGTTGCAATGAAAATTTTATCACCGGTATTAACAACAAATTCTATCTACCTCCAGGGTGTAGTGGAAATGATAGTTTCATTCCTTTACTTCCATTAATTATTGTGGCAAAAAAAATTGGGAAGAACTTAACGATAATTTCGACGTAGCTAAGAAAACTTTGAATTATCTTTCTAAATGAATTCAACGTGATTCTAAACTGCATTCGCAGTATCGGGAAACTTTAGAGGAGTATGAATATAAACAAATTATTGAGCGTGTACCAGATAATTCTCAGCTAAAAAACAAACCATATTTTTACCTACCTCTTAGGGTACTTTACAATTCTAGAAAATTAAAAATTTTACAGATTTCGTCATATGACGGTCTATATGCTAGTTATCTACATCTGTTTTATTTGCCTATTTATCAAGGTACATAAAGCATAAATTAATTAAAATGTTCATCAAATTTTGTGAACAATTTTTATTAAAACCTTTTAAAAAAATTCGTGCCTCAATTTTCTGATGAGGTTACCCAAGTAAATCCTTCACCTGCCCATTCAGTCGATGCTCATAGGGTACTTTACAATTCTAGAAAATTAAAATGTTTACGAATTCCGTCATGTGACGGTCTATATGCTAGTTATCTATACTGTTTTATCTGCCTATTTATCAAGGTACATAAAGCATAAATTAATTAAAATGTTCATCAAATTTTGTGAAAGTGTTTTATTGAAACCTTTTAAAAAAATTCGTGCCTCAATTTTCTGATGAGGTTACCCAAGTAAAACCTTCACCTGCCCATTCAGTCGATGCTCATAGGGTACTTTACAATTCTAGAAAATTAAAAATTTTACTGACTCCGTCATGTGACGGTCTATATGCTAGTTATCTATATCTGTTTTATCTTCCTATTTATCAAGGTACATAAAGCATAAATTAATTAAAATGTTCGTCAAATTTTGAGAAAATTTTTTATTGAAACCTTTTATAAAAATTCGTGCCTGAATTTTCTCATGAGGTTAACCAAGCAAAACCTTCTTCTGCCCATTCAATCGATGCATTTTTGTAACACCTATAAATTGCGATTTGAAATTAACGGGTAAACGAGATTTTAATTGTGACGCTTGTTATCTACCTCGCAATTTTTGTATGGCCTTCTAATAGTGTTTTTTTTTAATTCTTTTCAATTTCATTATTATTTTCACGGACTTTCAACGGTCCAATAACAGCTGTAAAATTTTCATAAATTATGGTTACACATTATATACCTTTGTTTTTATTTATATTGAACTGATTTTTAAAATTTTGATTGCTTTGTGGTACTTTTGGTTTATTTGACAGGGTTAGTCTAACGTGTATAGTGTTTTGTATTTTTAAATTCTTTACTTTTATGCCTTCATATTTTCACGGACTTTCAACGGTCCAATAGCAGCTATAAAACTTCATGCGGGAAATGAAGGAGCATTTCACTTTTTATATAACCTTTGTCTTTTTATTTTATATTGAACTGATTTTTAAAATTTTGATTGCTTTGTGGTAGTTTTGGTTTATTTGACAGGGTTAGTCTAACGTGTATAGTGTTTTGTATTTTTTACTAGCCTAGTACTTTTATACCATTATTATTTTCACGGACTTTCTACGGTCCAATAACAACTGTAAAATTTCATGCGGAAAATGAAGGAGCCTTACACATTTTATATAACTTTTGTTTTTTTATTTTATATTGAACTGATTTTTAAAATTTTGATTGCTTTGTGGTAGTTTTGGTTTATTTGACAGGGTTAGTCTAACGTGTATAGTGTTTTGTATTTTTAACTAGCCTAGTACTTTTATACCATTATTATTTTCACGGACTTTCTACGGTCCAATAACAACTGTAAAATTTCATGCGGGAAATGAAGGAGCGTTACACATTTTATATAACCTTTGTCTTTTTATTTTATATTGAACTGATTTTTAAAATTTTGATTATTTTGTGGTAGTTTTGGTTTATTTGACAGGGTTAGTCTAACGTGTATAGTGTTTTGTATTTTTAACTAGCCTAGTACTTTTATACCATTATTATTTTCACGGACTTTCTACGGTCCAATAACAACTGTAAAACTTCATGCGGGAAGTGAAGGAGCATTTCACTTTTTATATAACCTTTGTCTTTTTATTTTATATTGAACTGATTTTTAAAATTTTGATTGTTTTGTTTAGGTTTATTAAAAGGGTTATTCTTACGTATATAGTGTTTTGTATTTTTAACCAACTTAGTACTTTTATATACAACCATTATTATTTTCACGGACTTCCTACGGTCCAAAAACGACTGTAAAATTTCATGCGGTAAATCGAGTGGTTCGTGTTTTTATACAAACTTTGTTTGTTTTTAAATTTTGTATGGAACTGATTTTTAGAATTTTGATTGCTTTATGTAGGTTTACTTAACACATTGTATGCGAAACACGTACTACTACGTTTTCTGACGATTGACACTTGAGTACGGGTCACATACTAGTACGTATTCTGACGATTGATACTTGAGCACGGGTCACGTACTAGTACGTTTTCTGACGATTGATATTTGAGCACAGGTCACGTACTAGTACGTTTTCTGACGATTGATATTTGAGCACAGGTCACGTACTAGTACTTTTTCTGACGATTAATACCTGAGCAAGGGTCACGTATTAGTACGTTTTCTGACGATTGATACTTGAGCACAGGTCACGTACTAGTACGTTTTCTGACGATTAATACCTGAGCAAGGGTCACGTATTAGTACGTTTTCTGACGATTGATACTTGAGCACATGTCACGTACTAGTACGTTTTCTGACGACTGATACCTGAGCGTGGGATACGTACTAGTACTTTACTAGTACTTTTTCTGACGACTGATACCTGAGCTCGGGTCACGTACTCGTACGGATTAGTGAAACAACACGGTTTGTGTGTGGGTACAAAAATAACAGTATATACAGGAAAACGAAGCCGAATGTTCTTGTATACTACATAGATTCTGGAAAAACGAAGACAATTAAAAACTAGTTTTAAATACAAGTAATTAAAACAAGTAAAAACTAGATTCTACATCAGTCGATGCTGAACCACAGAACGGGAAAAAATAAAACTATATGACTGGACAGATTTTTAGAATTTTGATTGCTTTGTGTAGGTTTACTTAACACATTGTATGCGGAACACGTATTAGTACGTTTTCTGACGATTGATACTTGATCGCTGGTCACAACATGTTTTGTTTATGGGTACAAAAATAACGGTATATACAGGAAAAGGAAGCCGAGTGTTCTTGTCAACTACATAGATTCTGATAAAATTTAAACAAATAAAAACTAGTTTTTACATCAGTCGATGCGGAACCACAGAACGGAAAAAAATTAAAACTATATACTACTATTTCTATTTGAATTTTCATATTTACGATACTATTATAAATTTATCCACTAAAAATATATTTTTTGTTTACAAAAATATTATGGTTGTTATTTATATATCTTTATTTATATATTTGTTTAAATATTTCAATATAAAATACGAAAAGTTGGTTAAAAAATTAAATAATTTTCGATCTATTGAGATTGAACTGAATAACTAAATTTACTTACAAAACTGAAAACCTAAGAAAACATCTGCCTCCGGTAGCGTGCATCCCTTTTTTGTTCAGAATTGCCTTAATTTGCCGCTAGGGCGCGCTTAAAGTTTTAAAAGCTGACTCCTTTAGAGGGCGTGACTAGGTCCTCCGGCGGCCTTTTCAATCGTGAAGATCCTACATTTTTTTTGCACGTACTTGATGCTTATGTATAATTGGTATAAAAAGAGAAGTTTAGATGGATTATTAATTTACGTCTCTTTAAATTTCAGACTTGCTAACATTTAGGCACTTGTATCAGGAGCAACAACGTGGCTTGAAACTTTAACATATTAATTACAGATTCTACATAAGTACATATGTTATGGGTTTCTAAATTAAAATTAAATTTTAAATATTTACACAGTAGTAAATTGTAAAAGGTACATTAAAATTTATGCTTTTAAAAATTTATGAGTAGCTTCTTTGGCTTTAACAACTTATTTTTCAGTGTTTCTTATAGCAACATTAACCCTGATTAAAATGTTTCCATTTTACTATCATCAGGGATTCTAGAGTTCATCTACTCAAATTTAACCTAAATTCAATTCGGTTTTTTCGCAGAGTACTGAAAACTTTTAACATGCAGCATTACTGTGTGAAAAGAGTAATATTCAGCAATTTTTTTGCAAAAACTTTTTATGTAATTGCTGAATTGTAATCTTTTAGCTGTTTAAAAGTTTTGTTATTTTCCGGAGCAATTTGAGGAGTTTTTTGAGTTATCAAATTTCCTCATTTCTCAGGAGCAACTCTGGAGCAAATTCGGAGTAGTTGACATGTCTGGGAATTATAAAATTATACATATTTTTAATATAGTTTTTAAAATTATCATGAAATAAATATTTAAATAATCTCATACCAGTATTCTGATTTTGTAATAATTCTTATTCAATTTTTTACAGGGCCTGTTTTGTTATATTATAAAAGAACATTAGTGAAGAGTCTTTGCTTAGAAACACAATGATACAGGTATTAAAATACCTGACCTGTAAGGAATATTCTTTGTAAAAGGTAAGTTTATTTATAATATTTTGATGCTTAGTCTATATTAAGTCAACCTGCGGCTCTCGAGCCACCCACATGCGGTTCTTTAAAGGATTATTTGTGGCTCTCAATAAATGTACCGAGTTCCTTTTTCATTTTTGTTTTATTCATCCACTCAAGTTCAGATACAGTTTTTTAAACTTATAGTGGAGGTTAATTGATGTTAATAAAGTTTTACAAATATTAATTTAATTATTAAATTTAATTAATTAATTTCCATCAGTCAACTTTGGTAATAATGGTAATAATTCCCCATTAAACACGGCTACCGTACTGCTGAACGGTTTGGTTTGGTTTGGTTGGTTTGATTGTGAGCGCTACGGTCTA
>CM063507.1:52532809-52537809 GCA_032207245.1 Pardosa pseudoannulata | reverse complement strand
TTATGGTATATTCTTTTCTGCCAGCTTGTACTTGTAGTACTAGTTATATTTAGTTCTTTTCCTACTTTTTTTGTTAATGTTAGAAATGTGAATTACGAAGTACGTGTCATAAAAATGTGTTAGTAATATATAATATTTTATATTTTATATATTAATGCTTATTTTTTATTTTTTATTTTTATATTTATTATATTTCTCATTATTCTGTTTATGCAGTAAATTATTTAAATAAATTAAAAGTGTCAACAACATCTATTTTTATTTAATATTAATTTTTTTAAAAAGATTTATCATTTATTTATAATCATATAAATCAACTAACTCAGGTTAAAATTTTTGTTAATGTTTTAAGGAAATTTAGAGTTAGGAAAACGAAGATAGTTTCACAATAATAATGTACTGATTAGTTGAGATTTATAAATTAAATATATATAGCTGCAAAGAGTTTTCTGTGTTTTTTATTCTGATGAATGGCTTTTGAAGAATTGAAGTAGTTCTCATATTACTAGCTAGAAAAAAAAATCACTTCCAAAATATGATTTATTTGATAAAGGTTCACGACTTACCACAAATGCAGTCATAAATAACCATTTGCCGTGAAATTTCCCAACTTTAACTATCAAAAAGTCTTTAGAACATCCAAAAATGATAAATGAGCCCGCACGTCCGTATTGGCCTTCGAACACGTTTCTGAGCACCATTTTGTTTTCAATTCAATATCTATGTTCAACCAAACCTAACTTCCTTCCAAAAGGGGTGTCGCTTTGACATTCGGCCGTAACATCGTGAGTCACCTCGTACAGCGTGCAGCAATTCACTCTGATTTCTCACCAAATTAATTGAGCTGGAATCACTGGATCTTGACCATTATCCGAACTTGTCACGAATCCGAACAGTCAGTCCCCGAGTGTTTTATCGCAGACCACATTCCATTTTTTTTCTCTTCTCCGTCCCTATCTAGTGTTCGATTCAACAAAGTAGATATCGCTTGCATCTTTCGGAAGGGTAGGAACAGGGGAACCTTGGGGCCATTGAAGAGTCAATGATGAACTTTTAACGAACGCCGGTGTGTGTGAGAATGAAAACCCGGAATGAATTTTTTTTTCTTTTTCTCCTCCTCGCTTCACGGTTGATTGAAGAAGGATTGATCTCCTGCCTCAACTTGTGAAGGGGTCTTTCTCAGTGTGTGTGTGTACAGCCAGGTTTTGGAATTTTGTCACGCCTTTCGATTCAGGTTTGTTGGGAAGATGTTTTAGGGTACGTTTCTGTTTGTAGATAGGCGGCCGGGAAAGTCATTAGAGAAGGGGGGGGATGCTTCTATGACTGGATGCTTACACGTTTAGCTGAACTACTTGTTAGAGAAAAGTCATAAACTGTGTTTTGATTGCGTTGCTTTTTAGGAACGAATTACCTTCGTAAGAATGTTGTGTATCTCAGGTTATGTGTGAAGACTTTTAGCCATTTTCTTTACAATAGGAGTTTAATACTGATTGACAGAAATGAACATAGGGTTCATTGTATCCTTTTAATGAAGAGCCTTAGTGAAAAAAGATAAACCAATTTACTCTATGGAGACTACTGGATATTATGTTTTGAGAATAGTTATTTCAAAGAGAAGAGTAATAAAGTGTATTTTGATTGAATTACGAAATTAATTTTTTGATATTGCAAAGAATTACTCTAGCAAGAATGTTATGTTACTGAGGCTGCATGAAAAATATTTTAATCGTGTTCTTCTCAATATGTTGTGTAATGAATGTTCAGTTTTAATCCAGATAGACAGAAGTGAAAGATATGGTTCATTACATCCCCCTAATAAGAACACTAGTAAAAAATAATTACCCGTATTTTTTTACTGCGAAGACTAATGAATGTTTGCTTGTATAGATGAGCTACTTGTTGGAGAAGAGTAGTAAACTTTTTTCATTGCGTTACGAAGGTAATTCTTTCTTACAGTAAGAAATTACTCTCATAAGAATGATTTGTAGCTGAGGCTGTATGAAAAATATTTTAATCATGTTTTTCTCAATGAGTTTTGTAACGAAGTCTAAGTGTAAAGGATTTTAGTAATGTTCTTTCCGATAGATGTTTCAATACAGATAGATAGAAAAGAACATCGGGTTCATTGTATCCCTTTAATGATAATCCCTAGGGAAAAATAATGAACAGTATTTACTCTATAAAGACTACTGGATATTAACCTATTTGGATGAGATACTTGTAGAGAGTTGTAAACTGCGTTTTAATTGCGTTGCGAAAGTAATTATTTCCTATTGTAAAGAATTACTCTCGTAATAATGTTATGTAACTGAGGCTGTATAAAAAAGATTTTAATCGTGTTCATCTCAATATGTTGTTAAGTTTTATTCTAGATGGACAGAAGTGAAACACATGGTTACTTGTTTATATGATATACTCGTTCGAGAAGAGTAGTAAAATGTTTTTTATTGCGTTACGAAAGTAATTCTTTCTTATAGTAAGAAATTACTCTCATGAAAAAGATTTTAATCGTGTTCATTTATCTCAATATGTGTTGTAACTAAAGTTAAGTTTTATTCCAGATGGACAGAAGTGAAACACAGGGCTACTTGTTCGAGAAGAGTAGCAAAATGTTTTTATTGCGTTACGAAAGTAAATTTTTTATAATAAGAAATTACTCTCATAAGAGTGATTTGTAGCTGAGGCTGTATGAAAAATATTTTAATCATGTTCTTCTCAATCAGTTGTGTAACTAAGGCTAAGTGTAAAGGATTTTAGCCGTGTTCTTTCCGATAGGAGTTTTAATATTGATTGATAGAAAGGAACATAGGGTTCATTATATCCTTTTAATGAAGAGCCTTAGTGAAAAAGGATGAACCTTATTTACTCTATGAAGAATACTGGATATTATATATTTAGTTCAGTTATTTGTAAGCGGAGAGTAATAAACTGTGTTTTGATTGCGTTACGAAATTAATTATTTCATATTGTAATGAATTACTCTACAAAGAATGTTATGTAATTTGAGTGTATGAAAAATATTTTAATCATGTTCTTCTCAGTACGTTGTGTAACTAACGTTAAGTTTTAATCCAGATGGACAGAAGTGAAACACTTGGTTAATTTTTTTAGATACGCTACTTGTCAGAATAGAGTAGTAAACTTTTTTGTTATTGCGTTACGAAGGTAATTCTCTCTTATAGAAAGAAATTACTCTCATAACAATGATTTGTAGCTGAGACAGTAAAAAAATATTTTAATCATGTTTTTCTCAATAAGTTGTGTACTTAAGACTAGGTGTAAAGGATTTTAGCCGTGTTCTTTCCGATAGGAGTTTCAGTACAGATAGATAGAAATGAACATAGGGTTCATTGTATCCCATTAATGATGATCCCTATGGAAAAATAATGAATAGTATTTACTCTACAAAAACTACTGAAAGTTTACCTATTTAGAAGCGGTACTTCCAAGATGACAGTTGTAAACTGTGTTTTTTTGCGTTACTAAAGGAATTATTTCCCATTGTAAAGAATTACTCTCGTAAGAATGTTATGTAACTGACGCTGGATGAAAAATATTTTAATCGTGTTCTTCTCAATATGATGTGTAACTAAGGTTAAGTTTTAATCCAGATGGACAAAAGTGAAACACATGGTTACTTTTTTTATATGAGCTACTTTTTAGAGAAGAGTAGTAAAATATTTTTATTGCGTTACAAATGTATTTCTTTCTTATAGTAAGAAATTACTCTCGTAAGAATGATTTGTAGCTGAGGCTGAATAAAAATATTTTATCATGATCTTTTCAATAAGTTGTGTACTTAAGGCTAAGTGTAAGGGATTTTAGCCGTGTTCTTTCCGATAGGAGTTTTAATACTGATTGATAGAAACGAACATGAGGTTCGTTGTATCCCTTTAATGATGATCCCTAGATAAAAATAATGAACTGTATTTACTCTATAAAGACTACTGGGTATTAACCTATTTGGATGATACTTGTGGAGAGTTGTAAACTGTGTTTTAATTGCGTTACCAAAGTAATTATTTCCCATTGTAAAGAATTACTCTCGTAAGAATGTTATGTAACTGAGGCTGTATGAAAAAGATTTTTATCGTGTTCATCTCAATATGTTGTGCAACTAAGGTTAAGTTTTATCCCAGATGGACAGAAGTGAAACACATGGTTATTTGTTTATATGAGCTACTTTTTAGAGAAGAGTAGTAAAATATTTTTATTGCGTTACGAAGGTAATTCTTTCTAACAGTAAGAAATTACTCTCTTAAGAATGATTTGTAGCTGAGGCTGTATGAAAAATATTTTAATCATGTTTTTCTCAATAAGTTGTGTAACTAAGGCTAAGTGTAAGGGATTTTAGCCGTGTTCTTTCTGATAGGAGTTTCAATACAGATAGATAGAAAAGAACATCGGGTTCATTGTACCAGTTAAAAATGATCCCTAGCGAAAAATGAAAAGCAGTATTTATTCTACAAAAACTACTTGATGTTTACCTGTGTATATGAGATACTAGTAAGGTGAAAGTTGTAAACTGTGTTTTTATTGCGTTACGAAAGTAATTATTTTCCATCGTAAAGAATTATTCTCGTAAGAATGTTATGTAACTAAGGCTGTATGAAAAATATTTTAATCATGTTCTTCTCAATATGATGTGTAACTAAGGTTAAGTTTTAATCCAGATGGACAAAAATCAAACACATGGTTACTTGTTTAGATAAGCTGCTTGTTAGATTAGAGTAGTAAACTATTTTTATTGTGTTACGAAGGTAATTCTTTCTTATAGTAAGAAATTACTCTCATAAGAATGATTTGTAATTAAGGCTAAGTGTAAAGAATTTTCGCCGTGTTCTTTCCGATAGGAGTTTCAATACAGGTAGATAGAAAATAGCATAGGGTTCATTGTACCCTTTAAGGATGAGGCATAGGGAAATATAATGAACAGTACTTGCAAATAATACTACAAAAACTACTGGATGTTTACCTATTTAAATGAGATACTTGTAAGA
>CM063507.1:52517809-52520309 GCA_032207245.1 Pardosa pseudoannulata | reverse complement strand
AAGCTTCGTTTATAAACAGAAAAATTATCCAAACCCTGATTGTTTATAATACCCTTAATTAAGAAACATCTCTCTAAAAACAAATACCCGTACGGTATATTTTTTACGAATCAAGAAGCTTCGTTTATAAACAGAAAAATCATCCAAGCCCTGATTGTTTATTATACCCTTAATTAAGAAACATCTTTCTAGAAACAATACCTGTACGTTATATTTTTTACGAACCAAGAAGCTTTGTTTATAAACAGAAAAATTATCCAAGCCCTGATTGTTTATTATACCCTTAATTAAGAAACATCTGTCTAGAAACAAATACCTGTACGTTATATTTTTTGCGAACCAAGAAGCTTTGTTTATAAACAGAAAAATTATACAAGTTCTGATTGTTTATTATACCCTTAATTAAGAAACATCTGTCTAGAAACAATACCTGTACGTTATATTTTTTGCGAACCAAGAAGCTTTGTTTATAAACAGAAAAATTATACAAGTTCTGATTGTTTATTATAGCCTTAATTAAGAAACATCTGTCTAGAAACAAATACCCGTACGTTACATTTCTGTAGAACCCCGAAACTTTGTTTAAAAACAAAACGGAAAATTCCACTTGTCTTGTTTGTTTATTAAAGCCTTAGTTTGGAGACACCTGTCTACTAGAATCAAATTGACCTGGGACGGACACTGCTAATGTGTTACTTAGTGCTATGTCATCTTGTTATTTTTTTTTAATTCCGATTGCTGAGAAATGTGTCCCTTTGCCAAATTATCCCTCATATCTGGGTTATTGCCGTTTCCTGGTAATATATCATTTTAGCTCCATCGTTACTTGCTTTCAGGAAAATGTTGGCAAGTGTAATCGCCCTTGGGGATTATCGTTTATGGTCAACCGCGATGCCACGAAAGTAGGGTGTTCGCACAAAATTACAGCGATGCGTTTTTAACCAGAGCAGGTTTCACCTCCCCACTCCCAGAAGCACACAGATAGATATACACACCATCATTATGAGGTAATACATGCTAGGGTTCGTTTTTGTATGCAAAATTATTCCTTGAAATTACCGTTATGACGACATCACATAAACATAATGTTTTGGGAAGTTATCTATCTCGAATGCACTTGCCTTTCGGGTATCACCTATTCGCCGTCGCAGGTGTTTTGGTCGTTTTATTGTAATGTGTTGTTTGGTGTCGAGTCCATTAAGCCATATGATTTCTCATGGAAAGATGGTTACCTCTGCCTCGAGAGGTTAAACTTCTAAGAGTGGGTCCTTGTAACTTAAAAGCAGGGATTAAACAGAAGATTTCCCCAAGGCTTGGCCTGAACCTCCAGAGGCATCGTTTGACTATTAACTTGTAGGTACCTATAATTAAAGGGAAGGTACGTTACATACATCGTCAACCTATTCAGGATTCATACTCGAGTTAATTTAGTAAATTATTTGGTTGGTTTGGAGTTTTACGGTCTACAGTTTGGCCGTCTCGTAATTTATAAGCAAGGACTGGACAGAAGGCAACCAAGCTTGGACTGTCAGAGGCAACGTTTGACTATGAACCTATAGGTAACCTATGTAACTTAATATGAGAGCACCTTACATACATCCCCATCTTAAGATTCAAACTCGAGTCAAATTAGTGTATTAGTTGGTTTGTCTAGAGCTACGGTCTACTGTTTTGCTATATATATATATATATATATATATATATATATATATATATATATATATATATATATATATATATATATATATATATATATATACATATATATATATATATATATATATATATATATATACATATATATATATATATATATATATATATATATATAATATTTGAAGAAGTAAGTGTTATAGCTTACAATTCCATGTAAGTGGTAAATATCAATAAAACTATTGTTTCGATTGCATTCGGGTGTGAAAAATTATAGCAACAAAAAGTACAACGCCGCTCAAATTGTCTTGAGTGTGCACAATTTGGCTAGTTTAGCACGTGAAGCGGTTAAATACTGCTTCAAATAAAAACAATAAAGCAAAAGTATTTCTATATAAATTTATTACACTGTAAAGAAATACAAGAAAAAATAATAAGTTATAAAAACAAGCATAGTGATCAAATATTTCTATTATTTGGTCGTATCTGTATAATTTGATATCAATTAATACAAGAACTAGCTTTTACGAAGGCCACACAAGAAACTCACGAAGGCCCTACTTTCCCTACCTGTGATATATCCTCTTATAAGAGAAAAATATTGACTCTTCATCGAATACCTTCGTGTACTTCACGATACTTAGATTAGGAATCCACGATAACAAGGCAGCGTGCGTGTAAGATCAGTTCGAATCTTTCTTCCTCCCCACTAATACTGTTCCAACCCTATCTCTTAATACTGCGCGACTGTTTTGTTATTACAGCTGTGCGCTCTTTTTATTACTTCCTTCCTCTTACAATAACAAATGGACCTAATATCGAATAATGAAATCTTCGAGGAATATAA
>CM063507.1:52480309-52512809 GCA_032207245.1 Pardosa pseudoannulata | reverse complement strand
AAACAAAAAATTAAAAAAATTAAAAAAAAAAAAAATAAAAAAAAACATAAAATAAAATATTTTTATATTCACAATAACAGCTTTTACATCATAAAACAATAGTCTAACAAAATAACATACAAATTATTCAAAACATAATATACAATAAAATAAATATTCATAAAAATCTAATAACAAAAACAAATACAATTAATACAAATTTATTTTATTTTATAGCATATAAAATGCCAATTTTTAAAAACTGAATGAAAAAAAAACGAGAATATAAAACAAAAAATTCTGCTCTTTTTAGAATAAAATTATTACTAGATCATTAATCAAGATTTTACTGTATAAAAATTATTTAGATATGGTATTTGAATTAATGCATTTAAAAAACTTAAAATCTATCCACTAAGTAACAAAACACAAAGCTTCTTAGTTCTGGAAAATTTTAAATTTTACTGATCTCGTCATATGACGGGTTATATGCTGGTTTTTAAATAGTAGGAAATTCTTTAAAACATGCAAATATATCTCCTGACCATCATCACTTCGCCCTTCACATTTACCTGTAATATCTAGTCAGCCGTGGTCCCCTTTCTACCTTTCTCATTGACGTTTCTTATTTTTTAATAACATACCTCGAGAAAACATTACGACAGACACTCACCGGTGAGAAAAATAAGCAACCCCAGTTCATGACTGAAATTAAATCATAATAAAGCCACACAAATAAAAAAAGTAAAGAGGAGAAAAAAAGAACTCTCCGTTGATAAATTTCTCCCAAACGTCACCCCTTCCTGGTGCCTTTCTGCTAAGCTCGAAAAACCAAACCCGCGGCAGTCGCGCGTGGTAAACGGTTGAACAAGTACGTGATTCAAATACAAATAATAAATAATAAAAAAAGAACCTCTTACGGCTGATACATGTGCTTCATGACCCTCGCCTTTATTATTATTTTTTTTTCTTTTTCACCCTTTCGAGACTGCTTTTCCTTCCCTCCCCTCCTCTCGTTCTTTTATTTTTTATTACTTGTTGGTTAGTCTCTTACTCTATGTGTGTGTAGCTCTTTCGTCGAGCCGAAAGGTGTTTTCTAGATCTGTTGCAGGTTTCCGCAAAGTGGAAGCCAGTAGAGCGCGTTGCTCTTGCCTTATCCAATAATGTCATTACGTACTCAATGACTCCGGCAGAAGTTCTTTACGTTTTTGCTCGCTCGCTGCGGCGTGCTTTTTAAAAATGTTCTCTTTATTTATTTATTTTTTTTCAGAACTGATGACTCCTCATTCATCATTTATGTCCATTGCATGTTTTTTTGACGTGTGTATTTTATTAAAAATTGCAGTAAATTTTGAGAAAATAAACAGAAGCTTGAAATATTAAGAGAAACTTAAATAAAAACATAAATGTTTTAAATGGGGAATGGCAATTACATAACAAAAATTGCACAACAGACTATGGGCTCTTTACTTTTTTCAGAATTGATGACTCCTCATTCATCATTATGTCCATTGCATGTTTTTTTGACGTGTGTATTTTATTAAAAATTGCAGTAAATTTTGAGAAAATAAACGAGAGCCTGCAAAATTAAGAAAAGTTTAAACAAAAAAATTTATTCTTTTAAATCGGGAATTTCAATTACATAGAAAAATTGCACAACAGACTATGGGCTCTTTACTTTTTTCAGAATTGATAACTCCTCATTCATCATTATGTCCATTGCATGTTTTTTGACGTGTGTATTTTATTAAAAATTGCAGTAAATTTCGAGAAAATAAACGAGAGCCTGAAAAATTAAGAAAAGTTTAAACAAAAAAAATTTTTTTTTAAATCTGGAATTTCAATTACATAAAAAAATTGCACAACAGACTATGGGTTCTTTCCTTTTTTTCAGAGTTGATGACTACTCATTCATCATTATGTCCATTGCATATTTTTTTGACATGTGAATTTTATAAAAATTGCAGTAAATTTTGAGAAAATAAACGAGAGCCTGCAAAATTAAGAAAAGTTTAAACAAAAAAATTAATTTTTTTAAATCGGTTCTTCAGTTACATAAAAAAATTACACAACAGACTATGGGTTCTTTACTTTTTTTCAGAGTTGATGACTACTCATTCATCATTATGTCCACTGTATGTTTTTTGAAGTGTGCATTTTATTAAAAATTGCAGTAAATTTTGAGAAAATAAACCAGAACCTGCAAAATTAAGAAAAGTTTAAACAAAAAAATTTAATCTTTTAAATCGGGAATTTCAATTACATAAAAAAATTGCACAACAGACTATGGGCTCTTTACTTTTTTTCAGAATTGATGACTACTCATTGATCAGTAGGTCCACTGCATGTTTTTTGACGTACGCATTTTATTAAAAATTGCAGTAAATTTTGAGAAAATAAACAAGAGCCTGAAAAATTAAGAAAAGTTTAAATAAAAAATTTAATTTTTCACTTTACTTTTTCAGAACTGATGACTGCTCATTCATCTTTATGTCTATCACATGTTTTTTTACTTGTGCAATTTAATAAAAATTACAGTAAATTTGGAGAAAATAAACAACAGCCTGAAAAATTAAGAAAAGTTTAAACAAAAAATTTTATCTTTAAAATTGTGATTAGCAATTACATAAACAAATTGCACAACAGACTAGGTGGCTCTTTACTTTTCTCAGAACTGATGACTACTCATTCATCATCATGCGTATAGCGTGCTTTTTAACCTGTGTAGTTTATTAAAACTTTAAGTAAAACAACATATAACATTTAAGAGAAACAAAAAAAAACCAGGAAAAATAAGAAAAGTTTAAACAAAAATTGTAATTTTTAAAATCAGGAAGGGCAATTACATTGCAAACACACGAAAAAATGGCACAACAGACTGTGTGGCTCTTTACTTTTATCAGAACTGATGACTACTCATTCATCATTATATCTATCGCCTGTTTTTTTATGTGTGCAATTTAATTAAAAATTACAGTATATTTTAAGAACACAAACAAGAGCGTGAAAAATTAAGAAAAGTTTAAACAAAAATTTTAATCTTTCTCTTAACTTTTTTCAGAACTGATGACTACTCATTCATCAATATGTCCATTGCATGTTTTCTTTGACGTGTGCAATTTATTAAAATTACAGTAAAGTTTAAGAAAATCAACAAAAGCCGGAAAAATAAGAAAAGTTTAAACAAAATATTTAATCTTTAAATCCTGAATTTTAATTACATAAAAAATTGCACAACAGACTATTGGATCTTTACTTTTTTTAGAATTGATGACTACTCATTCATCATTGTGTCCATCGCATGTTTTTTGACGTGTGCATTTTATCAAAAATTACACTATATTTTAAGAAAAGGAACAAGAGCGTGAAAAATTAAGAAATGTTTAAACAAAATATTTAATGTTTCTCTTAACTTTTTTCAGAACTGATGACTACTCATTCATCAATATGTCCATTGCATGTTTTCTTTGACGTGTGCAATTTATTAAAAATTACATTATATTTTGAGGAAATCAACAAGAACCGGATTAATAAAAGAAGTTCTCATAAAAATTGTAGCTTTTTAAATCGCATTTTAATCAATTCCATTGCACAGCAAAAATTTTTTGCTCAGACTATGTTCCACAATCTATATAACGTGTTAAACTGGCACATAATTTTATATAAATAATATAATATACTACCATTAAAAATGTAAAGAACTTTATAGACACATATAAAGAGTGTATACTCATAATTATCATCATTAAACATAAAAACAAAACCACAAAAGATTAAAATAAAATTGTCTTTCTCTTCTTTTCAATTTTATAAAGCACTCTAATATTTTTGTGCAATATACCAAAAATTTGGAATATTGAAAAAAAATAACCAATATCTTTGAAAGAATTGAAAAATAGTAAAGCATGGCTTAAAAATTTTAACAATGGCTTAAAATATTGGTTTGGTTTGGAGTGTTACGGTTTACTTTTTGAAACACGAGGGTGAATGTGACCGGGACCTACAGCTTAAAGCCGATTCCGAAAGACTACGAATATCCATGCCACAGTGGAATTCGAACCAACGAATTCCGATACCGAAGGCCAGCACCCTAACCAATCGGCCATCATTCTTAAAATTTTGGCTTGGCTAGATAGATATCAAGTTCGAAATTTAGGTTAATTTTGTGTCTTTTTTTACAGTTTAAATTTAATTACAAAAAAAAATTGTAAATCGATTCTCGAAGTTTTCGAAGGCTTCGGAACAAAAAAAAACCCTCCTAAGTACGAACTAGAAAAGTTGACTAAAGGGATCGAAAACAAAAGTATGTGGGAATGATAAATTGGAGTTCTATTAATATTCATACCACTAAAAAAAGTTTCTACCGAACGTGTGCACCACATGACGTGTGGGCGTTCGAAAGGTTACTTTGTTACAAGGTAAAAATCATTCTGAGTATCACGTTATTATTTTTCACCGATACCATTTTTTTTGGCACTGCACCCTGCCCATTCAGGAGTATTGTTGTCTCGTCCCCAGTGTCCTTCCTACCCCTCATCTCGTATGTTCGTCACAGCTTCAACGTGTGGTCATTTGCCGTGGCTGCCTTCACCCCATACTCGTCAGTAATTGGGCATTGTTATACGGTCGGAAACAAAGGGCGGGGATTGATTGTTTTTCTTCGCGAAACCCCCTGCCGGGGCGGCTTTTGTAAGTTGGTTGCGGCCTCACTGGAATTTGGAAGGACAGATGTAAAATGATAGGCTTTGCCCTTAATATCATTATGCTGTTTATACGTTAAGTCTGGGAACATTGTTTTTCGCACTTTTCTTTTAAGCAACTTTGAAGCGTTTTAATTAATTTCTTGTTTTGCTTTTAATGACTTCTTGAAAAGCATATTGCTAATCATTTGACGAAAACATTTTGCCATTAAGTTTGCAGTGACGACTAAACTTTTGGAAGCAAAAGATATAGACTTCGCTTGCCACCAAATTTTTTATATTAAAATTGAATTTTATATTTTATTTTATATTTATATTAAAACTTAATAAAAAAAATAATAATAATATTTAAAATGATAGGCTTTACCCTTGACATAATTATGCTGTTTAGACATTAAGTCTGGGAACATTGTTTTTCGCATTTTTCTTTAAAGTAACTTTTGGGTGTTTTAATTAATTTCTTATTTTGATTTTAATACTTCTGGGAAAACATATTGCCAATCATTTGACTAAAACGTTTTGTCATTAAGTTTGCAGTGACGGGCAAACTTTTCGCAACAAGGTATAGATTTGTCCTGCCCCCCAATTTTTTATTTTAAAACTGAATTTTATTAAAATTTAATAAAAATTAATAATATTTAAAATGATATGCTTTGCCCTTAATATCATCATGCTATTTATACATTAAGTCTGGGAACATTGTTTATTGCTTTTTTCTTTATATCAACTTTTGAGCGCTTTAATTAATTTCTTCTTTTGTTTTTATTTACTTCTGGGAAAGCATATTGCCAATCATTTGATGAAAACATTGTGCCATTAAGTTTGCCAAACTTTTGGAAACAAAAGGTATAGATTTGGCTTGCCTCCAAATTTTTTATTTTAAAACTGAATTTTATGTTTTATTTTTTATTTATATTAAAACTTAATAATAATAATAATAATAATAATAATATTTAAAATGATAGGCTGTGTCCTTAGCATCATTATGCTGTTTATACGTTAAGTCTGGGAACATTGGTTTTCGCACTTTCCTTTATAGCAACTTTTGAGCGTTTTAATTAATTTCTTGTTTTGTTTTTATTTACTTCTGGGCAAGAATATTGTTAATCATTTGACGAAAACATTTTGCCATTATGTTGGCAAAGCTTTGGAAGCACAAGATAATAGATTTGACTTGCTCCCAAATTTTTTATTTTAACACTGATTTTTATATTTTATATTTTATTTATATTAAAACATAATAATAATAATATTTAAAATGATAGGCTTTACCATTAACATCATTATGTTGTTTATACATTAAGTCTGGGAACATTGTTTTTCGCACTTTTCTTTATAGCAACTTTGAATCGTTTTAATTAATTTCTTGTTTTGATTTTAAATATTTCTGGGAAAACATATTGTTAATTATTTGACGAAAACATTTTGCCATTAAGTTTGCAGTGACGAGAAAACTTTTGGTAACACAAGATGTAGGTTTGGCCTGTCCCAAATTTTTTATTTTAAAACTGAATTTTATATTTTATTTTTTATTTATATTAAAACTTAATAATAATAATAATAATAATAATATTTAAAATGATAGGCTTTGTCCTTGGCATCATTATGCTGTTTATACGTTAAGTCTGGGAACATTGTTTTTCGAACTTTCCTTTATAGCAACTTTTGAGCGTTTTAATTAATTTTTTATTTTGTTTTTATTTACTTCTAGAAAAGAATATTGCCAATCATTTGACGAAAACATTTTGCCATTAAGTTTGCAGTGACGGGCAAACTTTTAGAAATACAAGATATAGAATTGGCCTGCCCCCAAATTTTTTATTTTAAAATTGAATTTTATATTTTATTTTTTATTTATATTAAAACTTAAAAAAATAATAATAATATTTAAAATGATAGGCTTTGCCCTTAACATCATTATACTGCTTATACGTTAAGTCTGGGAACATTGTTTTTCGCACTTTTCTTTTAAGCAACTTTGAAGCGTTTTAATTAATTTCTTGTTTTGTTTTTAATGACTTCTGGAAAAGCATATTGCTAATCATTTGACGAAAATATTTTGCCATTAAGTTTGCAGTGAGGGGCAAACTTTTGGCAGTACAAGGTTATAGATTTCACCTGCTCCCAATTTTTTTATTTTAAAACTGACTTTTATAATTTATTTTTTATTTAAAATTTTAATTAATTTTATATTTTATTCTATTATATTAAAACCTAATAAAAAAATAATAATAATATTTAAAACGATAGGCTTTACCATTAACATCATTATATTGTTTATACATTAAGTCTGAGTACGTTGTTTTTCGCACTTTTCTTTATAGCAACTATTGAGAATTAATCACATAAAGCGGTAATTTTAACAGAGAAATTCGGGTTCTAGTGGTTTTGATAACAATAAGCGATTGATACCAATAACCTTGATCACATTAAGCGAAGTTTATTGTACTTAACCTCACTATATTTTGGATAATTCATGAAAAACAATTCGTAGCAAAACATACTAATATGTGTTAATATTTTCTAACCTATGTTAAAAACATGCCTTACACTGCAATTTTTTTTATTCTCAGTTTTTTTCATAACCGTTGTAGTGTCATTTGCAGAGATTTTAATCTTTCCACTTCTGCCACTGACACGATGGTTATTAATGTGATTAGTAACTCTTTTTCTTTCCTTTCAAAGAAAGGCTTTCATTTTTCTGCATTAGTAAGAGAAAAAGTAATGGATCATAATAACAGCTCTCACGCGTATTATTAATATGATTTTTCTTTTTCTTGTGGCACGTTTGTGCGTCTGTAAGTGAAAAGAACTAGATTAGATATATAATATAAATACAAAAGTTTATTCGTTATAATATATTAAATTAAATTTTAAACAAATTTAATATCAGTTTGATGTGAGAAAATGATTTAACTTTAAATTGTGCTAGCGGTATGACGCAGTATGGAATCTGTTTGCTCGCATAGACTTTTCTGTTGGTTTAGAAAGTTCTGTGAGTTGATATTTTCTCTATGCCCCATCCACACTATTGTCCACTGCAAGCCATTACCACTGTGTGAAGGGTGTGTGGCTTATAGTGGTCAGCAGTGGCAAAGGATGGGTTAGGAAGCGGATTTTCTCCAAACATCAAAGACAGCCAGCATGCGCTATTAAAGTGCGCAGTACATACAGGACGCATCCATGTGCTCTGCTCATTTAGTGGCCCAGTGTGTGGATCTAGCCCATGATACATCGTACCAAGTTCTTCATCAGAGCCAATGATGGGCCATGGTTTATACAAGTGGTCGGCTAACTTATTAGGCAAAGAGCCAAATATGAACATTCCAACAATTTTAAAAAAATTGGGAGCCAAATCTACCTGTTTAGAAAACTTTTATTTCACTAAATAAGTAGTACACTAAATAAAACTAAATTTCATACTTAATAAATATCTATTAATGATATTTATCAATGGTAGATAAGACAAATCTGTTCACACTGCAACTGCTGGTTTGTGATGTCATTTTGTACCCCCCCCCACTACTTTAGAAAAAGTATGATCGCGCATGCTTGTGGTACCTTTGTATCACACGGGAGTACGCCGAAAACATATGTACAATTTCAGCCGGTAGCTTGTACATGGTTTGTATTTACGTTTAAGGAAACTAATAAAATTAAACTTGATGTTCGTTACGTATTTTTACAAAATTATAAAATTTTAATTACCTATCTATCTTTTAATTTAACGAAAAATTATACATGTTCTCGATTTATAGAAGAATTTTAATTTTCAAAAATCGATGTAATTTTTTTCATACCAAGATTTTTTTTTAATGAAAATGTTGCGTTTTCCTTGGATATTTGTGCCAGAGCCACACTTAAGGAGTCGAAGGGCCACATGCGGCTCTGGAGCCGCACTTTGCGAACCACTGCCATTATGTGAAAAAGATACCTAATATTATGTCTCAAACATAATTATAAAACAGTTGAGTAGTTACGTGCTTGATAATCTGATGATTTTCATAATGAATTGTAGATGATTTCCCTTGCTATTAATTTAGCTTATCACGTCATTACTTTAACATTTTATTGCAGACTGTTCCGCTCCGTATAAGTTTTAACTATATATTATCAATTTCTCTCAACTGCAGCTGGCAATACAAACATATATTTTTATGACAAACACAGCTGCAATGCTGTTACTCCTTTAGAACCACCCGAAAATCACGTGTAACCGTATTTCGGACTCGGGTAACATTACCCCCTCTGGGTTCTCGTAATTTACGGACAGGGACCCAACAGAAAACATTCACGCCTGCTACCTACAGATATATCGTTTTATATTGGAGGTTATTATGACCACGACCCTTTTTATCAGCCTCATCCGAAATTAATAAACACGACGGATTTGTGACCTTCACATGCCTCGAACTCTCAAGGTAACATTAGCCCATCTGGGTTCTCCTAATTTACGGACAGGGACCAAACAGAAAACATTCACGCCTGCTACCTACAGATATATCGTTTTATATTGGAGGTTATTATGACCACTACCCTTTTCATCAGCCTCATCCGAAATTAATAAACACGACGGATTTGTGACCTTCACATGCCTCGAACTCTCAAGGTAACATTAGCCCATCTGGGTTCTCCTAATTTACGGACAGGGACCAAACAGAAAACATTCACGCCTGCTACCTACAGATATATCGTTTTACATTCGAGGTTATTATGACCACGACCCTTTTTGTCAGCCTCATCCGAAATTAATAAACACGACGGATTTGTGACCTTCACATGCCTCGAACTCTCAAGGTAACATTAGCCCATCTGGGTTCTCCTAATTTACGGACAGGGACCAAACAGAAAACATTCACGCCTGCTACCTACAGATATATCGTTTTATATTGGAGGTTATTATGACCACGACCCTTTTCATCAGCCTCATCCGAAATTAATAAACACGACGGATTTGTGACCTTCACATGCCTCGAACTCCCAAGGTAACATTAGCCCCTCTGGGTTCCGTAATTTACGGACAGGGACCAAACAGAAAACACTAACGCCTGCTACCTACAGATATATCGTTTTATATTGGAGGTTATTATGATCACGACCCTTTTCATCAGCCTCATCCGAAATTAATAAACACGACGGATTTGTGACCTTCACGAGCCTCGAACTCCCAAACTTCCAGTAACATTAGCGGTTTGTAATTTACGGACAGGGATGAAAACAAAACCCTGCTACTAAATTTCTCAGCGTTTTATGCGTTTTGCGCTTAAATTTAGTTATTCAGTTAAATAGATCAAAAATTACTTATTTTCTTAACCAAGTTTTCGTATTTTATATTGAAATATATAAACAAATATATAAATAGAAATATATAAATAACAACCATAAGATTTTTGTACGCAAAAAAATATATTTTTTAGCGGATAAATTTATAATAGTATCGTAAATATGAAAAATCAAATAGAAATTATAGTATATAGTTTTAATTTTTTTTTCTCGTTCTGTGGTTCCACATCGACGGATGTAAAAATTAGTTTTTGTTCATCTAAATTTTTTCAGAATCTATGTAGTAGATAAGAACATTCGGCTTCGTTTACCTGTATATACCGTTATTTTTGTACCCACAAACAAACCATATTATTACACTAGCCCGTACTAGTACGTGACATTCGCAGTGGAATTGTAACTGGAGCAGACGTTTTGCGAGTAAATTTAGTTATTCAGTTAAATCTTAATAGATCGAAAACTATTTAATCTTTTAACCAACTTTTCGTATTTTATATAGAAATATATAAACAAATATATAAATAGAAATATATAAATACCAACCATAAGATTTTTGTAAACAAAAAATATATTTTATAGTGGCTAAATTTATAACAGTAAATGAAAAATCAAATAGAATTAGTAGTATATAGTTTTCATTTTTTCCCGTTCTGTGGTTCCACATTGGACCGCTGTCCTATAAACAGGACAGCAAATAGAATTCCGTTTAATAATAAAATTATAAATATTTTCAGAGTGGATTTTATTTTAACACCTTTAAAATAGACACACTTTATCATAGTAACAAAAAAAGTGTGAGAAATCAAAATATATTGTATTGTAAAATTTATTTTTAGCAACCCCTTAAAAATTGTCATTTTTTAATCTTTAATTTTATATTTATTATTATTATTTTTCAACATAAGGTTACTTGTAGTACTTCAAAACATTGGCACTACATTAGTGAGTAACGCTAGGTCCAGAAATTTTTGACATCAAACACTTTATATTTTAAGATGATTCTAATTGATACAAGATCGTTATTTTAAATTAGATTTTTTTGACAAAATCAGCATAATGAAGCAATTCGTATATTTTTGAAATCTCACCGTCGATGAAAGATGGTAAAATATTTTAGGCACAGTTGCAAGAATCATGAAAAATAAACCTGTAAAATTTATATAATTTTTTTGTACCACAACAATCATTTTTGTTACCACCTACAAATGCCAGTTCAAGAACAGCAAAAGAAAAGCAAACAGTGTGCTTAAAATGTAAATTAAACTTTACTTTAAATGTTTTCCCAAATTTCACCTATGAATTAGTATGCAATGTAAGTGATATTTGTTAAATTTTAGTAGTGTATTGGACGTTCCTAATATAGACAGCTAATTTCTAAAAAATTAAAATTTATTTTTAAATTTTGGTTTTATATGCTTAGTTACACCATATTAATGTTATGGATAACGTTTTAAAAATTTTCAGAAATATTTAGTTGGTGTGGTACAATATGGGTTAATTTTCATTTTTTCCCGTTCTGTGGTTCCGCATCGACTGATGTAAAAACTAGTTTTTATTTGTCTAAACTTTTCCAGAATCTATGTAGTAAACAAGAACATTCGGCTTCGTTTTCCTGTATATACCGTTATTTTTGTACCCACAAACAAACCATGTTGTTACACTAACCCGTACTAATACGTGACCCGCGCTGAAGTATGAATCGTCAGAAAACGTACTAGTATGTGACCCGCGCTGAAGTATCAATCGTCAGAAAACGTGCTAGAACGTGACCCACGCTTAAGTATCAATCGTCAGAAAACGTACTAGTACATCTCCCGCATGAAATGTGTTAAGTAAAATTCTAGGAAGACTGGAATTCTATAAAGGCTTAAATGGCTTCAAATGTAGTGCATTTAGAAAAATTAAACTAAACGAATCTAGTTATTATTTTATAGTATATAGATTATAGTATATAGTTTTAATTTTTTCGAATTATGTTAGATATAAACATTTTTACATTACAAATATATGAAAGACAAGAACATTTGGTTTCGTTTTCCTGAATATACCGTTATTTTTGTAACCACAAACAAACCATGTTGTTAAACTAACCCGTACTAATACGTGACCCACGCTTAAGTATCAATCGTCGGAAAACGTACTATGCGTGACCCGAGCTCAAGTATCAATCGTCGGAAAACGTACTAGTACGTGACCCACGCTTAAGTATCAATCGTCAGAAAACGTACTAGTATAATGAAATGTTTAAGTAAAATTCTAGGAAAAATTCTATAAAGGCTTAAATGCTTCAAATGTAGTGCATTTAGAAAAATTAAACTAAACGAATCTATTATTATTTTATAGTATATAGATTATAGTATATAGTTTTAATTTTTTCGAATTATGTTAAATATAAACATTTTTACATTACAAATATATGAAAGACAAGAACATTTGGTTTCGTTTTCCTGAATATACCGTTATTTTTGTAACCACAAACAAACCATGTTGTTAAATATACTAATACGTGACCCGTGCTGTATATCGTAAAACGTATATGCGTGAAAAATCAATCGTCTAAAACACTATGCACACAGGTAATTTAAGACACTATAAACAATTAATTATAATTAATAAATATAATTATAAATTAATATATATAATTTGTTAATAATTGTTATATAATTCATTAATAAAATTTAAAATTTAAATACCGAGAATAAATTTTTGTTTCATATTTGTTTTTAATACACCCCTGGTTAAGAGTCACGCCCTCAGAAAGGGGCCATATGTGTCCATTATAAATATATTATTTGGTAATATGACAATTATAGAAATTCCAAATAAATAATAACTCCGCGAGACAACTTTCTCATAATTTTCATCATATGATAAGATATTACTTTTATATTCATACTGATGAAAAGTTTGAATATATATAATTACTACGTTGAATTTTTAAATTTTAGTGAAAATTATATTGTGCTAAAATGTTATGACATGCACACAGATATATATACACACACACACACACACACACACACACACACACACACATATATATATATATATATATATAATATATATATAATATATATATATATATATATAAATACATACATATATATATATATAAAATATATATATATATATATATATATATATATACAACAATACAAACAAACATATTTTGTATATGATAATATATATATATAATATATATACACACACATATATATATATATACATATATATATACAACATAAATATATATATTATACATACATATATTAACAAACACACACACATATATATATATAATATATATTATATAAATATATTATATATATATATATATATATATATATATTATATATATATAAATATATATATACATATATAAATATATACATACATACATATTTATTATACATATATATACATACAAATTATATATATATACAAACATATATATACATATATATATATACATATACATATATATATATATATATATATATATATATATATATACAACAAATAAAACAAACACAGAAGAATTTTGTATATAAACATACACACACACACACACACACATATATATATATAATATATATATAATATATATATATATATATATATATATATATATATATAATATATATATATATATATATATACATACATATATATATATACATAAATATATATATATACATACATATATATATACATACATTATATATATAGATATATATATATATATATATATATATATACATAACATACATATATACATATATATATATATATATATATATATAATATATATATATATACATATATATATATATATATATATATATATAATATATATGCTACATACATACACACACACACATACATATATATATATATATATATATATATATGAACAGCACTCGTCGGTCTCTATCTCCCAGTTTCGTTGGTCTTCCGATTTGGAGCACATTCCGACAGTCCCCGCTCAACTTACACTTCTTAATCACATAGGCCACTGTCAGTTTTGGGTACTTCAGATCTCTAGATATGTCCCTTGAGGATCGGCCAAGTTTGTGATACCCGATAATTATACCTTTCTCGAAATCAGAGAGCTCTGAACTGCGCGGCATCTTGCATGCGACTAATGCCAATGCTGTTTAATACATGATGTATAACGACGGAGGCCGTGACGTATCTCACGACCACAGATATCGTCATTTGCATAGGTGTCCAAATACTTATTGGTAGACAGTGTATATATATGGACCATAATAAATATTATCAGCATTATAACATCAAGTCTAGACTCAGCTTGTAATATGCCCTCCATATCTCTTTCTCATATCCTCTTTTTCTCATCACACACACACATACACATTTGCCGAATCACACGTCGAGCATTATTCTAAAAGAAATTCCTGTTTTTCACAAACCCCTTTTTCTTCAAATCTGGCATTTCTTATACGACCTCACTCCTGTCGCGGCTTTTCCAGTCTCCCCGACCACTAAACATGTCAGCCAGTACGTGCGGAGGAAGTTGAAAAGAGTATTAGGAGAGACATCGAATACTCATCTTTTAAAAGAGTATGAAAGAAGTGGGAGTGCAGTTCCAACTTTTTCTTTATAGGAGCATGCCATCGAGGGACCTGTTGCAAATGAAACATTTAGTTATTGTGGGATATAGAGGTAAAGGGTTTATTTAAAGATCAATTTTTATTTACTCTGTGCTGTAAAAAGTTTATAGTAACTTTGCAGCTAATTATGTAATTCACGGGTAATTGAAAATTAGTTTATATATGTAACCGGTTAAAATATTCTTCACCGATGACGAAGAAAGTTTGTAGTAACTTTTCAGCTAATTATGTTATTTACGGGTAATTGAAAATTACTATATATATGTAACCGGTTAAAATATCCTTCACCCATGACGAAGAAAGTTTATGGTAATTTTACAGCTAATTATGTAATTCACAGGTAATTGAAAATTACTTTATATATGTAACCGGTTAAAATATTTTTTTCACCGATGACGAAGAAATTGTATAGTAACTTTTCAGCTAATTATGTAATTCACAGGTAATTGAAAATTACTTTATATATGTAACCGGTTAAAATATCCTTCACCCATGACGAAGAAAGTTTATGGTAAATTTGCAGCTAATTATGTAATTCACAGGTAATTGAAAATTACTTTGTATATGTAACCGGTTAAAATATCCTTCACCGATGACGAAGAAAGTTTGTAGTAACTTTTCAGCTAATTATGTAATTCACGGGTAATTGAAAATTACTTTGTATATGTAACCGGTTAAAATATTCTTTTCACCGATGACGAAGAAATTTTATAGTAACTTTGAAGCGAATTATGCAGTTCATATGTAATTGAAAATCTAGGTGTATAAATAACAGATAATAATGTTCATCACTGATGGCGAAAAGAGTTTACAGTAACTTTGTAGCTAATTATGTAATTCACAGGTTATTGAAAATCAGTTTATGTATGTAACCAGTTAAAATATTCTTCCCCGATGTCGAAGAAAGTTTGTAGTAACTGTGCAGCAAATTATGCAACTCACATGTAAATAAAAATTAGGCTATGTTTATAACTTTAAAAACAATCTTCACCGATGACGAAAAAATTTTACAGTAAATTTTCACTACTTATGTAATTCACAGGTAATTGAAAATAAATATACGTGTATAGCCGATAAAAATATTCTTCACCGATGAGGAAGAAAGTTTATAGTAACTTCGCAGCTAATTATGTAATTTACAAGTAATTGAAAATGTATGTATATAACCAGTAAAAATGTTCTTCACCTATGACGAAGAAAGTTTATAGCAACTTTGAAGATAATTATGTAATTCACGGTTATTGAAAATAAGGATATGTATATATCCGGTAAAAATATTCTTCACCGATTACGAAGAAAGTTTGTAGTAACTTTGAAGCTAATTATGCAATTCACAGCTAAATAAAAATCAGTGTATGTGTATAACCCGTAAAAATATTCTTCACCGATGACGGAAAAAAGTTTATAGTAACTTTGTAGCTAATTCTGTAATTCACAGGTAATTGAAAATCAGCGTATGTATGTAACCAGTAAAAATATTCGTCACCGATCACGAAAAAGTTTATAGTATTTTTTCAGCTAATTATTCAATTCACAGGTAAATAAAAATCAGGGAATGTATGTAACCAGTTAAAATATTCTTCACTGATGACAAAAAAAATTATACTAACATTGAAGATAATTATGTAATTCACAGGTAAATAAAAAGCAAGCACAATTTTAAAAGAAAGCACGATTTTATTAAGAAGTAATAATAAAATGGATGAGACTAGTGGAATTTTACAAATTTTTTAACATAAAAAAATTATAAATTGCTCGATAATAATTTTAGATAGGCAGATAAAATGATCATTTGTGAAATAAAAAATATATTCATATTGTTTAATTAATTTATTTAATAAGTATGTATGCCACGACCGCCTTCTAGACTCCCTTATCAAAGCCCCCTACTTTACATCTGAACACTTTACCCTCCCCCTCGAAATCTGTGTGTGTGTGTATATATATATATATATATATATATATATATATATATATATAATATATATATATATAATATATAATAATATATATATATATATATATATATATGTATATATATATATATGTACATATATATATATAATATATTTTTTATATTATATATATTATATATATATTTATATATTTATATATTTATTTATTTATGTATATATATATGTACATATATATTATATAATATAATATATATATTTATATATATATATGTATAAATATATATATATATATATATATATTTTATATATAATTATATGTATATGCATATATATATGGTTGGTTGGTTGATTGAAGTTTAATGGCACTAAATCATCTTAACAAATGCGCCAAACAACATGTATATTATATATGTATATATATATTATATATATATATATATATTATATATATATATATATATATATATATATATATATATATTTATGTGTGTGTATATTATAATATTTATATAACATATATATATATATATATATTGTTTATATTATATATATATATATATATATATATATATATTATATATATATATATATATATGTTATATATTTATTAGTATATATATATATATATATATATATATATATATATATATATATATTATATATATATATATATATATATATATATATATTTATATATATATATATATATATATATATATATATATATATATATATATATATATATTTGCATACATTTGAGGATGGCATGGCTGCGTAGAATCATCAGGTGGGCGGTAGAAAGCTCATCTCTAGCTTAATCTAGCCTACTCACAAAAGAGTACAGGAAGAATAAAATGCGACCTCATATAAACCCATACAAGCCGTATTCCAGAGTAACCAGTAGTCCCTCTTGCAACAGGTCTCTTGATGACGTGCTTTCAAAAAGAAAAAAAGAAAAGAAGCATTCCCCCTCCGTACTTTATTTTACCGAAAATCTCATCTAATGCACCCTTTTCAGCTTCCTCGACACGTACTGCTTGACATGTTTAGTGGTCGGGGAGATTGGAAAGCAGCGGAGTTGTGAAGTTGTAAAAAAGAAAATGTCTAGATTGGAAAGAAGGGTTTGCAGCTGTGAAAAATTGAGCAAGAGGTATTTGAGAATGAGGCTGTATATACCATTGAGTTTATAAGGGAATGAGCGAGAGAGATAAGGAGAGTAACTTATAAATATATAAAGTGTAATTAAGGTATTCCCTATTTTACTGAGAAGGTAAGTGATATAAATACACGCACACACACATAAAATCTGTATATAAAGATAAGGCTGCCCATGATGAAACATTCTCTGCTCCCATGGAATTTCCAAATTTCTTATTGTTTCATTCAGATAATTATTTATTTATTGTAAAATCACCAAGAGGTTATTTATTGCTTAAAATTTATGTTTTATTTTTTTACAATTTTGTTTAACCCTCTGGCTATTTCCACGGGTAATTCAAATGTAGCAAAATTTTCTTATCACTTGAATTTCGTAGGCATTTGCTTTTCTTTCTTTTTTGAGGAGTGCATCCCACTCTTTCACCGTTTAAACAGTGCAATAACTTATGTACAGTATTAGACTATTAATTATGTGATAAATACAATTTTATAAATAGAACTATAGTTATATAACATGATATAATAGTATTATAATATTATATATTATAATTATAATAATGTATTTATATAATATAATTATATAATTATATATTATAATTACATTATGTAATAAATAGAAATTAACTGTAATTCAATAGAAATTTATTAAAAAATATTTTCTTGTGATAACATCTGAAATTGGTTTTTCTGACAGTTTAGTTTCTCACGATCAAAATCTATATAAAAAATCTTTTCTAGAAAGAAAAGATACATATTCCAATTCTTCTATATAAATAGATTTAAAATGTACAACAAAAAAAAATGCACAATTTTTGAACCGATTTTTTTTCTACAAATTGAGCAGTCACTTTGTTTAATGATATCTCTAAATACCATTCATGATAAGGCTGTCTATAATGGAACATTCTCTAGTCCCATGGAATTTCCAAATTTCTTATTGTTTCATTCAGATAATTATTTATTTATTGTAAAATAACCAAGAGGTTATTTATTGTGTTATTTTTTTTTTTTTAATTTTGTTCAATGATATCTCTACCGTTTATGATAAGGCTGTCTATAATGGAACATTCTCTGGCCCTATGGAATTTCCAAATTTCTTATTGTATCATTCAAATAATTATTTATTGTAAAATCACCAAGAGGTTACTTACTGTGTTAAAATATTTATGTTTTAATTTTAAGATTTTCTCTAAGGATATCTCTGAATACTGTTTTTACGATAAGGCTATCTATAGTGGAACATGGAATTTCCGAATTCCATATTTGATCATTCAATCTATTATTTACCTAATGTAAAATCACCAAGAGGTTATTTATCGTGTTAAAATATTTATGTTTTACATTTTTTTAAAATAATTTGTTGAATAACATCTCTAAATACCGTTTACGATGAGGCTGTATATAATGGAACATTCTCTGGTTCCGTAGAATTTCCGAATTCCTTGTTAGTTCATTCAAATAATTATTTACTTATTTAAAGTTACCAAGATGTTATTTTTGGTTCAAAATATTTGTTTTAATTTTTCAAAAATTTTGTTCAATGATATCTAAATGCTGTTTACGATAAGGCTCTCTATGATGAAACATTCTCTGGTTCCATGGAATTTCTAAATTTCTTATTTTTTCATTCAAATAATTATTTATTTATTGTAAAGCACACTATGTTCATAAACTAGAACCCTCTTAGGATTCACAGATGATCAAACAGTCTATAACAATACGTTACTAGGTCCTTAATGTGACGTTATAGTTTGTGTTTTCTGCCAATACACACATGCACACTCACATGTGTGTGTGTGTTTGTGTACAGGGTGTATGATAATGTCCTTGACCAGCTTTTTTATTCAGTAACCATTAGTGGTAGAAATATACTTTCAGTTACAAAAATGTTTTAAATTGGATAACAAATTCGTTTGATTTGATTTTTAAATTTAAAAATTCAATTTTTTTAATTAGAAAATTAAATTTGTATAGGATTCTCCCATTTCTTATATTTTGAAAAAAATTATACCGTTCCTGAGAACAGTATTACATACAGTTCCATTTAGTACTGTATGGGCACAAGCAGCGAAATCTCAATTTTTAAAGAACAGGTTTTTGAAGACTTGCTACCATGGAGGCTATCAAGGGACCATGGAGAAAATCTACTCCATGATCCTGTCATACTGTACTCATACTATTTTTTGTTATAACGTCTTCGTGATTTCAGCAATATATTATGCTCCTGTAGTATGCAGTTCATTTCTTCAAGGGCATAGCAAGAAACTTTCCATGGGGGAAGAGAATTCTCCCTGTAACTCATATCTCAGAATCAATGCAGGAATCCTTATACATAATAAAGAAATACAGCATTATTTATGGGGGTTTACAATAATCACATCCTACTTTTGATTCTCCACAATGTCGATTCTAATCAAATTTTTCGGAAATATGGCCGAAATCGTTAAAATTGCTTAATTTTTCCACACTAATGTACATACTAAATGATCTATGTATGTACATGTGTGCAAAGTCGGGGCTACTAAGTGTGCAGCACGTTCATGCACTTATGCTACCAAATTTCTAGGGCGGTCGATAGAATATTTTCTATGTATACCAGACATGCCACCTACTCCGGAGTTGCTCTGGAGAAATGAGTAAATTTATATCTCCGGAATATCTCCGGAAACTCCTCAGATTGCTCCGGAAAATAACACAACTTTTGAGCAACTAAAATATTATGATTTAGCAAATAAATACAAAGTTTTGCAAAAAATAATGCTGAATATTACTCTTTTCACACAGCATGTTAAAAGTTTTCAGTCTAGTGCGGAAAAACCAAACTGAATTTAGGTCACATTTGAGTAGACCAATTCTAGAATCCCTCATGTAGAAAAATGAAAATATTTTAATCAAGGTCAATGTTGCTATAAAAAATTCTGTTCTGAAAAAAAAAGTTGTTAAAGCTGAAAAAGTTACTTATAAATTATTAAATGTATGAATTTTAATTTACCTTTTGCAATTTACTACTCTGTAAATATTTTAAATTTAATTTTTAGAAACCAATACGATATTTATGTATAATATGTAATTAGCATGTTAAAATTTCAAACAACGCTGTTGCTTCGGACACAAGTGCCTGAATGTTGGAGTGTCTGGTATACGTATTTATAGTGGTGGCTATATACTATCTTGCACGCAAGAAAAGAGAACTTCCAAATACTACCTTACACGCAGGTGGTTAATATCCCAGAAACGGCCCCGCATGTATAAATTTTATCAACAAAATGTTATTTAATTGAGAATACATGTCTTAAAGCAAAGCAAATCTGAATGAATCGCATTGATAGTGGACGGCCAAATATTATCTTGCACGCAAGAAAAGAGAGCGTCCAAATCAGGGCTTCGAACCGGAACTGAACCGAAAACCGAAAACCGGAAAAAACCGTTATTTTGGTCGGAACGAAAACCGGAACTGAACCGAAAAAAATATCGGTTTATTTCGGTTCGATATATCTTTCAGTCATTTTGTGTTACTGTTACCAACTTATCAATATTTTCTAATTTAACGTCAACTTTATAATTATCATGACATGTATACTGCTTCTCGATTTCCTATTTTGATATTCACAAGTATTTTTCTGTTTCAGTTTCGCATGAAACTACTTGTATAAGACATATTTAATTCAGTTGATTAAACTAGAAGTATAGATGATTTTTTAAGAAAAATATCGAGTTATATTTTTTTTTCACATCTCAGCATGCGATCATCCACGGATGTTTGTATAGACTGTTTAGATCAGGGAGGAGTAAATAGACAGGAGAGGCCCTAAGTGACGTAGCATAAAGCATCTATCAAATCTTCTGCGCATCAAATGGGTGTTTTATAATGGCGGCGATTCAAATGTTTCGTAATAGTAGTATTTCATTAGGCATGCTGTTTGTATCAATTCACATAGTGTACCAATTAAAAAAAGAATAAAATCTTCTAAATTTTGATAGAATTACATTTTTTGTTTATGATAGAATTATATTTTTAGTACAAATAAGAATATACATAAAATGAAATTATTCATTTGGAACTGAAACGAAAACAGTTATTTTTGGCGGAGCGAAAACCGGAACTGAACCGAAAACCGTTATTTTTGGCGGAGCGAAAACCGGAACTGAACCGATATTAATTTTTTAGTTGAACCGGAACGAAAACCGGAACAAAATAAATTACGGTTCGAAGCCCTGCCAAATACTACCTTACACGCAGGCAGTTAATATCCCAGAAACGGCCTTGCATGTATAAATTTTATCAACAAACTGTTATATAATTGAGAATAAATTTCTTTAAAGCAAAGCAAATCTGATTAAGATTTATTTCCTGATTGTTTCCGTACTTTAGAAAAAAAATTCACTCGTATTTTTTCTGGTGACTTTCCACAGAATTATCGAAACTTATACCAAGAAATGAATAACCAAAGAAGTTAAATCACTCTGATGTCCTTCAGTTCCACAAGCGCTAACCTACCCTTTCGCAAGCAGACCTTTCGAGTTGTTTTCTTGTTGTTGTTATTATTTTTCACCGGTTGGGGGAGGTTGCGAAATCGAACTGCTCTTTCTCTCTCTTGTGGAGGAGGAGGTGCGGGGATGGAAGTACATTAGTTGTCACCGCGCGTTCCAGAGAACTTTTTATGAAGCATATCGGCGAGGGACCAGTTTCGAAAGTCGTAGGCCTTCCAAGAATACGGAATGTAGGGGTTAGAGTGTATTCGTTTTTCTTCTTTTATTCCGCTGATGAAAGAAGTCAAACCATGAGTTCTATTTTTGTCACGTACCTGCGGTAATAGCACGTGTTCACTGCTTGATGTTTAGTTTAGTTCTAAAAGGACGGAGGGATAGAAATTTTGAGGGTTTTTGTATTAAATTGGATGCTTGAAAATTCGAGATTCGTGTCTTAATGACTCGTTTTTGATGCTAAATTATCCTGTTTTGACTCTGATTGGCACATATATTTCAAGTACACTGAACCTTTAAAGATCGTATAACTACACTATCTCTATATTTAATAGTTTAATAGATTGGGTCATCTTCAAATTTTCAGTTCTAGAACCTGCTCTGTAAGTGTCCACCCTTTTTCGTTGACTAGTCATTTTGCCAGCTCTGTAACATCTGCTGTTATTGTTTGTATGCTAAATTACTCCGTATTGACTTTGACTGAAATATGTCTCAAGTACGCTGAGGCCTTATAAATCGTATAACTACACTATCTTTAATATTAAACAGTTTAATAAAAGATCTGTATTGTGTTATCTTCAGTTTTTCAGTACTTGAACCTTCTCTGTAAGTGTCCATCCTTTTTCGTTGACTAGTCATTTTACCAACTCTGGAATATCTGCTGTTACTGTTTGAAAAATAAATTATCCTATATTGACTGTGACTGACAACTGCTTGATGTTTAGTTTAGTTTTAAAAGGACGGAGGGATAGAAATTTTGAGGGTTCTTATATTAAATTGGATTCTTGAAAATTCGAGATTCGTGACTTAATGACTAGTTCGTAATGCTAAATTATCCTCTACTGACTCTGACTACCATATATTTTAAGTACACCGAGGCTTTAAACATCATATAACTACACTATCTCTATATTTAATAGTTTAATAGAAGGTGTATTGGGTCATCTTCAGATTTTCAGTACTAAAACCTTCTCTTTAAGTGTCCACCCTTTTTCTCTGACTAGTCATTTTACCAGCTCTGTAACATCTGCTGTTATTGATTGTATGCTAAATTACTCTGTATTGACTTTGACTGACATATGTCTCAAGTACATAGAGACCTTATAAATCGTATAACCTCACTATCTCTAAAATTAAACACTTTAATAAAAGATGTGTATTGTGTTATCTTCAGTTTTTCAGTACTTAACCTTCTCTGTAAGTGTCCACCCTTTTTCTCTGACTAGTCATTTTACCAGCTCTGTAACATCTCATGTTATTGTTTGTATACTAAATTACTCTGTATTGACTTTGACTAACATATGTCTCAAGTACACTGAGGCCTTATAAATCGTATAACTACACTATCCTCAATATTAAAGGGTTTAATAAAAAATCTGTATTGTGTGATCTTCAGCTTTTCAGTACTAGAACCTTCTCTGTAAGTATCCACCCTTTTCCGCTGACTTGTCATTTTGCCAGCTCTGGAACATCTGCTGTTATTGTTTCTATGCTAAATTATCCTGTATTGACTCTGACTGACATAGATATCTCAAGTACACTGAGGCCTTATAAATTGTTAAATTGTATAACTACACTCTCTCTAATATTAAACAGTTTAATAACAGATCTGTACTGTGTGATCTTCAGTTTTTCAGCACTAGAACCTTCTCTGTAAGTGTCCATCCTTTTCCGCTGACTTGTCATTTTGCCAGCTCTGGAACATCTGCTGTTATTGTTTCTATGCTAAATTATCCTGTACTGACTCTGACTGACGCATATATCTCAAGTACACTGAGGCCTTATAAATTGTATAACTACACTCTGTCTAATATTAAACAGTTTAATAAAAGATCTTTATTGTGTAATCTTCACTTTTGAGTACTAGAACCTTCTCTTTAAGTGTCCACCCATTTTCTCTGACTAGTCATTTTACCAACTCTGTAACATCTGCTGTTATTGTTTCTATGCAAAATTCTCCTATATTGACTCTGACTGACATATATGTCTCAAGTACACTGAGACCTTAAAGATTGTATAACTACACAAACTCTGATATTAAACAGTTTAATAAAAGATCTGTATTGTGTGATCTTCAGTTTTTCAGTACTAGAACCTTCTCTGTAAGTGACCATCCTTTTTCACCGACTAGTCATTTTGCCAACTCTGGAACATTTTCTGTTATTGCTTGTATGCTATATTAACCTGTATTATCCCCTGTTTCTGATTGACAAATATGTCTCAAGTACACTGAGGACTTAAATATTGTATAACTACACAAACTCTGATATCAGTTTAATAAAGATCTGTTTAATAATATCAGTTTTTCAGTACTAGCATCTTTAGTGTTTCTCTAGTACTTCCCCCTACTTTTTGTAGAGATTTCTGTTATTGCTGTTTATTTCTGTAAATACCCTGTTTATTAATATTCCTCTGACATGATTATATAAAACTACAATATACTTAATATGTTTTGTACAAATATAATTATATTTTAGTTTTTGTATTAATTATATCGTTTTGATACTACTATTTTGTAAAATTTTGTGTAATTTTCCGACAGAAACATATGTTTTTGTAAAATTGGTCTGTAACTGTAGGAATCTTAAAGATTTCCCTAAAGTTTGGTATACCTATAGCATAGTATATGTAACACATCGATTTTTTTTGTTTATTAATTTGAATCGTTTTCGAAACCTCCTCATACATGATAAATTTGCATAATGCAGAAAAATACAAGAACATGGATGAAATGAATAACTTAATACAAAAACCTCAGAGAAACGAAATGACGATGGGAACTTACTAGATTGTACTGGATATTTCCTACATTTGAAATTGTAATTTTGTATTTGTTCTCTAAATAAATATCGATCTATTTAATCTACCTACCAACCTACCTATCTATCTATCTATCTCTATATATATATGTGTGTGTGGTGTGTGTATTTATACAAGACCTAGGAAATCTGACTGTCCAGGAAAGAAACTGGAGCACAAGTGTCAAAAATAGAATGCGGTGGAATGTAATTCTGAGGAAGGCACTGGACCACCCTGGGCTGTCTGGCTAAATATGATGATGATAATATATACATATATATATATATATATATATATATATATATATATATATATATATATATATATATATATATATATATATATATATATATATATATATATATAAGATAGGGTGGCGTGCTATGCTTTGAGGGTGCAGCAGAGTCGAAGGGATGTAGTCGTCATCGAAAAAGAATACGATTTTTCAGAAGTTTTGTAGCATCTTTATTAAGCAACGTACAGAACAAAAATTCAACAAAGGATGGTCGCGCAGCCTTGTATAACCTTGGGGACGCTACCCGTGTGAGAAAGGAATTTGTTAAGTCTGCAAATTAGAAGTGCTCTTAAGTATCAAAATAGGTTGGCGAGTTAAGCTCGGCAACAGGAAGGAGACAAAAGAGTTTAACACCGAAAGGCCACTAAAAAGATAATGAAATTGCGGATTTGATGGTTTTTTAATAGAGGAGATGGTAATTTTAGTTTAGGATTAAAGTATTAAATTTTCACATTGCATATATATATATATATATATATATATATATATCATACAAACCATATATCCAATTTTGCTCTTAAAATTTAGTTCCCGTTATTTTCTGTAATTACTGTTAAAAGTTGTTTTTCGTCATTTTAAAAATTTATACCGTTGAAGTTCTGTTGTGTCCTATAATTTCTTTGTAATATGTTAGTAAAGTAGTTTCATTTGCATAGTTTACCCTAAAAATGTTTCTTTATGTATAAGAATTTATTTAGCGCTGTCTTTGTTTCGATCCTTAGAAATAAATGTCAGGTAATGTTGATGACCACTTTTGTACGTATTGGAAATTTAAACGCAAAAAGGAAAAAAATCCGTATCTGTGATGCTTCATTTTCCTTTTCTTTTAAGTTCTAGTATTTATGCTTAAAAGAAATGGTAAGACTATTATTATGATAAGGTATGTCTATATTCTGTTGTAATGTGTCTTAATTGTTTTTTGGTAAATACGTAGTGTTATGATAGGGCTAAAATGAGGCAAAGCGTACTATTTCTGCTCCTGTTCTAACGTATTTTACTGTATGTTGTAAAAATGAAAAATCTATTACATAGATTAAGATACTTGAGTTCAACATGTTAGACATACCTTAGTATATAAAATACTTTTTGCTCAGCACGTTTCAAGGTAAAGGTCTGTATTATTTGTGAACTTATTTTTCTCTTTTCTTTAGGTATTAAAAATATTTTAGTCTAGTCTTATGTTATTTAGAGTTAGGGAAAAAACGTACTTTATATCAGTCCATATTGATCTCATAAGATATGTTCTGCACGTTTTAAGGTAAAGTACTGTATTATTTGTGATACAGTTTCATTTACTGTAATGTGTCTAAAATGTCTAAAATATCTAGTACAATACGAATAAGAAAAAAGCGTACTTTCAGCCCAGGCATGTTGAGCCTTAGTTTTATAAGATATGTTCAGCATATTTCTAGGTAAAGGAGTGCTGTATAAGTTGTGATACAACTTTATTTCCTCTCTTATACCTGAAATATGTAGTACTGTATGAATTAGGGAAAAACGTACTTGCTTATCAGTCTAGGTACGTTGATCCTTAGCCTCATAAGATATGTTCTGCACGTTTCAAGGTAAAGGAGTACTGTATTATTTGTGATACAGCTTCATTTACTGTCATTTGTCTAAAATATGTAGTATTATATGGATTAGGGAAAAACGTACTTGCTTATCAGTCTAGGTACGTTGGGCCTTAGCCTGATATGTTCAGCACGTTTCAAGGTAAAGGAGTGCTGTATTATTTTTGATAGAGTTTCATTTACTGCAATGTGTCTAAAATGTCTAAAATATCTAGTACAATACGAATTAGGGAAAAACGTACTTCCCAGGTATGTTGGACCGTAGACTTATAAGATATGTTCAGCACATTTCAAGGTAAATGAGTGCTGTATTAGTTTTGATATAACTTTATTTCTTCTCATATACCTAAAATATCTAGTACTATATGAATTAGGGGAAAACGTACTTGCTTATCAGTCCAGGTATGATGGACTTTAGTCTGATATTAAATGCGTTGGCCACGGTGAAAAAAAAAACACAAAGATGGATTGGAATGTTATTTAACGTCAACTAGCACCTTATTTATGATAAGAATTCAGGTAGATAATGAAAGATTTCAGGTCTAGGACTATTATTTCACACAAGCGCTGCTTTCAGAACTAATATAAATTCCTTTTGAAGGGTAAAGTCTTATACTCTATCACTTACTACTCTATTACTAATGAAAATGTGTATTATTAATCATATCCTTAATCTAAAGAATGTTGTCATTCGTAAAGGGTACAAAGTTTGCTAATACTGTAAATGAAAATGTGTATTATTAATCATATCCTTAATCTAAAGAATGATGTTATTCGTAAAGGGTACAAAGTTTGCTAATACTGTAAATGAAAATGTATATTATTAATCATATCCTTAATCTAAAGAATGTTGACATTTGTGAAGGATATAAAATTTGCTAATACCGTATCACCTAAGGCCTTTATTATGTTACTTAGTTGCAGAATGATGAGAATCATCCTTTCCTTTTGAAATTCTCCTTACGATTTTTTTTATGAAGCTTTAATATGTGACTTCCAAGATGACATATCTTGTTGCTATGTGTGACACGCTATACGTGTTTAGAACTCGAAATGATCGTGTACACTTAAAGTACGAAACCCAATTTTTACGAGGCATGGCGAAACAGGGGGACCCCCTTTTCTGAGTTTTTTTTCCTCCAAGTACTCCAAAAAACCAAAAAAAAAAAATTTTTTTTCCTTCTGTTTTTTTTCCTTGTAAGGGTTAGATTAAAAGCGTTGCCTTGGAGGGATTTTTATCGTCACGTGTAAGGGAAAATGACAGGGGACATTTTCCCTCCCTATACCTCTGCCTTGAATTTCATCAGTTTTTTTTTCTTCTTTTGAAAGGTTAGTTCATGAAACTTTTTCATCTACTACTACCATGCTTGGATTTTTTTTTATTATTATTACTTCGTGAAGCAACGTATAAAAAAAATGGATTCTTGGGCACTGAATTAAATTGACTTTGGATTTTAATTTTATTTGGCACATTTTTAGAGCTTTGTGGATGGAACTAAAAAAATGTAACAACTGTGAAGGATTAAAACTGGATTCGAAGAAGAGATTTCTTTTTATTTCAATATTTATATTTATAATTGGGGAGATTTAAAAAATTCCTTTAACAGGTATTTTATTTTTAATAAATGTAATATTTATAAATTTTTCTTTTTTTTATCATTAATTTATACATAAGTTTAATATACATAGGAATAAATTACACTTAAGAAAAAAATTATCGTTATAAATCAATTTCATATATGCATGGTTTCCGCGCACCTGGAAAGTCAGAGAAAGCCATGGAAAATCATGGATTTAGACAATGGATTAATTTTGTCATGGAAAGTCTTGATTTTTCAAGTAAAAGTCATGGATAGTCATGAATTCGCTAAACTACCGATTAAAAAAATGCATTGAATTGTTTAATTCTATTTTTACTTGTCATTTAGCTGAAGTTACTGAGTTTGGTATTTATGTATTATCCTATTGATCATATTGCCAAGTAAAATTTGTTCACCAAGGAAACTCAAAGCAAGAAAGCTTAATGGGTGGGTAAATGTATCTTACTCTGGTTTTTTCTTAAATTGTAGATTAAAATTTTATTAATATAATAATAATTATTTTTTAATAAAAATTAGTTAAGATTTTTGCACAAAATATAAGTTTATCTCTAGGGATATTGTATATAAACATTATAGGGTTATATTTGGCTATTATTCATGGTCACCTAGATAATACTAAAGTACCCTGAATTCAAATTGGAAACATTTTGATTGAAAAATTGTTATATGATTAAACTTATATATGTAGATACAACAATTTATTTTTATGTATATGAGTTTATTAACACTTATAAAGTAAGTTTATAGTTTTTTTATGATAATATTCCTGTAATTTCTCTAAAAGCATATATTTTATTTGTATGTACATCAGAAGTTTTATTCATATGTACTTTAACGAAAGCTTTTTAAAGTCATGGAAAATGATCTGTTAAATCAGGGAAAGTCATGAAAAGTCATGGATTTGAAAAATTTTATTTTGGCAGATACCCTGTATATGAGAACAGAATGTTCTTCAGACTTATTATCTTTGTAAAGATGGCACACTTTTTGGTCACCAATAAGTTCTTTAATGATGCAAAAGTAGGTAAGGGTTGTCATTGCAATATAGTCATCCAAATTTTCATCAATCAATATGTTTCTGTATTTGTGTTTGTAAAATTTCATTCTGGAAAGAGTAACTTGACATGGATAGATAGAGCCAAGCATTGGCTTCCCTTTTAGAGCAACTTGGAGCACAATTGGGTACTTTTCTTTCTGAAAAAAACCAAATATTGAAAAAGCTTGAAGAAGCGATTTAAAAAAATCGTGATTCTTGAAGCCATTCGAGGTCTTTGGAATACTTAAGGTTTAATCAACTTGAGCGGGACATTGAGCGATATCTATAGAAATTTCCTAGCGAGTTATTAGTAACTTGTGGTTGACTGTTTAGTAATCGTTGTTCTATTTAATGACATTTAGATTTTTGAAGATTTTAAAAGATATAGGGATTTTTTAACCCATATTGGACAGCTGTCCTATAAACAGAACAACAAATAAAATTCCATTTAATAATAAAGTTTTAAATATTTTCTGAGTGGATTTTATTTTAACACCTTTTAAGTAGACACATTTTAGCATAGCAACAAAAAATATTAGAAATCAAATTATATTGTATTGTAAAATTTATTTTCAGCAACTTCTTAAAAATTGTCATTTTTTAATCTTTTATTTTTTATTATTATTATTATTTTCAAACATTGTAGAGGTTACTTTTAGTTTAAAAGCATTAATACTGTAGCTGAAAGTTTTTGTTGAAAAATATATTTTACACGTGTATTTTGTTAGTATAAAAAAGGTGTCGTAAAATTAGGACGACGGTCCAATCCCGATCATTTTTCCACAAATTCGATATTGCATTGATAGTGCACATTCTTTTCTTATCTTTCAATGAAAACCTATTCACACACCTGGACACAACAAGGGGTAAATAGATGTCTATCCTTTTCAGAAAAACTGGCGATTGCAAAATAAACTTACTTTCTTACTGCCAGTTCAAGAACTGCAAGAGAAAACCAAGAAAAGTGTGCTTAAAATGTAATTTTGGACTTTGTTTTGACTGTTTTTCCAAATTTCACCTATGAAATAGCTTTATGCAATGTAAGTGAGATTTCTTAAATTTTAGTAGTGTATTGGACCGTTGTCCTATTTATAAGACAGCTAATTACTTAAAAACTTAAAAATATTTTTTCAAAATTTTGGTTTTATATGCTTAGTTACACCATATTAACCCTCTAAGCGGTTTGCACGTACAATTTCGCCGGCTGTCACAGACAATTTTCAACCTCGAAAATCATTCCGAAAATAGATGTATTGTACATATCTGACATTCCTTTCCCCCATGGAGTTTTGAAGTAGGAGGGTCAGTCCGATTGTTTATTAACTGAACCCTTCTTTGACTGACATTTATTGAGGGATACACCCCTACTTTCTGAGGAACAAAGATGCTGATATCATCTCATGGCTTTGTCAATCTCTATTTCGAAGTATTTAGTTTGCGGTAACAGATATATCTCTAATTGCACCACTGAAATATCTTGGATGACTTTAGTAAAAAAATATAAATAATTCTCTTAAAAATATTTTTATTCGTACTTTTAGAATACATTATTTCTTATGTGATGATCTTCGAGACTTGACGAGCTTTAAGTGTAGTAAAAATTAACAATCAATAATGCTATTTATATATCTATTTATAACAGGAAGTAGAGGGATAATAACTAGGGTGGGACAAAGGGTAAAATAAAAAATTATAGAACATTTTGCTCACTGACACAATAAAATTTTAGCCTATTTTTGGAGACTTTTTTTTCCGCCGGTATGTTCCACTAGGAGGGTTAATGATAAGGATGAAGTTTTAATAACTTACAGAAATATTTAGTTGGTGTGGTACAATATGGGTTAAGTCATCCAAGCTCAATGAACGACTTCAGAATATCCAACCTAAGCGAGACAGTAAACTTGATCAATCGAAAGTTTCCTGAAGTATAAATAGATCGAGATAGACTTTAAGCCATCTTTGTTCTATCTGAAGATTTCCAATTACTGAAAAATATTGTTGCAGTCATGGTCATGGTTAATTACTATGCATCCTATTAAATAATCACACCTGACTGCAAGAACATCCTTTATTTTTATCTTTGTTATCGATTAACGCATTTAGTATCAACATCGGTTAACCATTTTCATTTTGTCTTCCGCGCTAGAGTAGGTCTTAAAATTATTTCAAGTAGATGCCAGGTAATAGAAAGATAATTAACACATTGTGTGCGGGTACATTTCGCAGCGGAATTGTACTGGAATTCATCAATAATCGTCTAGTTTAGTACGTAGGTGCAATAACATTCGATTGTTTTGGAACTCGGCAGTATGAACTTCTAAATTTCGAAATGGGGTGTGTTTTTGTTGAGAACCCGGATGTTTGAAAGTGGGGAAGAGTACACTCATACCGAAAATTGTGCTTGCGAGAAGGAATTCTAAAAAAGGGAATTCCAAAATATTTATCTCCACTCGTAGTTTGGAAAGGATGGCTTGCATACAAGATAAATGTGGGAAAAAAGAAAACTTTAAAAACGTATGTTTGTAAAGAGAAAATTTTGAATGATATAGAAAGAAAAAAAATGAAGAAGAAACCGACTTCGGTTAACTTAAGAGTTTCAGTTAATCGAGGTTCGGATAGTCCAGGTTCTACTCTATCTACATTTCTATACTGCTTTATATTGTTTAGTTTATATGATTATGACTAATTCAGTGATATATAATAGACCTTTTCTTGCTAATTAAGCAATATCTCACAGAGTTTCCAATGCTGTGTATGTGATAAGAAAAAATTCTGTGAGATATAAAGTTTGAGAATCACTGTGCTAGAGCAAAGAGTTTTTTGT
>CM063507.1:52435309-52475309 GCA_032207245.1 Pardosa pseudoannulata | reverse complement strand
TTAATCCTGCGGCATCAAGCTGACATTTTAATTGCAGTCAGGGTGGGGTTAGACACACCGGAGTGTCTCTCCCTTTATTGTGCCGGCGTATCGCTTTATCTACGAATCTCATATCAAGACCACCCATGCAAGCGGAGACAAGAACTCCCAATTAAGAACTGAAGGGAAATGCACAACAGCAGGGGTCGGCAACCTGTTTGTCCTTAAGGGCGCAATATTAAATTTGAAAATCACCGAGGACGCATATTTTACAGATAATCAACAGGTATTAAAAAACAGGCATTAAAAAAAAAAAACAGATTTTTTATAACTTTATTTTGTTGGTGTCATACATAATGATACATATAATTCAGTGTGAAACTTGGGTATCCATATTTTCAGCTAATTTCTTATAATTGGGGATATATTTAGAGATTCCGGTCCTTAAACAATTATGTAAATGTGAGTCATTAATCTTTGTTCGGTATTTTGATTTCAAATTTTCATATTTGAGAACAAAGACTCGCAATTGTATGTTGCACAATATGAATAAATTTTTAGCGCACATTTCCTTAAAATAGGATACTTATTTTCATCGACTAAGTTCCAAAACATTTTATCATTACTATGCGCTTTTAAAATAATATCACTTTGCAAGTTTATTATTTCTAATTCTTGGTCTTCGATATTATGTTGCTCGAAATACATTGAAACTAATTCAAGGACATCATCTTCAGTAACATTGAATGGATTTATGAAAAATCTTAGAAAGGGTTCTAATGCTGCAAAATCGTCAAATCTAGAAGAAAACTCTTCTATTAGATTATCTATAATTTCTAAATATGATGTAGCAGTAAAATTTTCGTTATTTAAATTTAAACTCTAACAGTATATTTTATATTTGGAATATGTGATAATGATTTTTTCAATAGATGGGATTTCAACAACACTAACTTGCATTTGAATGTCCTAAACTCAACTGACTACTTGCTGTATATCGCCGTTTGACAAGAGTAAGTAAATCGCTCTGGCTATCATACATTTACATTAGTTCAGCGAGAGCGCATTAAAAATCGATCGGGGGCGCCATGGCGCCCGCGGGCGCCGCGTTGCCTACCCCTGCACAACAGTATGAAGTTTCCTGGCTATTTCGAATCGGCTACCAGTAATAGCTGCTTGTTTAAACATATTTCGTGAGTCCAAATGTTCAGAGTACTGCTTAAAACCAGTCAGTATGTGAATGCCATTAAAAATGTTTCATAAGTCAAAATATTCACAGCAGCATTTAAAACCAGTCGGTATGTGATTGTCATAAAAAAATGTTTCGTAAGTCAAAATATTCACAGTAGCATTTAAAACCAGTCGGTATGTGATTGTCATAAAAAATGTTTCGTGAGTCAAAATATTCACAGTAGAATTTAAAACAAGTATGTGAATATGTCAGTATATGAATGCCGTAAAAAATTTTTCGTGAGTCAAAATATTCGCAGTAGCATTTAAAAGCAATCAGTATATGAATGCCATGAAAAATGTTTCGTGAGTCAAAATATTCACAGTAGCATTTGAAACCAGGCAGTATCTGAATTCATAAAAAATGTTTCGTAAGTCAAAATATTCACAGTAGCATTTAAAACCAGTCGGTATGTGATTGTCATAAAAATGTTTCGTGAGTCAAAATATTCACAGTAGTATTTAAAACCAGTCAGTATGTGAATGCCGTGAAAAATGTTCCGTGAGTCAAAATATCCACAGTAGCACTTAAAACCAGTTAGTATGTGAATGTCATAAAAAAGTTTCGTGATTCAAAATATTTACAGTCGCATTTAAAACCAGGCAGTATATGAATTCATAAAAAATGGTTCGTGAGTCAAAATATTCACAGTAGTATTTTAATACCAGTTAGTATGTGAATGCCATAAAAATGATTCGTGAGTCAAAATATTCACAGTAGCTTTTAAAACCAGCCAGTATGTGAATGTCATAAAAATGTGTCGTGAGTCAAAATATTCACAGTAGCATTTAAAAAGCAATCAGTATGTGAATGTCATAAAAATGTGTCGTGAGTCAAAATATTCACAGTAGCATTTAAAAAGCAATCAGTATGTGAATGTTATAGAAATTTTTTCTTCGGTCAAAATATTCACAATAGCATTTAAAACCAGTCAGTATGTGAATGTCATAACAAAAATAGTTCGTTAATCAAAATGTTCACAATAACAGTTAAAACATGTCAATATGTGATTGTAATAAAAAAACATTCCGCTAATCAAAATGTTCACAGCAGCACATAAAACCAGTCAATATGTGAATTTCATAAAAATATTTCGTTTATTAAAACGTTCACAACAGCACTTAAAACTAGTCAGTATATGAATGTCATAAAAATATTTCGCAACTCAAAAAGTCGACAGTAGCATTTAATCAGAATGGAACGCATTTCTAAAGCGCCCCACAAGCTTGTTTGGGTTTGATACGCCTAGTTTATAATATATATTATTAACATTTTGTCTATATTAATTTCTGAAAGTCGAATATTTATGGAGCTTACAACTCTTCCTCTATGAATATATTTTGCAAAGAAAAAAAATAGAAAGAACGTAAATAAAAAAATTACTCTGAAAGACTTCTGCACAAAATTGTCACCAAATCGTCTCTTTAAAGCATTTATGGCTTGAGTTTTCCCTACTGTTTGATGAAGCCAAATGATGTGCATATATGCCTATAATCATCGTTACCTGGGAGCGTACAGCTGTCTTAACCGACAAAACAGATGTTGCCGTCACGTGAATGAAAGTTCTTTTCTTGCTTTTTGACAAGAATTGCAATTTCAGACAGCATTTTGCCTTTTAATTGAGTACAGAAGCATTCTTGGTAAAATGAAGTGATTTTATCATTTTTGCGTATTCCACGTGTATTACGTATGCATTAAAATAATATTCTGTACTGGATTTCTATTTCAAGTGTTGTGTTATTGTAATTTCTAAAATATTTAAAAATTAATCGGCAATGCAAAATTTTGTGTTTTACTCCCTGAACTAAAGTTTCATATCAGAAAATTAATGGTATAAGCCTAATAACACATCTACCTACTATTTAACTAAATAAAAAACTTATAACAAGATTTTTAAGTTATTTAAGTTTTTAATTTATTCTTAATATAGCCACAAAAATGGTGTATCATAAAATAGAGCACTCCGAAATAAATACAAATTAAAAAAGCAAAAGACCTTTGGTAATATAAATTTAATGTTTTTGCTCATTCTTTTAGAACCAAGCATATTGCATTTTATTAGCTGCTTTATTTAATTATTTTTGCTATATGTATAACCTTTATAAGCATAAATGAATATATTGAATTCTATATATATGTATATAGTATGATCATTGTAAATAAATTGTTATGCCTTTAATTTAACAACAACTAAAATAATCATAACTAGGTTTAAAAAAATGTTGGTTAAATAATTAGGTAAAAAAAAAATCTTTTTTTTTTTTTTTTTTTTTTTTTTTTTTTTTCTTAATTATGACAGCCAGAAAATTAAAATCTCTTTTATCGCCTTTAAAGGATTTAAATTTATTTAGCTTAAAATTTAAACGAATGATACACAAAACAAAAGTTTTTTAAAGCTTTCTCTACCCTTAAAATCGTAACAAAAAAATTGTTAATATTCTATGTTTAACAAAAAAAATATACTAATGTAATTAGGTTAAAAAAATTGTGTTTTTTAATTTAAAAAATTAATTTATTTTTTAAGTAATTTTTTTAAATTTATTTTTTTAATTAATTTTTTAACTAATTTTTTAAAATTACATTATTTAAACTATTTTTTTAAATTAATTTTTTCTAAGCTTTAAATAACAAAAATAAAAGTTAATATAAGTTTAATGTACTCAAAATCGCAAGAAAATTTTTGTCTAATATCCTATATTTAACAATGTAGCAAGACTAAAAAATCATTTTTTTATATGACTCAGTCAGAAAATTAAAATCCCTTTTTACACTTTCAAAGGATTTAAATTTATTTTGTCTAAATTTTAAACAAACGATTTCAATCTGTAACAAAAAAATTTTTTATTAAGTTCACTGTACCCTTAAAATCATAAGAAAATATTTGCTAATATCCTACATATATGAACAAAAACAAGAAATCTTAATGTAATTAGGTTAAAAAAATCTTTGCTTTTTAAAATATAGCTCAATAATAAAAAATCAAAATACTTTTTAGCACCTAAAAACAATTAGCGAAAAAATTCTGTTCTCTGATTTTTCTTTTGTCTAGTTTTCTGGTAGTTGTTAGGGGTGTGCCCGGCAAGGTCTGAAGTGCAAACAACTCAACTCTCCCTGATCGAGTGAGAGAAAAACGAGGACGCGAGGTGAGAGGTGGCGGGTGAGGCAAGGAGAAAAAAAGGGGGGGTAAAAAGCGAAATTAGCACCAATCTGACTTGCATGAAAATAGAGGAAGAAGCCTTTCGTAATGTTTTAATCAGACTCTTTTATTTCTTTTTTAGCTTGTTCTTGAAATAAATTAAATAAATGGATTAATTCTTTAACACTAGATTGCCCGAGATTTCTTGTATACCTATATTGCCCAAAAACAGTCAAAATGACTGCATTGTGAAAAAATAAACAAATATGTAAAGAAATTTGTTTAAAATTAATTTTTAATATTTCTTATATTATTTACAATTAAACAACAAGTTATTAGTAAATGTTAACAATAAAAAAATTTAATTTAAAAAAAAAAATTATGCATTATTATTTGTACATTTTATGTAAATGAAAGTGGAAATCTTTTTATGTGTACATCTTCCTCAAACATACTTTTGACATTTTTCACATATATTATTTGTTTTGTTGTTGTGGCAATGTCGCACTTGACAAAATTTGCGTTTGTGAGAATGGGTTGCATTTGATGATGTTGCAGTTGATCTTTGTGGGTCTTCATGTTCTGATAAATTTTTCTGTCTTGCAACTCTATATTCGTTGGAAAGAAATTCCAGAATTTGTTGCATTTGAGAATGTCATAATTTGTTGCATTTGTTGCATTCTATATCGGAGCACTCTTCACTTATATTCGTTAGCTTTTCCAATAACTCACTTCTGTTCGACATTTTTTTCATAAAGTTAGGACGCAAAAGAAATAAAATAAACAACTTGTTAGAACAGCACTTTATAAAGATTCGAATAACTAGTACTACTTTAGCTTATTGAGCAACTGACACTTATCAAGTATACGCCCAAATCGACAATTTATCATGCATCGGTATGTTACCGTAATCGAAAAAAAAATGCTATTTCAGTACAAAGCCGGACAGGTCATATAAGAAATTTACTCAATTCAATAAATAAAGATCTTTTGATTATTTAAAATTTCCCAAGCAGTCAAAATGACTGCTTCTGGGCAATATAGGTATAACATATATATATATATATATATACATATATATATATATATATATATATATATATATATATATATATATATATATATACGGAAATAAACGAAGTAACTACAATTATTCATAAACCCATTTATATGTTATAGAAAAAGTCACCAAATTCTAAGAAATTGTGTCATTATATTTCATAATTGTTTTTCTAATTGAAATTAAAAAACAGTCAAAATGACTGCCTTGGGCAATCTAGTGTTAAAAGTGATTTTAAAATTTCTTTTAATTAATGAATCACTTATTAGCTAAAAGTTTTTGTCATATATATTAAGTTGGCAGGAATTGATACGTTCTTCTTTTTGATACATGTCAACTCTTGATACCCAAAGGGGATTGGGAAAATAATAAAACGAGGGAGGTAAAATATGATGAACATTATCAATATGTCAAATACTAATAAATAAATATTATTAGTGGTATATAAATATTATCTACAATCCTAAATAAAAATGGGTTAGCCAAGAAAACAGTTAGTCTGGCAAAACACTAGCGCTATCAGGGGACTGGAATTCTAAAACCAGGGCGTTGAAATACGAGGACCAACAACAAAATCCACTGTAAATTTTCTAAAAGAAATGGAACAAAAAACCGGTATCAAGGCCATACACTTCACTAATATCCCTACTAAATCTCCCGATGTATCACCTATGGATTTTTGTGCTTTCGGACTTTAAAATATGCATTATCCAAACGTAGTCCCATAACCCTTACAGGACTCTGGAAAGCTGTCCAGGAGGAATAAGATACTTTACCTCTGCTGACACTTCAAAAAGCATTACTATCCTGAAAATCACGGTGTCGCACGATAGTTCAAAATAAGGGCTATCAAATATAACATTTCAAACGCAAGAATTTTATATCATTTAGTTTTGTGACTAAAATATACATCGTCAAAAAATATGTTAGAAACCTCTGTATATCCTGATTAATTAAATATTTTTAACTCCTTGTTTCGAAATCTACAATTAAAGGACAACACTAAATACAGGGTATCTGCCAAAATAAAATTTTTCAAATCCATGACTTTTCATGACTTTCCCTGATTTAGCGGATCATTTTCCATGACTTTAAAAAGCTTTCGTTAAAGTATATATAAATAAAACTTCTGATGTACATACAAATAAAATATATACTTTTAGAGAAATTACAGGAGTTTTAGCATAAAAAACTATAAACTTACTTTATAAGTGTTAATAATCTCACATACATAAAAATAAATTGTTGTATCTACATACCTAAGTTTAATCATATAGCAATTTTTCAATCCAAATGTTTCCAATTTGAATTCAGGGTACTTTGGTATTATCCGGGTGACCATGAATAATAGCCAAATATAACCCTATAATGTTTATATACAATATCCCTAGAGATAAACTTATATTTTATGCAAAAATCTTAACTAATTTTTATTCAAAAATAATTATTATTATATTAATAAAATTTTAATCTACAATTTAAGAAAAAATCCAGAATAATATACATTTACCCACCCATTAAGCTTTCTTGCTTTGAGTTTCCTTGGTGAACAAATTTTACTTGGCAATAGGGTCAACAGGATAATACATAAATACCAAACTCAGTAACTTCAGCCAAATGATAAGTAAAAATAGAATTAAACAATTCAATGCATTTTTTTTTAATCGGTAGTTTAGCGGATCCACGACTTTCCATGACTTTTACTCATTTTACTTGAAAAATCAAGAATTTGAATGAGAAAATTAATCCATTGTCTAAATCCATGATTTTCCATGACTTTCCAGGTGCGCGGAAACCATGTAAATAGGGATCAAATTTATCGTTCATTAACACATCGTATGCGGGAGACGTACTAGTACGTTATCTGACGATTGACACTTGAGCGCTGAACACATAATAGTACGGGTTATTGAAACAACATGGTTTGTTTGGAGGTACAAAAATAACGGTATATACAGGAAAACGAAGACAAATGTTCTTGTCTACTACATAGATTCTAGAAAAACTCAAACAAATAAAAACTAGCTACTACATTATTAGTTTAATGATTGCTCTTTTCATTTTTTATAATGTAAAAATGTTTATATATAACATAATTCGATAAAAGTACAACTATATTTACTATTTCTATTTGATTATTCATATTTACCATACAATTATAAATTTATCCACTAAAAATATATAGTTTTTGTTTACAAAAATCTTATGGTTGCTATTTATATATTCTCTCTACTTATATATCTTGTTTATATATTTTATATATATAAATATATATATATATATATATATTAAATATATATATATATCTATATGAGATTTATATATATATATATATAATTTATATATATATATATTAATATATATATATATATGTATACACATATATATAAGTGTCTTTGATATATATATATTGTATATACAATATATTATTTATATATTTATATATATATATATATATATATATTTACAAAAAATTAAAACTATATACTATTATTTCTATTTGATTTTTCGTATTTATGATACCTATTATAAATTTATCCACTAAAAAAATATATATTTTGTTTACAAAAATCTTAAGTTTGTTATTTATATATTTCTACTTATATACTTGTTTGTATATTTCAATATAAAATACGAAAAGTTGGTTAAAAAATTAAACAATTTTCGATCTATTGTGATTTAACTGAATAACTAAATTTACGCTCAAAACGCCCGCTCTCGGTACAATTCCGCTGCGAAATGTACCCGTACACAATGCGTTAAGTGTCTTTGATTGATGGTTTCATTGTAGGTACAAACTGTTATTTTGGAAAGTTAACTGTACTTTTACTGTACTTTTACGAAAAAATTAAAACTATATACTACTATTTCTATTTGATTTTTCGTATTTATGATATCTATTATAAATTTATCCACTAAAAAATATATTTTTTGTTTACAAAAATCTTATGGTTGTTATTTATATATTTCTACTTATATACTTGTTTGTATATTTCAATATAAAATACGAAAAGTTGGTTAAAAAATTAAACAATTTTCGATCTATTGAGATTTAACTGAATAACTAAATTTACGCTCAAAACGCCCGCTCTCGGTACAATTCCGCTGCGAAATGTACCCGCACACAATGCGTTAAGTGTCTTTGATTGATGGTTTCATTGTAGGTACAAATTGTTATTTTGGAAAGTTAACTGTACTTTTACGAAAAATTAAAACTATATACTACTATTTCTATTTGATTTTTCGTATTTATGATATCTATTATAAATTTATCCACTAAAAAATATATTTTTTGTTTACAAAAATCTTACGGTTGTTATTTATATATTTCTACTTATATACTTGTTTGTATATTTCAATATAAAATACGAAAAGTTGGTTAAAAAATTAAACATTTTTCGATCTATTGTGATTTAACTGAATAACTAAATTTACGCGCAAAACTCCCGTTCCCGGTGCAATTCCGCTGCGAAATGTACCCGCACACAATGTGTTAAGTGTCTTTGATTAAGGGTTACATTGTAGGTACAAACTGTTATTTTGGAAAGTTAACTGTACTTTTACGAAAAAGTTAAAACTATATACTACTATTTCTATTTGATTTTTTGTATTTATGATATCTATTATAAATTTATCCACTAAAAAATATATTTTTTGTTTACAAAAATCTTATGGTTGTTATTTATATATTTCTATTTATATATTTGTTTATATATTTCAATATAAAATACGAAAAGTTGGTTAAAAATTAAATAATTTCCGATCTATTGAGATTTAACTGAATAACTAAATTTACGCTCAAAACGCCAGCTCTCGGTACAATTCCGCTGCGAAATGTACCCGCACACAATGTGTTAAGTGTCTTTGATTGAGGGTTACATTGTAGGTACAAACTGTTATTTTGGAAAGTTAACTGTACTTTTACTAAAAAATTAAAATTGTATACTACTATTTCTATTTGATTTTTCATATTTACGATACTATTATAAATTTATACACTAAAAACATATTTTTGTTTACAAAACTCTTATGGTTGTTATTTATATATTTCTATTTATATATTGCAATATAAAATACGAAAAGTTGGTTAAATAAATTAAATAATTTCCGATCTATTGAGATTTAACTGAATAACTAAATTTACGATCAAAACGCCTGCTCCCGGTGCAATTCCGCTGCGAAATGTACCCGCACACAATGTGTTAAGTGTCTTTGATTAAGGGTTACATTGTAGGTACAAACTGTTATTTTGGAAAGTTAACTGTACTTTTACGAAAAAGTTAAAACTATATACTACTATTTCTATTTGATTTTTTGTATTTATGATATCTATTATAAATTTATCCACTAAAAAAATATTTTTGTTTACAAAACTCTTATGGTTGTTATTTATATATTTCTATTTATATATTTGTTTATATATTTCAATATAAAATACGAAAAGTTGGATAAAAAGTTTAATAATTTTCGATCTATTGAGATTTAACTGAATAACTAAATTTACGCGCAAAACGCCCGCTCTCGGTACAATTCCGCTGCGAAATGTACCCGCACACAACGTGTTAAGTGTCTTTGATTGATGGTTTCATTGTAGGTACAAACTGTTATTTTGGAAAGTTAACTGTACTTTTACGAAAAAATTAAAACTATATACTACTATTTCTATTTGATTTTTCGTATTTATGATATCTATTATAAATTTATCCACTAAAAAATATATTTTTTGTTTACAAAAATCTTACGGTTGTTATTTATATATTTCTACTTATATACTTGTTTGTATATTTCAATATAAAATACGAAAAGTTGGTTAAAAAATTAAACAATTTTTTATCTATTGTGATTTAACTGAATAACTAAATTTACACTCAAAACGCCCGCTCTCGGTACAATTCCGCTGCGAAATGTACCCGCACACAACGTGTTAAGTGTCTTTGATTGATGCGTTCATTGTAGGTACAAACTGTTATTTTGGAAAGTTAACTGTACTTTTACGAAAAAATTAAAACTATATACTGCTATTTCTATTTGATTTTTCGTATTTATGATATCTATTATAAATTTATTCACTAAAATATATATTTTTTTATACAAAAATCTTACGTTTGTTATATATATAAATATATATTTCTACTTATATACTTGTTTGTATATTTCAATATAAAATACAAAAAGTTGGTTGGAAAATTAAATAATTTTCGATCTATTGAGATTTAACTGAATAACTGAATTTATTCGCAAAACGCTAGCTCCCAGTACAATTCCGCTGCGAAATGTACGCGCACACAATGTGTTAAATGCACGATTTCCGAGCACCTGGAAAGTCAGGGAAAGTCATGGAAAATCATGGATTTAGACAATGAATTAATTTTGTCATGGAAAGTCATGATTTTCTAAGTAAAATGAGTAAAATCATGGAAAGTCATGGATCCGCTGAGCTACCAATTAAGAAAAACCAAGAAATGCCTCTGCAAGTGAATTTCTCTTCTGTTCGTCAAGGAAACTCAAAACAAGCAAGCTTAATAGGGGGGGGGAGGTAAATGTATAAGAATATTATTATGGTTTTTTCTTAAATTAAAAATTAAATTTTTATTAATATAATAATAATTATTATTTAATAAAAATTAGTTAAGATTTTTCTACAAAATATAAGCTTATCTTTAGGGCTATTATATATAAACGTTATAGGTTATCGTGTTTGGCTATTATTCTTGGTCACCTCGATAATACCTAAGTAGTCTGAATTCAAATTGGAAATTTTTTGATTGCATTCAGAAAATTGCTGTATGATTAAACTTAGGTATGCAGATACAACAATTTATATATATATATATATATATATATATATATATATATATATATATATATATATATATATATATATATATATATATATATATATGATGTTATATAAACATTTATAAAGTATTTTTTATCATAAATTTTTGTAATTTCTCTAAAAGAATATATTTTATTTGTATGTATATCAGAATTTTTATTCATATGTACTTTAACAAAATATTTTAAAGTCATGGAAAATAATCTTCTGAAGTCAGGGAAAGTCATGGATTTGAAAAATTTTATTTTGGCGGATACCCTGTAAATGTCTTTGATTGATGGTTTCATTGTAGGTACAAACTGTTATTTTGGAAACTTAACTGTACTTTTACTGTGCCTAAACTTCACTGAAAATTCCTGTTCAACATTTAACAATATTACGTTGGGTGTGGCAACCCCTCCCCTGCACGAGTTTAAAACTCATAAATATAGAAAAAAAATTAAAAAGTGCACATTGTCTGTTTATCAACTTGATGCTGAAATTGCCGAGTAATGAATTTTTGTGTGTCGTGCATTTCTGCTAGCAGATTATTCTGATATGAATCTATAAATAATAGTATAAGAAAAACTTTTCATAAATTTAATAAAATAACCTAAAAACGTTTCTCGGATAGAATATTTCTCCTGATTATATAAGCTAGTAGCATTGGCTATTTTCGAAACGTAACTTTTTTAATTGTTGTACAAATTGACTGTAAAAATTCTCATATATTAAGTTTGGTTTGGTTTGGAGTGCTACGGTCTACTTTTTTGCAACACGACCGAGACCTACAGCTTAAAGCCGATTCCGAACGGCTACGAACACCCATGCTATAGTGGAATTCGAACCCACGAACTCCGGTACCAAAGACGAGCACCCTTACCAATCGTCGATTGTTCGGCCATATATTAAGATATTAACATTTGTATGTTTTGATTTTAATTATATTCAGTATAGGAAAATGGATATCGAGAAAAAAAACACTTTTGTTTCTTGTATTTAGTTACATATAAAAATGCGATAATGTATGTTTACACATACAGACATATATATGTATGCATATATGTGTGTATATATGTAAAGAAAAGTAAACTAGATTGGGAAACTGATGTAGGTATTTTGTATAAAACCCCAAAGACGGGCAAAAGAAAATTTTTAGGGGTTTTCAAATCTTAATACAAAACCACTGCATCCCTTTCCTTTCCCCTTTTCAACCCCTAACCTAAATTAACCACTGGGATTATAGGTCACGCCCTCAGAGAAGGTGCCTAACCAATTATAACCCTGTATTGCCCTAGCGGCCAGTTTAGGAAATTTTAAACAAAAAAGAGATGCACGATATCGGACACAGATTTTCCAAGAGATTTTGACTGTGATGTTGACCCAGGTGTTAAGAACCTTTTACTTAAAACTTCATTCTAGCTGACCCCTCAATTTGTCCTGTTCCTATAGTGAAGTGGAAACCCGTCCTTAATTGTTCTGCTAATAAAGGTCTTTAACTGAAGCGGTGTCATTTTTATGGGCCATAATTGCAACCACCCATCATGAAGTTCGTCTTATTACATATGCATATGTATATATATACATATGTTTACACACACACACAAAAAACACATTTTATATATATATATATATATATATATATATATGTGTGTTTGTGTGTGTGTGTGTGTATGTGTGTGTGTAATATGAGCGAGACTCATTCAAAATCACAACACAGTTTATTTCTGGTGAGATACATGAAATCCATACAACAGTCAAGCCCTTTTACAACCTCGTGCACATAAACAATGTGATCCCGCACATACGCTTTTCAAGTAGGGATTCCTCAGGTAAAAAGACTACGAATAATCCCTAAGCACAATGGATCACGTGATAAAAAAATACCCATATTTAAAGAGAACGCTCTAACTATTGGCTAAAGTAGTACAGACAGAGGCTGAGTTAAGTCTATAGCGTGTCTGGAGGGAAAAATCAGAATTACCGCGCAAACCCCGAACTTAGTTTATTAACAAAAGTTATTAAATTAATATTAAAATACGTTAATAAAGGATTTTAATATTACATCCCCCCAATAACATTATTCTTAATCCTTTTTTACATCAAAATATTTACATAAAAATTATATTACACACACATAATATATATATATGTGTGTGTGTGTGTGTGTTTAAGAAAAATTCTCAGGGGGTTTCAAAACTTAAATCAAGGGTAAAAATTTCCGCGTCATTTTCCATTCCCCTTTTTAAACCCTAACCTAAATTGACCACTGGGGCTACAGTTTACGCCCTCAGATAAGGGGGCCTGACCAATTATAATCCTACATGGCCCTAGCGGACAATTTAGGAAATTTCCAAATAAAAAGGAGATACACGCTGGCGGAGACAGATTTTTCTAGAGATATTTTCCCACAGATGTTGACCCAGGTGTTACGTGTCTTGTACATAGAACTTCATGCTAGCTGACCCTTCAGTTTGTCCTGTTCCTATGATGAAGCGGGAACCCGTCCTTCAACGTTATCTTAATAAAGGTCTTTAGATGAAACGGTATCATTTTCATGGCCATGACTGCAACCCCCCCCCATCGAGAAGTCCGTCTCATTACACACACACACACACACACACACACACATATATATATATATATATATATATATATATATATATATATATATATATATGCTATTTGCCCGCACATCGGACATTTCTTGACATTCCCTCCATTCTCCTTGGTTTGCACGTATTTTAAGTTTGTAAAGACTAATACTAATACAAAATTTAGTACAAAATACTGCTCCATGCAATTAAAATTCTTCTCATCCTGTTTTTCTGTGTGAAAGAAAAGCGCTAAATTATTTGCTTTTTTTGATTTGGCAAAAAAATGTCTTTCTTCTCAACATATCTAAATAACCTTTAAGGTGTTAAGAATTTATGGTAAACACCAGAACCCGATATACTGCGTCACAACGCTTGTGTTGAATCAGGCGGTCATCAAAGTAGTGCCTCAAATTGGTATGGTACGTCAGCCTTATCAATCCGAATTTTCGATAACGATCATCCGTGGCACTACTTGCATATTGTAGTTCAATGAAGAGTGTCATGCCACGTGTTGTCAGTTTTACTTTAACGATGCCGTAGTATATTCTTTCATTGCGCTCGAGTCGTTATTACTGTTTGTAATTTTCAAGCAACGTTTACGAAATTAACTCCTAACTTGGAAAAAGATGAAATTCATAAGTTTCGGAGCAAACAACGGGAGGAGCTTATTCAAAACCATTCTCTCAAAAACAACACCATTTGGCGTTTACAGAAAAAAAAACTAGAAACAAAACGCCAAACTGCTTCCCGCCTATTTTTGGGCGAAATGGTGTTGACTTCGACGCAACCGGTAGAGCTGAAACAATTGCATTTGCTTATGAACATCAATTTGCTCCAAATTTGGACATTGAAGACGAAGATTATATTATCCTCATTGAAAGCACTGCGCAGGAGTTCTAAAGGCCTGAACCCAGAATTCATTATATATCCACGAACGTCTCTGATGTGAAGGAAGCCATTAACCCTTAATTTGGCAAAGTCCGCTACACCGAACAATCAAATAAATAAAATCTGGCGGGTTTATGAAAACTTCTATACAGCTTAAATATCTAACAACATATAGACATTAGGACATATAGACGTATAGACTTTAGGATATATAAGAGATCCTAATATCTATACAGACATGGAAAAATAGCAGAAATTATAAAATATTTGAAAAAACATTTTGTTAAGGGTTAAGTAACTGAAAATTTCCAAAGTAATCTGTAATAATATTATTGTATTAGTTTATTATATTTATCCAAAAAATTATGTCATGTGATTTATTTTGTTGTAATTTGATAAAAAAATTACTGTAATCCATTAACATTCCCCATGTATGAGAAAATATTGAAAATCATAGTTATTTAGTTTATTTTTTTTCAAAAATAATATATTTCTAACATTTTCAGGATATTAACCCTTAATCTGGCTAAGTCTGGCCGCTACACCGGACATGCATATTTATAACTACTATATAACATAATTGTCAGTGTTCGCCAGGCACATTAATTTTCTCAATTGGAGAATTATATATATTTTTTTTTATTTCAGAGATTAATTCTATACGCATGAGTTCAGAAATTATATATTTAAAAAAATAACTTATCAATTCTAACGAACAAAGAGAATTTTTTTCCATTTTTGGCACGTTTTTCTCAAATATATTCCACAGGCAAAGTGTTAAATTGCATAAAAACTCAACATTCTTTAAGATTTCAACTTTTGCATTACTGCTGAAGTATTAACTGGCGATTTTTTTTGTCGTATAAATTCGACTTTATTGTGCAATTTATTCTTCAAAAACCATTTTATTCTCCATTAGCATAACTTTTCTTTATTCTATAAGTTCATTACGCTTTTCTTTTTAAGTGTAAGCAATCATGATTTATATCATAATGTATATCAAAGAGATATAAATCAACCAACCCTAATTATACGAAAAGTTATCTTCCGTAAATTATCCATGAATATAAAGGCTTAAATTGTATAACAAAAACGTTAAATAACTTAATAATTGACTGTCGATTTCTTCAGTCGTATAAATTCGACTTTATTGGCCAACTTGTTCTTCGAAAACCATTTTATTCTTTATTATCATAACTTTTCATTATTTTATAAGAAGTTCATTAAGCTTTTCTTTTTAAGTGTTAGCAATCATGATTTATATCATAATGTATATCAAAGAGATATAAATCAACCAACCCTGATTATAAGTAAAGTTATCTTCCGTAAATTATCCATGAATATAAAGTCTTAAATTGTATAACAAAAACGCTAAATTCCTTAATATTGCAACTTCTGCATTATTGCTGAAATATTGACTAACGATTTCTTTATACATATCAATTCGACTTTATTGGCCAATTTATTCTTCGAAAACCATTTTATTCTCCATTATCATAACTTTTCATTATTCTATAATAAGTTCGTTACTCTTTTCTTTTCGTTTTTAAGTGTCAGCAATTATGATTTATATCATAATGTATATGAAAGAGATATAAATCAACCAACTCTAGTTATAAGCAAAATTATCTTCCGTAAATTATCCGTTGATGTAAAGGGTTAAATCGTACAACAAAAACGCTAAATTCCTTAATATTGCAACTTCTGCAATATTGCTGAAATATTGACTGGCGATTTTTTTTTGTCGTATAAATTCGACTTTATTCAATTTATTCTTCAAAAATCATTTTATTCTCCATTATCATAACTTTTCATTATTCTATAATAAGTTAATTACTCTTTTCATTTTGCTTTTAAGTGTCAGCAATCATGATTTATATCATGATGTATATCAAAGAGATATAAATCGACCAAACCTAGTTATAAGTAAAGTTATCTTCCGTAAAGTATCCTTGAATATAAAGGCTTAAATTGTATAACAAAAACGCTAAATTCCTTAATATTGTAACTTCTGCATTATTGCTGAAATATTGACTGGCGATGTCTTTATACATATAAATCCCACTTTATTGTCTAATTTACTCTTTGAAAACCATTTTATTCTTCATTATCATAACTTTTCATTATTCTATAATAAGCTCATTACTCTTTTCATTTTGTTTTTAAGTGTCAGCAATCATGATTTATATCATAATGTATATCAAAGAGATATAAATCAACCAAACTTGGTTATAAGTAAAGTTATCTTCCGTAAATTATCCATGAATATAAAGGCTTAAATTGTATAACAAAAACGCTAAATTCCTTAATATTGCAAGTTCTGCATTATTGCTGAAATATTGACTGGCAATTTCTTTATAGATATAAATCCCAATTTATTGTCTAATTTACTCTTTGAAAACCATTTATTCTTCATTATCATAACTTTTCATTATTTTATAATAAGCTAATTACTCTTTTCATTTTGTTTTTAAGTGTCAGCAATCATGATTTATATCATAATGTATATCAAAGAGATATAAATCGACCAAACATGGTTATAAGTAAAGTTATCTTCCTTAAACTATCCTTGAATATATAGGCTTAAATTGTATAACAAAAACGCTAAATTCCTTAATATTGTAACTTCTGCATTATTGCTGAAATATTGACTGGCGATGTCTTTATACATATAAAATCCACTTTATTGTCTTATTTACTCTTTGAAAACCATTTTATTCTTCATTATCATAAATTTTCATTATTGTATAAGTTCATTACGCATTTTTTTTTGTTTTTAAGTGTCAGCAATCATGATTTATATCATAATGTATATCAAAGAGATATAAATCAACCAACTCTGGTTAGAAGTACAGTTATCTTCCGTAAAGTATCCTTGAATATAAAGAGTTAAACTTTATAACAAAAACGCTAAATTCCTTAATATTGCACATTCTGCATTATTGCTGAAATATTGACTGGCGATTTTTTTAGTCTTGTAAATTCGACTTTATTGGTCAATTTATTCTTTGAAAACCATTTTATTCTCTATTATCATAAATTTTCATTATTCTATTATAAGCTCATTACGCTTTTCTTTGTTTTTAAGTGTCAGCAATTATGATTTATATCATAATGTGTATCGAAGAGATATAAATCAACTAATCCTGGTTATAAGTAAAGTTATTTTCCGTAAATTATTCGTTGATGTAAAGGGATAAGTTTTATAACAAAATCGCTAAATTCCTGAATATTGCAACTTCTGCAATATTTCTGAAATATTTACTGGCGAATTTTTTAGTCGTATAAATTCAACTTTGTTGTGCAATTTATTCTTCGAAAACCATTTTATTTTCCATTAGCATAACTTTTCATTATTCTATTATAAGCTCATTATGCTTTTCTTTTTTTTTAAGTGTCAGCATTTTTGATTTATATCATAATGTCTATCAAAGAAATACAAATACACCAACCCTAGTTATAAGCAAAGATATCTTCCGTAAATTATTCGTTGATATATAGAAATAAACTTTATAACAAAAACGCTAAATTCCTTAATATTGCACATTCTGCATTATTGGTGAAATATTGACTGGCGATATTTTTAGTCGTATAAATGCGACTTTATTGGCCAATTTATTCTTCGAAAACCATTTTATTCCCTATTATCATAACTTTTTATTATTTTATAAGTTCTTTGCGTTTTTCTTTTTTATTTTTATGTATCAGCAATCATGATTTATATCATAATGTATATCAAAGTGATATCAATGTGATATAAATCAACTAATCCTGGTTATAAGTAAAGTTATTTTCCGTAAATTATTCGTTGATGCAAAGGGTTAAATTGTATAACAAAAACGCTAAATTCCTTAATATTGCAACTTCTGTATTATTGCTGAAATATTGACAGGCGATTTTTTAGTCGTATAAATTCGACTTTATTTTGCAATTTATTCTTCGAAAACCACTTTATTCTGTAGTAGCGTAACTTTTCATTATTCTATAACTAGCATGTGTGTCCGTGCTTCGCTACGGTGAACTTGATATATTACTTTAACAAAGATATTTTTTTCGTAGATAACTCTTTAAATTTGTGCAGTGCTGTTCGTGTCATTGGCATATTTATATATTTCTATTATAAGCGCATTAGAACAACACTCAATTTTTATAGTTCAGTTTCCATTAAACCTGAGTTGTACACCAATAAGATGTGAAAGTGTGTGCAAAATAAGAGTGTGAAAATTTAACAATACGAAAATTCCTGCTAAATTCCGGACTACCTGAAGCTGATCAGCATTGCAATTTGAAATTATCAAGGATCAAGCGTTTTTTTTCATGTTTTATATAATTCTGAATCATGGCTGAATGGGGATGGATGTTCGTAGCCGTTTGGAATCGGTTTCAAACAGAGGATACTGGTCTCATCAACTCCTATATAATAATAGCCTAAGTTATCTGTCCGTCTGTCAGCTAATTTATGAAGCGGTTGGACCTGAAATGGACAGGGACAGCCATATTGGATTCTTGCTGAGTTAGGGTTAGCAAATTTCATAAAGAGTCTTTAAAACATTCGAAATCCACCCCTCCCCCTCTTTTCGAGCGTTTAATGCCATTATTTCAAGCCCTATTTCCCCCGATTAAGAGAAAGTGAGTAAATTTATCACATTATAAATAGGTAAAAATTATATTTTTTTCTAGCATTCTGACGTCATTCCTTTAATCATCTCATTTAATCATTTCTTATTTTAAATTATTTAAAAATCGTCTGCTTTATTTTCATGCGTTTTATCACTGAACTTAAATATTAAGCAAATAATTTTCTTTTATATATGTAGTAAATAATAGATTAGATATATAAGTGATAATTTTAAATTGAATAATCTATTACTTTTTGTTGCAATGAACATTTTATCACCGGTATTAACAACAAATTCTTTTCATAACAGTCTAGGAGTATTTCACGGACTAATAAATATTTAGCATTTAAGTTATATATCTTTGAAAATTAAGAAGTTCGTTCGTTTATGTGTTTGTATAAATTTTATAACAAAAACGCTAGATTCCTTAATATTGCAACTTCTGCATTTTGCTGAAATATTAACTGGCGATTTTTTTAGTCGTATAAATTCGACTTTATTGTGCAATTTATTCTTCGAAAACCATTTTATTCTCTATTATCATAACATTTCATTATTAATCAATTAGCAAGTGTGCCCGTGCTTCGCTACGGTGAACTTGATATATTACTTTTAAACAAAGATATTTTTTTCGTAGATAACTCTCTAAATTCGTGTAGTGCTGTTCGTGTCATTGGCATATTTATATATTTCTATTATAAGCGTATTATAACAATACTCAGTTTTTATATTTCAGTTTACATTAAACCTGGTTAAACGGTGAAAAAGTGGGATACGTTTCTCGAAAAAGGAAGAAAAGCAAATGCCCGTGGAAATCGCGGGATTAGCAGCCAGAGGGTTAATATTGCAACTTCTGCAATATTGACTGATGATTTCTTTAGTTGTATAAATCCCACTTTATCGGTAACTTCTTAAGACATTGCCAGCATTCCATCAGAGTTCATGTTGTAAAATGTTCCGAAAAAAAAAAAACAGGACAGTAGCGTGCTCAGCCGTCTATAATTTAATGAAAACAATCTTCCAAGACCTTGCCGAAAAGAGCGGTGTTTAGCGCGTAACTCCCTATCTGCATTCTTTATATTTTATTCATTTATTATTTATTTTTTTCTTCAAATTCAGCGAACTCCACGCTATGCATTTTTCTTCTTCGCCTTTTCTTTTCTACCCTTTTTGCACCACCCCCACCCTTCACTTACCGTGCATGTCCTCGATTTACGTAACCCATGAAATCCTCTCTTGTTTTTCGTTTCCTTCTGTCTCTCCTTTCACCTTTTTGGAGCGTGCTAGTCGGGGGCACACCCCTCGCGCGCATGCAGCAACAGTTGGTGCACCCCTTGTCTGAAGAATCCTGCGTGTCCTGGGCGTCGCCTTCAAGGACCCGGTGGGCTGAACTTGGAAAAGCCCTAAGCAGAGATTTCGGCCCCCGCCCGAGTCCCTCTTTCTTTCTCTCTCTCTCTTTCTGTTGAAGAAGAAAGTAATTGAGTACGTCTTAAGGGCTGGAGTGTTTGTGGGGCCCTGTCATGACGGAGAATTTCGAGAAGGAAAGAAGGAGAAGGAAAAAAAGGTGTTGGCTTGTTGGCAGTTGAGAGATGTAAAATCGAATAGTTATGTAAAGTATCAATTTTTTAATGCTTCAAATAGTTCACTGAAAAATGTAACTAAAAAATCCTCTTTAAACAATGGCAGGATATTCTAAATCTCCATTTTTAGACTATTCAACTTTTAACTGTAGTTTTTAACTGTAGTCTTAATCCGTTCGATCCTGCTGGTGGCGTTTGTAACCTCCGTATGTAGAGATCTCTTTTACTGCTGGAAGAACTTATTTTTTATATTCTCCACAGATTTTTAATGGAAAGTGAAAGTAAACATTGACATTACATTACATTACATTGTATGGAGTATAACCTTTGTACCAAAATATTTAACTTTTACTTTTGAACTTATGGCAGGCATACTGATATTATAAAGAAAACATATCATTAAGTGACATTTGTATTAAACTTTACTGAAATTCTGAGTTTTTATATCGATTGATAAATTTTGATTTTACTTGTTGACTGAACTAAAAGAAGATTTCAAATGACGTATATGCACATCGACCAGAAGTTAACTAACTAATAATTGACAAAATTGCTTTGTTACGTCCTCAGTTTTAGTTTTTGTTTAAAGGAAGATTTGAAATGACGTGTATGCACGTCGAGCGCAAGTTAACTGGTTAATAATTACAAAAAATGCTTTGTAACGTCCAGTTTTTTAACAATATACTCATATTTGTTCTGTTTTTGTACATCTTTAGTTGTCATTTCTTTTAAATGAAGATTTTAAATGACGTATATGCACGTCGAGAACGTTAGATGGTTAATAATTGACAAAAATACTTTGTAACGTCCACAGTTTTTTTATATATGTTTTTATTAGTTTTGTTTTTGTACCATCTTTAGATTTCATTTAGTTTAAATGAAGATTTAAAATGACGCGTATGCACGTCAAAAATTAGCTAAATGGTTAATAATTGACAAAAATGCATTATAACGTCCATAGATTTTTTTAACTATGCTTTTATTTGCTTTGTTTTTGTTCCATCTTAAGTTTTCATTTCGTTTAAATGAACATTTGAAATGACGAGTATGCATGCCGAACATAAAATAACTGGTTAATAGTTGACAAAAATGCTTTGTAACGTCCATAGTTTTTTTTTTCTTTTAAATATGCATTTATTTGATTTTATTGATGTGTATACCCGTCTAACACAAGTTAACTGGTTAATAATTAACAAAAATGCTTTGTAATATCCCCAATAACGTAAACAGTTTTTAAATATGCTTTTATTTCTTTTGTTTTTGCATCATCTTTAGTTTTCATTTCGTTAAAAGAAGATTTGAAATGACGTATATGCATGACGAACACTAGTTAAATTGATTAATAATTGACAAAAATGCTTTGTAATATCCACAATAACGCAAACAGTTTTTAAATATGCTTTTATTTCTTTTGTTTTTGAACCATCTTTAGTTTTTATTTCGTTTAAAGAAGATTTGAAATGACGTATATGCATAACGAACATTAGTTAAAGGGTTAATAATTGACAAAAATGCTTTGCAACGTCCCCAGTTTTTTAATTATGCTTTTATTTATTTATTTTTTTGTACCATCTTTAGTTTCCATTTCGTTTCTAAAGTATTGGCTTTATCATTAGATTAAATAGCGAAGTGTTATTTTTGTATTGTAGAAAAAAAGGTAGAAAAGGAGTGTGACATTTATAGGAATATTTCTAGAGGAGTACAAAGTTCGTGCAGCTTTTCAAATCAGCAGGGAAAGTATTGGACGAATCATATCCCTTGTTGTAAATTAACAATGTTCTTTGACCCTCGTATAATCTCAGCAGAAAACCGGCTGTTGCCAAAAAAAAAGAAGAAAAAAATTAATCCATACCATTTTAAATCCCTTCCATCGCTTCAAGCTGTGTGTGTATGTGATCTTTTACTATTCGGATCAAGTTCATTTGTTGCTCAAGACACCCCAAAAAGCAGCTTTTAAAAGAGACAGAGATTTAAAAGAAAAATAAAAGATGAAAACTAACTGGAACGAAAGCGAAATTCTTTTTCGCCAAAAACAGGCTCGGGTCAGGCTCTGACACACTTAATCTCGATTTATTCGTTCCTCTCAGACGCAGTCCATCAGCATAAAAGGATGGCAGCCGCATTTTGGTGACATAAATCTTGTCTTCGGACGAATATTTTATGCGTTCTTTTCGTTGGCTTGCGTAGGCCAGTTGCTGGGTTGGTTTTTCGTGGATTTGAAAGGGGGGGGGAGGAAGAGGAATTTAGTTTCGGCAATCTCCGCCGAAGACCCAGAACCTGACAGTTTATTTGGCACATTAGGGGGACCATCGGAAGGTCACCTGAGATATTGATGTTGTCTTACAAGGCAGACTCTTTTTAATAGGAGATCTGGTTTGGTTTGAAATGAGGAGAGAATCGAGTAAAGCTGTTTTTTATGGGGTTTGCATGTAGGTGGTAAAAATGTTCCCCAAGGCGTTCCCAAAATGCTGCAATGAATGATTACGCAGATGGACTGCCAAGATTTGCGTGGTTGTTTACAAGATGTGCACCAAGATTTCACTCAGTTCATTGGCTGACAAACAAGAACATCTTACTTTTTGACATATGTTTTGAACAAGAGTTATTTAATTCAGCTTCAGACATCTAACTGAGGACCCTGAAAGACAGTTTATTTGGCAAATTAGGAGGACCATCGGAAAATCACTTACGAAACTGAACATTTCTTAAAAGATAAACTCTTTTAAGTCCAACTTTTTGTTATAAAGGATTATTCAATCAATTCAGGAATTTAGTTAGAAACATTTACCTGTTGAACTGCAGCCTCACAGATTATTTGGCACATTATATTTGGCACATTAGGAGACCATCGAAAGATCACCTGAGAAATTGATGTTGTCTTACAAGGCATGCTCTTTTTAATAGGAGATCTGGTTTGGTTTGAAATCAGGAGGGAATCGAGTAAAGCTGTTTTATATGGGGTTTGCATATAGGTGGTAAAAATGTTTCCCAAGGCTTCTATTTTCGAAATGCTGCAATGAATGATTATGCAGATGGATTGCCAAGATTTGCTTGGTTGTTTACAAGATATGCACCAAGATTTCACTCAGTTAATTGGCTGAGAGATCAGAACATACAACTTTTAACCATATGTTTTAAACAATATTTATTTCTTTTGAAAATTTAGCTTCTGAAATCTAACTGAATACCCCTTGAAACCTGACAGTTAATTTGGCAAATTAGGGGGACCATTGGAAAGTCACTTAAAAAACTGAACATTTCTTAAAAGATAAACTCTTTTAAGTCCAACTTTTTGTTATAAAGGATTATTCAATCAATTCAGGAATTTAGTTAGAAACATTTATCTGTTGAATCGAAGCCTGACAGATTATTTGGCACATTAGGAGACCATCGGAAGGTCACCTGAGAAATTGATGTTGTCTTACAAGGCAGACTCTTTTTAATAGGAGATCTGGTTTGGTTTGAAATGAGGAGAGAATCGAGTAAAGCTGTTTTTATGGGGTTTGCATGTAGGTGGTAAAAATGTTCCCCAAGGCGTCTATTTTCGAAATGCTGCAATGAATGATTACGCAGATGGACTGCCAAGATTTGCGTGGTTGTTTACAAGATGTACGCAAAGATTTCACTCAGTTCATTGGCTGAGAGACCAGAACATCTAACTTTTTGACATATGTTTTGAACAAGAGTTATTTAATTTTCAATTCAGCCTTAGAAATCTAACTGAGGATCCCGAAACCTGACAGTTAATTTGGTAAATTAGGGGGGCCATCGGAAAGTCACTTAATAAACTGAACATTTCTTAAAAGGTAAACTCTTTTAAGTCCAACTTTTTGTTATAAAGTATTATTCAATCAATTCAGGAATTTAGTGTGAAACATTTATCTGTTGAACTCAAGCCTGACAGATTATTTGGCACATTATATTTGGCACGTTAGGGAACCATCGGAATGTCCCCTGAGAAACCGATGTCATCTTACAAGGCAGACTCTTTTTAATGGGAGATCTTATTTGGTTTGAAATAAGAGAATCGAATAAAGCTGTTTTTTATGGGGTTTGCATGTAGGTGGTAAAAATGTTCCCAAAGGCGTCTATTTTCGAAATGCTGCAATGAATGATTACGCAGATGGACTGCCAAGATTTGCGTGGTTGTTTACAAGATGTGCACCAAGATTTCACTCAGTTCATTGGCTGAGAGACCAGAACATCTAACTTTTTGACATATGTTTTGAACAAGAGTTATTTAATTTTCAAATTAAGCCTCATAAATCTAACTGAGGACCCCGAAACCTGACAGTTTATTTGGCAAGTTAAGGGGACTGAAGTCCAACTTTTTGTTATAAAGGATTATTCAATCAATTCAGGAATTTAGTTAGAAACATTTATCTGTTGAACCGAAGCCTGACAGATTATTTTGAACATTATATTTGGTACATTAGGGAACCATTGGAAGTTCACCTGAGAAACCGATGTTGTCTTACAAGGCAGACTCTTTTTAATAGGAGATCTGATTTGGTTTGAAATGAGGAGAGAATCGAGTAAAGCTGTTTTTTATGGGGTTTGCATGTAGGTGGTAAAAATGTTCCCCAAGGCGTCTATTTTCAAAATGCTGCAATGAATAATTGCGTAGATGGACTGTCAAGATTTGTATGGTGGTTTACAAGACGTGCTCAATAATTTCACTCAGTTCATTGGCTGGGGAACGGAACGTTTAACTTTTACATATGTCTTGAACAAGAGTTATTTAATTTTCAAATTTAGCTTCAGACATCTAACTGAGGACCCCGAAACCTGACAGTTTATTTGGTAAATTTAGGAGACTATCGGAAAGTCACTTAAGAAACTGAACATTTCTTAAAAGGTAAACTCTTTTACGTCCAACTTTTTGTTATAGAGGATTATTCAATCAATTCAGGAATTTAGTGTGAAACATTTATCTGACGAACCGAAGCCTGACAATTTATCTGGTGCATTAATGGGACCATTACAAGGTCACGTGAGAAATTGATGTTGACTAACAAGTCAAACTTTTTAATAGGTGATCTGGTTTGGTTTGAAATGAGGAGAGAATCGAGTAAAGCTATTTTTTATGGGGTTTCTATGTAGGTGCTAAAAATGTTCCCAAAGACGTCTATTTTCGAAATGCTGCAATGAATGATTACGCAGATGGACTGCCAAGATTTGTATGGTGGTTTACAAGACGTGCGCAAAGATTTCACTCAGTTTATTGGCTGGAAGAACGGAACGTTTAACTTTTAATCACATGTTTTAAAGAAGTTATTTATTTTGAAAATTTAGCTTAAGAAATGTAATTGAAGACTCCCGAAAGCTGGCAGTTTATTTGGTAAATTAGGGAGACCATCGGAAAGTCACTTAAGAAAGTGAACATTTCTTAAAAGGTAAACTCTTTTACGTCCAACGTTTTGTTATAAAGGATTATTCAATCAATTCAGGAATTTAGTGTGAAACATTTATCTGATGAACGGAAGCTTGACAGTTTATTTGGTACATTAAGGGGATCATTGGAAGGTCACCTGAGAAATTGATGTCATCTAACAAGACAAACTCTTTTTAATAGGTATTCTGGTTTGGTTTGAAATGAGGATAGAATCAAGTAATGCTGTTTTTGTAATAGGATTTGCATGTAGGTTGTAAAACTGCTCCCAACGGAGCCTATATTGAAATGCATCTTTTTAAACATAACTGTGTAAAATTTCGCAGTGCCCGAGCTACACTCGGGATGAGCCAGGATGGTACATTTCTCCTGCCCGTGTTCAGCTCGGGAAAAACCGAGAAGGCGTTAAAACCATCTAGCAAAGACATCTATTCTTTGAGACGTATATTCACACCCACTAAATATGAAAGGAATCCTACAGCGGCATATATGACACACCCGTCCAGAAAAGATTAAGGTCGTGATTTTATTAATTCTTATACAGTTTAACAATTGGCAGTTACTATCCAAACCAAAGCAATCAATATGAACTTGGGCTTACTCTGGACGTAGCCAGTTGGTTTGAACATTCGGTGTGACATCACTTTGACGTCAGCTTGATCGTTAGCTCGCATAAAATCCGCAAGCTGACATCAAAGTGACGTTACAATGAACTTTCGAACCGACTCGCAACGTCCAGAGTAAGGGCCCTTAGCTTGCGAAGTACATAAAAATTTCAACGAATGGGGATTTTTCATTACACATGATTTTTCTCGTTAAACAATTATCCCGTTAACTTTAATGAAAGCAATTAAAAATTGGTTCTTTAATGTCTTCTTGGCCATAAGGTTTATGGATACAAAATAGCATATACCATTTACCTATTGGTTTTTTTCCCCAAAGAACGCAACCCTAAATTATGCCTTGGCTAAAAAGAGTCAATGATGCGCATCTGCTTCCCACCTTAATAGAGTTTTAAGCTTCTCCCCCAAACAGAAATGGCATTTCCGCGCGTTGATCTTTTCTTCTTAAAAGAAAGCTGATACAGGAAAAATAGTTCTCTGAAGAAACTGGCATTGTGCTTGGTATATATATAATTAGGAGACGTATACGCCTCAGCAGTATTCATATCACGTAGTTAGGGAAAAAAGATTGGTAGCTTAGGTTTGAGTACATTTACTCAAAATAAATTTTTTAAAATGCTGTCACATAACCTTTACGTGACGGCGTACTTATCCATAATGTTGTAGTTAAAGACAGGAGTCTTAGGTTTATCATTATCCTCCTTATTCTTTCTCTAAGTTTCTTTCATTTTGTTACTTTGTAAAACAATAATCAGGAGGGTATAAATTGAGGGAAGTTTCAGAGGGTATGAAGTCTATAAAGACATGAGTGTTGATAACGAGGATTCAGACCTGCTCCTTATGACAGTATATAGTAAAGAGTGAGAGGAGAAAGGTCTTAGTGTATATTTCACCCAAGTCCTTACTTTTGAGACTTCCCCGGCTTGGGAGAAATATCAATCTTTCGTTCCTAAAAGGTTAAGTATATATATTTTTTAAAAACTTAGTCACTTAACCAGAATTTGACGGCATGAGTCGTTGTAGTCAAAGACTTGAGTCTAAGATTTAGCATTATCCTCCTTATAAGAAGTTTCTTTCTTTTTTGCTACTTTGTAAAACAATAAGCAGAAGGGTAGAAATAAAAAAAATTTGCAGGAAGTGTGGGTGAACTCTAAGAAGACATGAGAGTTGATAACGAGGACTCAGACCCTCTCCTTCTGATAGTATATAGTGGAGAAAGAGAGAAGGAAGTGCATGGTGTATATTTCAACCAAGAACTTAGTTTTGAGACTTTCCCGGCTTGGTTGAAATATCAATCCTCCTTTCCCAAAAGGTTAAGTATATTTTTTAAATGCTTAGTCACTCAACCTGATCGTGACGGCTTACTTATCCATGTTGTTGTAGTTAAAGACAGGAGTCTTGGGTTTAACATCATTTTCCTTGTAAGAAGTTTCTTTCCTTTTGCTACTTCGTAAAACAATAAACAGGGGGGTATAAATAAAGTAAAATTTCAGGGCGTGTGGGTGAATTCTTAAGAAGACCTGACAGTTGATAACGAGGACTCAGACCCGCTCCTTAGTATATAGTGAATACAGTATATAGTGAAGAGTGAGAGGAGGAAGTGCTTGGTAGATATTTCAACCAAGCCCTTACTTTTGAGACGTCTCTGACTAACTGGCTTGCCAAAAAGTTAAGTGTATATTTTTAAATGCTTAGTCACTTAATCTGATCGTGACAGCTTACTTATCCATGTTGTTGTAATTAAAGACAGGAGTCTTAGGTTTATAATTATCCTCCTTATAAGAAGATTCTTTCATTTGCTACTTTGTAAAACAATAAGCAGGAGGTTAGAAATAAAGGGAATTTTCAGGAGGTATGGGTGAACTCTAAGCAGAGACAGGTGATAACGAGGACTCAGATCCTCTCCTTCTGATAGTATATGGTGGAGAATGAGAGGAGGAAGTGCTTGGTGTATATTTCCACCAAGCCCTTACTTTTGAGACTTCCCCCGATTGGTCTAAATATCGACCACCTGTTCCCAAAAGGTTAAGTATATATATTTTTTAATGCTTAGTCACTTAACCTGACCGTATTGTCGTACTTATCTATACTGTTGTAGTTAAAGACAGGAGTTTTAGGTTTAGCATTATCCTCCTTATAAGAAGTTTCTTTCATTTTGCTACTTTGAAAAACAATAAGCATTATGGGTGAACAGTAAGAATACATGATTGTTGATAACGGGGTCTCACACCCCTTCCTTATGACAGTATATAGTAAAGAGTGAGAAGAAGAAGTGCTTGGTGGAAATTTCAACTAAGCCCTTACATTTGAGAATTCCCCGGCTTGATCGAAATATCGACCACCCGTCTTGATAACGAGGCCTCAAACCCACTCCTTATGACAGTATATAGTGAAGAGTGAGAGTAGGAAGTGCTTGGTGGATATTTCAACCAAGCCCTTATATTTGAGACTTTCCCGTCTTGATCGAAATATCGACCACCCGTCTTGATAACGAGAGCTCAGACCCGCTCCTTATGACAGTATACAGTGAAGAGTGAGAGTAGGAAGTGCTTGATGGATACTTCAACCAAGACCTTAATTTTGAGACTTCCCTGGCTTAGTCGAAATATCGATCCCCCTTACCCGAAAGGTTAAGTATTTTTCTCTATTAACTTATCCTATTATTAAATAACAATACCCCTTAGTTACATTACTAACATTAACTGACATTAACCCTTATTAACTAACCCTTCCATTAACTTACTGCATGGTTTGGCTTTCTTTCGAGACCTATCTTCAAGATTTGTTTTAACACGAGGAATTATTAGACCGGTACTTACTGCGTAAGGGGGCAGACATATCACCTTTAAACCTTTAAAAATTCCATTTTTCGTTTTTACATTTTTAAAATCTCTGTGCATTTTTGAATTGTTGCAGCTTTTAAGGAAACTATATAAGCTTTAAATGCATTTTAACAAAAATTGTGGAAGTGTCGAAAAGATAAAGGAAGTGAGCAGTTAAAGGGCTTGACTTTGAGTGTTAGCATGAAAAACGTCGTAAATAGCGCATTATAGCTTCTAAATAAATAAATAAATTACTCCAGCATATTTCTGAATGTTTGTCAAATTATAAAACACTTAATGAATTTATCCAATAAAATCTTTAAATTGAATTTCTGAAAAACTGTGATTTTTGTTACACCACCATACCTCAATAGTCATAACTTCTAAAATAATTTTTAGAATTTAACTGTATGTTTTTAATGATGTTATGTATGCATTGAACCTCAGGATTATAAATATATTCATTTTGAGATGAGTTATGGGCATTTACGTTAGAAACTTCATTATTTTTTTTTACTTGAATTTTTGCTTTAAATTACTCGATTGGCTACAACTAATTTATACTTTAGAATATTTTCATTCTGGGAGTTCGATGCATACATACTGGATATATGTCTACATTTATCCAAGTAAAAGTAATATGTTTAGCGTGATTTTTTTTTTTTTTTTTTTTTTTTTTTTAGTAAGGAGTGTTAGCGTAAAGTCCAAAAAGGCTTGTTTTTTCTCTATTTTTGCCAGTTTTTAAGACAATATATATGTATTTATGTTTATTTTTATATTTTTCTATGTTTTATAACCTATTGCTGCAATGCCCAAAAAATATTTACATAAAAACCTTATTTAAAAATTTTGGCTCCGAAAGTGGTTGGTTACCTTAACCCATATTGGACCGCTGTCCTATAAACAGGACAGCAAATAAAATTCCATTTATTAATAGAGTTTTAAATATTTTGAGTGGATTTTATTTTAACTCCTTTAAAATAGACACACTTTAACATAGTAACAAAAAAAAAACTGAGAAATCAAATTATACTGTATTGTAAAATTTACTTTCAGCAACCTCTTAAAAATTGTCATTTTTTAATCTTTAATTTTAATTATTTATTATTATTTTTGTAAACATTGTGGAGGTTACTTTTAGTTTAAAAACAGAGCTAATAATGTAGCTGAAACTTTTTGTTGAAAAATGTATTTTACATGTGTATTTTGTAAGTATAAAAAAGGTGCTCTAAAATTAAGACGACGGTCCAATCCTGATTATTTTTCTATGAATTCGATATTGCATTGATAGTGCACATTCTTTTCTTATCTTTCAATGAAAACCAGTTCAAACACCTGTTCACACACCTGGACACAACAAGAAGTAAAAAGATGTCTATTCTATACAGAAAACTGGAGATTTTTTGCTAGATAAACTTACTCTCTTACTGCCAGTTCAATAACTGCAAGAGAAAACCTACAACAGTACGCTTAAAATGTAATGTTGGACTTTGTTTTGACTGTTTCCCCAAATTTCATCTATGAATCAGCCTAATGCAATGTAAGTGGTATTTGTTAAGTTTTAGTAGTGTAATGGACCGTTGTCCTATTTATAGGACAGCCAATTACATAAAAAATTAAAAATATTTTTTCAAAATTTTGGTTTTATATACTTAGTTACACCATATTAATGATATGGATTAAGTTTTCATAACTTACAAAAATATTTAGTTGGTGTGGTATAATATGGGTTAAAGGGCTTCAAATGCAGTGCATTTAGAAAAAATAAATTAAACAAATCTAGTTATTCTTTTATTTGTATAGATTTAAAAATTAAAGAAGCATATTTTTCAGATGATATGATACCAATTAAAGGCCAAATTAAAGAGGGAAAGATTCATCTTGTTTTTAAATTATCTCTTCATAAACTTGACTCATAAATCTATTTACTCAAACAGCATTATTAAGTGCATAGCCAGCGAGTTATGTGCAATTACTTAACCATTGTGAAGTAAATTTTCTGGTATCTCAACTCCGTTATTTGAGATTGTTTGAGGTCAAACTGGCATGCCTCGGAATCATTTTTTTGCTTTGATGACCCTTTATCGCGTGCTGTAACCACGTTTGATTACTATCTACCCGATTGCTGTCATTTTTAATAATTTCATCTCTCCCCAAGTACATTTCTCTTCCTCATGCTGTTTAGTAAATGACTATTTGCTGGAGGTATTTTGCTCCTAAACGATTGTTCATTGTTTCAAAATGCTTTAGCAGCAAGAATACACTAAAGTTTTATCAATTTACCAGATCGCGGCATTCCGAATTCTTCCTCTTGAGCCATCCTCGTTGATTTATTTTGTGCTTAACCCTTTCCTATGCAAAAAACCCATCTTAGTGTGCTTAAACTACATTTATCTTTTCTATCTGCGGAAAAAATGGCTATTAGCTTCTGAAATACCCCGAGGGGGTACGGTAGGCAGGCAAATTCAAAGGCATGTCCTGCTGTATACGGAAATATGCCGAAACGTGCTACGGTTTTACCCCCCTTTTCCATCCCCCCCGCCCTTTCTATCACAGATTGCCCGTTGCCAATAATTGCTCTGGTTGTGATAAATATTCACAAATCATCATCGTGAATATAAATTAGGGAGGAATCCGTCGCCAGTTCTTGAGGATCTTGGCAACACAATTTGATGGTACACCACGTGGAATTGGCGTAGGAGAGATTATGTGGGTAGAAGGAGGTAGCCTATAGTTTGTAATTCAATTTGTTGCTGGTAGGCAATAATGGTTTTGTTTTTCAGAGTTTAATAACAGCTGATGTAGCTTTCTGATTATCCCGTGACCGCATAGTAAAACGCGTGACTTTGATCCTAACTTGTTTTTTCTTCTATTCTCTGTTTAAGGTTTTTCGCGGAGTACTCGCCTCTGAAAGGAATGCCGATTCAGTGTTTATTTAGGGGGCAACCGGCTTTATATTTAACTTGAACGGTGGAGGTTAAAGGAAAATTTTGTATATTAGTGTAGTGCAGCGATCCCTTTAGGTGCATTACTTGCATTATATCGAAAAGAATGGAATTAATTTTCACAAAGAATTATTTTAAATATACGATTTCATGAGTAAAACTTTTGATGTTTGAATTTAAGAGAACGATTAACTTCCAAAGCGGTATTGTAAATTCTCATCTTAGAGTTATAAAATTATATATATATATATATATATATATATATATATATATATATATATATATATATATATATATATATATATATATATATATATATATAAATATATATACATACATACATATATATATACATATATATATACATACATACATATATATATATATCATATATATATATATATATATATATATACATATATACATATATATATATATATATATATATATATATATATATACTATATATATATATATATATATAATATATATACATATACAAATATAATATATATATATCTTTATATATAAATATATATATTTTATAATATATATATAATCTACAATATATATCTATAATATATATAATATATATATCTTATATAATTGAATTATCCATACAAGCCTACAAAGAGAGGTAAGGGAGGAAAATTTTTTAAACATTTTTCTTCTCTTACCTCTTCTGGGCAAACTTTTTGTATGAACCCCAAGCGAAATAAATAACTCTATGCATTAACATAATAACCAAATTATAATTTTATTTTTTTTTAATATTAACGCTAAAACAAACTGTAAATAAAAACTTATATATTCAAAACATAACTTGAAATTATTACCTGTGTTTTGAATTATAAATGCATTATATTTCAATACTGCGCATGAGATGGGTAAGCCTGATGGGTTTATATGAGTTCATATTCGATTCTATGTCTCTGTGTAACATTAACATATCTCTACAAGAACTAATTTCCAGTCTTTATTTGTTATGATGGGACTTACAAATGCACTAAATCCACGTTCTACTAAATAGAAAGACTGGACACTGCTTCTGTACAATGACTCATAAAGGAGCATTGTATAAAATAAGTATCGTTTATTGTAACTAAAATTTATTATATCCTTGTTCAAATTGCTCCTCATTTGTGAAAAATTCAATAAGTTCCTCTTAGAGCAGTATGGATTCGTCTGTTAGAGCATTTACTTGCAAAAGGATCTAACACCGAATCAGTATTATCCATGTTCAAATAGTTCCTCATTTGTAAATAACTCAATACGTTGCTCCTCTATCAGTATGGATTCGTCTGAGTTTGTGCATTTACTTACAAACGAATCCATCAAATCAGTAGTATCCTCTTTCATATAGCTCCACATTTGTGAATAATTCAAAAAGTTGATCTTGTATCAGTATAGATTCGTCTGAGTTTGTGCATTTACTTGTAAAAGGTCCAACACCAAATCATCAGTATTCCTGTTCAAACAACTTCAAATTTGTGAGTAATTCAATAAGTTGCTCCTGTATCAGTATGGATTCGTCTGTGTTTGTGCATTTACTTGCAAAAGGGTCCAACCCCGAATCATTAGTATCCTTACTCAAAAAGGTCTTCAATTATAAATAATTGAAAAGGATACTCTTGTATCTTTATGGATTCGTCTAAGTTTGGGCATTTACTTGCAAAACGGTCCACTCCCAAAACATACTTATATTCTTATTCAAACATACTTATATTCCCAAAACATACTTATATTCTTATTCAAATATATTCTTATTCAAACAACTCCTCACTTTTGAGTAATTCAATAAGTTGCTCCTGCATCAGTATGGATTCGTCTGAGTTTGTGCATTTACTTGCAAAAGGGTCGAATACAAAATCATTAGTATCCTTGTTCAAAGAGCTTCTCAACTGTGAATAGTTCAATAAGTTGCTCCTGTATCAGCATGATTTCGTCTTAGTTTGTGCATTTACTTGCAAAAGGATGAACACTGAATCATTAGTATCCTTGTTCAAACAACTTCTCATTTGGGAAAAATTCAATAAGATATCATGTATCAGTATGGATTCGCCTGAGTTTGTGTATTTACTTGCAAAAGGGTTCAACCCCGAATCATTCGTACCCTTGCTCAAACAACTCCTTAATTATGAATAATTCAATAAGTTGATCCTGTATCAGTATGGATTCATCTGAGTTTGTGTATTTACATGCAAAAGGGTACAACATCGAATCATGAGTATCCATTTTTAAAGAGCTCCTCATTTGTGAATAATTAAAAAAGTTGCATCTGCATCAGTATGGATGCGTCTGAATTTGTTCATTTACTTGCAAAATGGTACAAAAAGAATTACTAGCTTATCTATCATCGCGAAGCCATCAGAAGCACAAGTCCAGCGTTGTGAACTATATGTTTATTGAAAATCGAAAAGCATCGGTCAGCAGACCAACATTATAGTGCAACGGCTTTACTTAGAATACCCGAAGATATTCGCATCGACCCCAGAACGACCGAATCACGTGATTTTGTTCTCATGAGACTAGGTACTTTTGGGGAGCAAGAGTGAACCTTGATTGATTTTGTTCTCATGCGACTGAGGGGACCTTTTTGGGAGCAAGAGTAAACCTTGATTGATTTTGTTCTCATGCGACTGAGGGGGACTTTTTGAGAGGCAAGAGTGAACCTTGATTATTTGTTAACTTGCGACTGAAGGGGACTTTTTGAGAGCAAGAGTGAACCTTGATTGGTTTTGTTCTCATGCAACAGAGGAGGACATTTTGCGAGGCAAGAGTGAACCTTGATTATTTGTTAACTTGAAACTCCACAGGAAGCAATTTAGTTATGGCAGAAGCGATACCATTTTAATTGAAGAATTGAAAAATATGGACAATGAACAAAAAATTAGCATTTATCCCACAGTTAGTTGCGAGAGATGGGTAAAAAGAATTTAAGTCTTGGAACACTTCTTTATGTGACAATTTATGGCTGGAAAATTAGGCAATAAAATATGAAAAGAGGCAGAAGGAGTATTTTGGATAGATATTTTAGGGATAATAATTTTGATACACACACACACACACACACACACACACATATATATATATATATATATATATATATATATATATATATATATATATATACCTAATAAATATTCCTTTTGGTCATCCCTTTCTATTATTTTCCTCGTATTATACTGTACTTATCATCTTTGATCGAGTAATTTTCCATACACAACATTGACAAAATCATTCCCATGTTATATCATAGATGTTTATTATTTATATCTTTTTGTACGGCCTCCTCTTTAACTTATAGCCTATCTAGCCGCACACAGACTGCTAAAGAGCTATATCAGTAGGCTTGGCTCTGCCTTAGAACTATTAATCACCGCCACCAATTACGAACTTAAAACACTCTAAAAGATGCGCACCATTAATTAAAAGAGAGCCATTATGTAAAGCAAGAAAAAAAAAGCCCTTTAAAAAAACATCACTGCGACCGTAACCGAGTCGGGTTCTTTACTGGGTGGTAATGGGCCGCCGGAATTTCAGCAAAGTAAATCGGGTGTCCACAATACGGAAGTCCAGATAAAAAAATATCCATTCGTTCACATAAAAAAAATCGATCCCAAATTGAGTCTGAAACCCCTATCCATTACCAATAATTACCCGTCGGTCAATAATTATGCGCCAAACCCTCTCCTTGCATATCAATGAGTAGTCACTCTGCGCGCGGTTGCCACCGTGTGATACCTGCGACCCAGAATTTGGCCCCAAAAGAAAGCAGCCTTGAGAAGGTTGTCCGGCGATGGAACCCCTTTTTTTGCCTTTGCCACAGCGAGAGAAAGAGATCCGCGGCCCGCAGCTAGTTGCTGAAGGAAGGGTCACTCAGGTACCGGGCGGATTTTGCACCTGACCCTGTTATTTATATTTATATTTTATTTTTCTGTTATTATACCGAGGAATCCCCTCGTGCTTCTTCGGTTGGCGTTGAAAAAATGTCATTTTTAATCGGAATGTTTGTCGACGGCACCAGGAACTCTGATAAGGGAGGAGGTTGGAGGGAATCAACAACATAAAAAAGTCGTGTGCAGCGTGATGGGAATAAACGCCGAGAAGTGGATGATTATTGATTTATTGGCATGATTGTTACTTTTTTACGGAGAACGATTAGGAAAATTCATTCAAACGTAAATACAGTGATTCCGATTAATGTGATCAGTTTGTGACACCGTGATTTTGATATTAATAACCGATTGATAACGATAAACGATATGCAAAATTAGATAAGTTCCCCCCCTTTAATTTACACCAAACCAAAGTCGTAGAGAAGGGATGGACAAACGTTTTCGGCCGCGGGCCAAAAATCGAAAGAAAATAAATTAGGCAGGCCAAGATAAATTTTTCTAAAATTTTAAATACAATATACAAGTACCTAACGGTTTAAATACGTTAATGAGATGAATGAAATTTTGATTTCATTTTTAAAAGTTCCTTATACTGAGGTTCGAAGTGAGATGTACTCATTTTAAGGAACGATGCTAAATGCTCATCCAGTGTTGCCAACCATACGATAATTATCGTATATGTACGATAACTTAGGACTCTGTACGATGAAAAATAATCTCAAAATTATGTGACATAATTCTGAAAAACTGAACGATAATTTCCTGCTTTGTACTATAAACCAACAGTAAACTAATGGAGAATTAAAAGAACAGGTAATTTAACTGTAACTCTATAAAGAGCAACAACAAAAAATTGATATATATATATATATATATATATATATATATATATATATAGTGAATTTAAACGTAGAGTCATCTTAAATATTCAATTATTAATTTATACAGGATCTTTACTGATAAAACTTGTAAAAGTAGTTTTTATCTACAACAGTTATAATGGTAGAGGGGTATTTTTTAATTACAAAGTTACATAATGGTAAATAATAAAAATTCTGCCATTTCTATGTTTTTCCACAATTTTAAAATCTATCTAATATTAAGATTAATTTGATTAAAAATATATCTTATAAGCGCCCTCTATTAACACTATTTTGAACTAATTATAAAAATGTACGATAATTTATAAGCCAATGCCATAATTTTAGGACCTAGAATCCATAATTTTGCCTGTGAAGGTTGGCAACACTGTGCTCATCTGTCAGTCTACTTCTGAAATTATTCTTTCTAAGGTTCAAAGTTGAAACCACTTGTTCACATATAAGAATCAAATAGACCGCTGATCTTCTGGGAGTGAGATAATAAATTTGGGATATAACATTTAAGCAAAGTAGGAAATGAGATGGATATATAACCATCCAAGTGGAACACACCGAGGAAAAAAGTCTCCAAAAAATAAGCTAAATTTTATTGTGTATGTGACTAAAGTGTTCTATGATTTTTTACTTCACCCTTTGTCGATTAGATTGGAATACGGGAAACCCACCCTCGTTATTGTCCCTTTACTTCCGGTTATAAATAGATATATAAATAGACATTATAGATTGTTAATTTTTAATACACATAAAGTTCGTCAAGTCTCAAAAATCATCCCATAACAAATAATGGATTCTAAAAGTACGAATAAAAGTATTTTTTAAGAGAATTATTTATATTTATTTACGAAAATCATCCAAAATATTTAAGTGGTGCAATTAGAGATACATGTGTTACCGCAAACGAAATAATTCGAAATAGAGATTGACAAAGCCATGAGAAGCTATCACCGTTTTTGTGCCTCAGGGAGTAGGGGTGCATCCCTCAATAAATGTCAGTCAAAGAGGGGTGCAGTTCCTAAACAATCGACCTGACCCTCCTACCTCAAAACTCCATGGGAGAAAGCACTGGCAGAAATGTACAATACATTCATTTTCGGAACGTTTTTGGATGTCGAAAATTGTACTTGACAACTGGCGGAATTGTACGTGCGAACCGCTTAGAAGGATAATGTATAAATATATATTTCTTTTAATTTGCCTCGGACCGGTAACTTAAAATTCTATCCACGGGCCGGATGAAACCTTCCGGCGGGCAGTAGTTGGCCAATCCTTGTCTTAGAGCCTTTTCAACTTGCTCATCTTTACTAGGTCTATTACGTGTGCACTCCATATTTTCATTTTGTGTATATTTTCTAGTAACTTCATCACGATTTTTCCAAATTTTGCAAAATAGAGACTGTGAAATGTTTGACTGCGCTGCAGTAAATGATTAACGCCGCTCATTTTTGGTTACCTGTCATAACGATTTAAAATTTCGATCTTTTGTTTTAACCCTCCGAGTGGAACACACCGAGGAAAAAAAGTCTCCAAAAAATAAGCTAAAGTTTTATTGTGTCAATGACCAATACCTTCTATGATTTTTTATTTCACCCTTTGTCGACTAGATTGGAATTCGGGAAACCCACCCTCGTTATTGTCCCTTTACTCCTGGTTATAAATAGATATATAAATAGATATTATAGATTGTTAATTTTTAATACACATAAAGCTCGTCGAGTCTCGAAGATCATTCCATAAGAAATAATGGATTCTAAAAGTACAGATAAAAATATTCTTTGAAAGACTTATTTATATTTTTTTACGAAAGTCATACAAGATATTTAATTGGTGCAATTAGAGATACATCTGTTACCGCAAACGAAATACTTCGAAATGGAGATTTACAAAGCCATGAAAAGCTATCAGCATCTTTGTGCCTCAGGGAGTAGGGGTGCAATTCCTAAACAATCGACCTGTCCCTCCTACCTCAAAACTCCATGATGGAAAACACTGGCAGAAATGTACAATACATTCATTTTCGGAACGTTTTTGGAGGTCAAAAATTGTACGTGACAACCGCTTTGAAGACATCATCGGTTTGGCGGAATTGTACGTGCCAACCGCTTAGAGGGTTAATGTTAAATCATTTCGCTTTATAGTTTCCACATCGACCAGCAGCATGTAAGCGAGCAAGGCGTAAAATGTGAATACGCTCCTTGTCAGTTTCGATAATAATGTGTTGCCTTCTACTTATCTGACAACCATTGACCACCAGAAGGGTGCGCGTATTTCAGAAAAATTTCATGAACGTGAAAATACCCCACTCCTTTGTTCATTCCCATTTCCGTAGGTGAAAGAGGACGAATTCTCGGAAATTTAAATAACAGCAAAGAAAAGGGAAAGAATGAGTTCCTTCTGAATACATTGTGAATATTCCTTTGCCAGTTACAATGAGGTTTGAAAACTGATAACATTAACCGATGTAACGATCACATAAAGCGATAACTTCAATATACAAATTCATGGAGAAAAACGGGACCAAGTGATTTGGATA
>CM063507.1:52425309-52432809 GCA_032207245.1 Pardosa pseudoannulata | reverse complement strand
ACGTTCCTTTCCGGAATTGCAAAAGAAACGTCTTCATTCCTCTATTCGAGCTATTACCATATGAACCCTCTCTATTATTACCGAAGAAACATGTTTAAAAATCACGCTTAATCACCTTAATTATATCGTTCAGTGATCATTAATCGGGGCCTCCTACAGCAATTTATCAGCCAGGGCACAAGTTTTGGGGATATATCACGCTCCTAGCACTTGAATCACAGCACGTTGCCATCTTACAAAGCAATTAATAATCATCGAATATATCTCCCAGAATACAACAGGCATTCCATAAGAATCGTGATACAGACTGCTTATTCTGAGTAGTAAATGCTTCTGTAAATCAGCTTCCAGTAAAAAGAAGTGGAGTTTTTTTCCGGCAGTTCTGTTCCACATGTAGTGTATGAAGCTGCTTTAATAACCAGGCTGTCTGTCATGTATGCCGAAATTAATACACAAGTTCAAGTGATGTGCACGTTTTTTGTTTAGAAGAAAAATAAAACCTAATAAATTTACCATACCATGGCTAGGTTTTAATGCGGTATATCAACGGTTAAGCACGTTTTATAAAGAGGAAATGAGTAAAAAAATCTTCCATGAATCTGCATGCCGCAAAGTTGTAAATTACTCAATATAAATCAATTACGCAATAATAATTACGCAATATAAATCAAGTTGTTTGCATATGGAAACGTGATTGAAAGAGTGTAACAAAACAAATATAGGTTTATTAAATACTAGTGCTGTAATGTACTTAAACACTAACATTAGTGTCCGCTCTTAAAAGGGAAGCACAAATGATACCTTATATTTGAAATAAAACATTTATTATGTACACTAATTATTTACAAACATTATTTCTTGATTAATGTCTATATATAGCATTCATTTCTTAGCGTTTTATCATTACAATAATTCATTAATTTCTTTTTGTTTTTATGCGTTATTCCTTAATCAAAAGATTCCGAGACCCAAGGTAATGATTTATGAATAAGATCAAGTTTACCTCCAGTAATTTCTGGGGACCAGTTTGGGACTTTCATCAGGCTGTACGACGGGGCTGAACTTCGGGCGTAAAGGGCGTCGGTACTGGCGTAGAGGATCTTATTTTGCTGTACGTCTATGCTGGCATACGAGTTCTGGACTCGATTGCTCGTCCGGGCTCTCTGGATGTCCAGCAACTCTTCAATCCGGACCTAGACTTTTATTTCTTCTCTCTCTTTCCCAATTCATCACCTTGATTTTAACTCCCCCTTTTTTTCTTTGCTGATCCCTTGTTGGTGAAATTTTCCCATTTCTGCACTCCCTTCGGGCGTGCAGGGGGGCTGACTAAAATAGCCCCTTTTGTGAAAGATGACACTATTTTTTTAGCCCCTTCCCCCATAACTCACGGTTACATCTCTGTGAGAGCTTGACCATTACGCTTGTGCCATTCCTTGATCTATAACTCCTCCGCAGGGGTCCCTAATACACGAAGTCAACAGCTGCACCTAAATTCTTCTTGGAAATTTCTTCCACAGCTGTGCATGCACGTGCTGACCATCGTGGTAAAGTACCTCGGTACAACTAGCATATAGCCCGTCATATGACTTGATTAGTAAATTTTTTAATTTTCCTGAATTGTAAAGTACTCTCTGAGGCAGGTAATAAAAAATGGTTTGTTATTTATCTGCGAATTATCTGGTACCCTCTCAATAATTTGTTTATCTTCATACTCATTTTAAATATCCCAATATTGTGAATGCAGTTTAGAATCACGTTGAATTCATTTAGAAAGATAATTCAAAGTTTTCCTAGCTACATCGAAATTATCGTTAAGTTCTTTCCAAATTTTTACCACAGTAATTAATGAAAGTAAAGAAATGAACCTATCGTTTCCACTACACCCTGGAGGTAGACAGAATTTGTTGTTAATACCGGTGATAAAATTTTCATTGCAACAAAAAATAATCGATGATTAAACTTAAAATTATCACATATGTACCTAATCTATTATTTAAGCCGAATACAAAAGAAAATTATTTACGTAATATCTAAGTCTGCTGATAAAACGTAGGAAAATAATGCAGACACAGTATCGGGATACTTTAGAAAAGTATGAAGATAAACAAAGTAGTCAGCGTGTATCAGATTATTCTCAGCCAAAAAACAAACCATTTTTTTTACCAGCCTTATAGGGTACTTTACAATTCTGGAAAATTAAAAATTTTACTGAACCCGTCATATGACGGGCTATATGCTAGTTTTGAATAGACTTTAAGTAGTATGATGCAGTCTTTGTAGCAATCGTTTAAGGAAAACGATTGATCATATAGCTATAAACCGTTCAGGATAGGCTGATATCAGAAGCTATAGTTGACCAAAAAATTTGGTAATAAAAGTTTGGTCTGTTTGGTTACCAAAAAAGTTTGGTTCCGTTATAAACAAAACCTTATGAAAATCTAAAACGTTTTTTAAAAAAAAATATGAAAGAAAGAGAACTCAAACTAATATATTTTGTTTACACAGACGATTAAAAGCTCATGTTTTATTTACACAGACGATTAAAAGCTCAAACAGTGTAACAAACGAAAATAATTTCTACATTTTATTTCTCTTTTCTCTAATCTATCTGCTTCACTTCTATTTATTTATTTATTTATTTTTTGTATCCTTTCCGTAACTTTGAAAGGGGGCGGAGGGTAAGAAACGAGGGAGGCACACTTCAAGATATACACGGGGGGCGTCAAAGCAACCAGGGGATATTGTTACTTCGAGTACTTTTTTTTTCTCTCCGAGATACACATCTTCTTCTAGGCTCCTAATAAACATTTCTAGATCAAAAACTGCAACTGTATCTCTTCTTGCAAGAGCTTTTAGTGCTGTTGCATGGACCCGGTGTTTCTCTCAAGTAACAATCTCCCCGAGGGTAAGTCCATATCTTTGTGGGGACTAGCAGAAAAAAAAAACACCTGCAGGGAATTCCTCTCCGCTTCAAAAGCAAGCAGGGAAAAAGGGGAAAAAAGGGTCACGAAGTATTCTATGGTGTTTTTCTGTTGTGCAAACAATTTGGAGTGTTTTGACTCCTAGGTATTTATTCGGGAGCTTGTTTATTATGGGCATATGTGTATTATATTCCTGGGATATTCCTCTCGTCGTGTTGTTTCTTGTATCACGTCTAATTAGGAAAATATTTGATAACACTAAGAATGTATATATTTTTTTGGCATCACTTCTGAAGTGTTTTCTTAACGTAGGCTTATTGCTTAACGAGATTAACAAAATTTCGTAAATGAAAGGTTCTAGAATATGAATGGAACTAATTACTTAGTGTTGTGTTGTAGTCGTATTATTCTTGTACCTCGTCTAATTAGTGAAATATTTGATAACACTAAGAATGTATATATTTTTGGGTATCACTTCTGAAGTATTTTCTTAACTTAGGCTTACTGTTTAACGACATTTGTAAAATCTAGCAAATCGAAAACATTTTGTGCTTAGAAGGTTCTGGTACATGAATGGAACTAATTACTTTGTTGTGTTGTCGTCGTGTTATTCTTGTACCACGTCTAATTAGTGAAATATTTGATAACACTAAGAATATATATATTTTTTGGTATCACTTCTGAAGTGTTTTCTTAACGTAGGCTTACTGCTTAACGAGATTAATAAAATTTCGCAACTGGGAAACTTTTTGTGCTTAGAAGGTACTAGTATATGAATGGTACTAATTACTTAGTGTTGTGTTGCCGTCAGGTTATTCTTGTACCACGTCTAATCAGTGAAATATTTGATGAATGTATATATCTTTGGTATCACTTCTGAAGTATTTTCTTATCATACGATTACTGCTTAACGAGATTAACAAAATCTAGCAAATCGAAAAATTTTTGTGCACAGAAAGTTCTAGTATATGAGCGGAACTAGTTACTTAGAGCTGTGTTGTCGTCGTATTGTTCTTATACCACGTCCAGTTAGTGAAATATTTGATAATACTAAGAATGTACATATTTTTTGGCATCACTTCTGAAGTGTTTTTCTTAACGTAGGCTTACTGCTTAACGAGATTAACAAAATTTTGCAAATGGAAAACTTTTTGTGCTTAGAAGGTTCTACTACATAAATGAAGCTAATTACTTACTGTTGTGTAATTCTTGTACCACGTCTAGTACATACCACGTCTAGTACCACGTCTAAGAATGTACATATTTTTTGGTATCACTTCTGAAGTGTTTTTTTAACGTAGGCTTACTGCTTAACGAAATTAACAAAATTTTGCAAATAGAAAACTTTTTATGCTTAGGTTCTAGTATATGAATGGAACTAATTACTTAGTGTTGTGTTGTCGTCGTGTTATTCTTGTACCACGTCTAATTAGTGAAACATTTGACAACACTAAGAATGTATATATTTTAGGCATCACTTATGAAGTATTCGCTTAACATATGCTTACTACTTAACGAGATTAACAAAATCTCGCAAAATTGAAAACTTTTTATGGTCACAAGTTCTAGTACATAAATACAATTGTATAAATGTTAATCAGACAATCTGTTTGCGTACATGTTTTCAATTAAAATCGCCAAATTGGCGCAGCTGATAAAGGAACTGTGACTGGAACTGTTTGTGATCCTGAAGTAGTTTTTTAAAGCTGGTAACAGTAGGTTTTCATTTGTATGCAGTTTTCTAAATGTTCATCAGTCAATCTGTTTGTATACTTGCTTTCTATAAATTTCGACAATCCAAATCACCAAATTGACACAGCTGATAAAGGAGCTGTGACTGAAACTGCTTATGGTCCTGAAGTAGTTTTTTAAAGCTGGTAACAGTAGGTTTTCATTTGTATGCAGTTGTCTAAATGTTCATGAGTCAATCTGTTTGCATACTTGTTTTGTATAAATTTCGACAATCCAAATCGCCAAATTGGCACAGCTGATAAAGGAGCTGTGACTGGAACTGTTTATGGTCCTGAAGTAGTTTTTTAAAGCTGGTAACAGTAGGTTTTCATTTGTATGCAGTTGTCTAATTGTTCATCAGTCAATCTGTTTGTATACTTGCTTTCTATAAATTTCGACAATCCAAATCGCCAAATTGGAGCAGCTGATAAAGCAGCTGTGAATGGAACTGTTTATGGTACTGAACAAGTTTAAAAAAAAAGCAGTAAAAATTTTGTATGTCACAATATTGGGAAATTGAATTTTGAAATATATATTTTCAGATTTTATTTTACGAAATAGAGTTTAAAAACGTGATCTTAAATTACTCTAATTTTATAATTCACTTAGATCAAAGACACCAAAAAATTACATGTTTCTTAACAATAAACATCTGAATAAGCATGAATGTGAGTTTTATGTTTGTTTTAGTGTAAAGATAAATGCTAAAACATAATTTCAATACAATTGTATATATGTTAATCAGTCAATTTGTTTGTGTACATGTTTTCAATTAAAATCGCCAAATTGGCACAGCTGATAAAGGAGCTGTGACTGGAACTGTATATGGTCCTGAAGTAGTTTTTTAAAGCTGGTAACAGTAGGTTTTCATCTGTATGCAGTTGTCTAAATGTTGTTCATCAGTTAATCTGTTTGCATACTTGCTTTCTATAAATTTCGACAATCCAAATCTCCAAATTGGCGCAGCTGATAAAGCAGCTGTGAATGGAACTGTTTATGGTCCTGTAGTAGCTTTTTAAAGCAGGTAACAGTAGGTTTTCATTTGCATGCAGTTGTCTAAATGTTTATCAGTCAAAGTGTTTGCATTCTTGCTTTCTATAAATTTCGACAATCCAAATCTCCAAATTGGCGCAGCTGATAAAGCAGCTGTGAATGAAACTGTTTATGGTGCTGAAGTAGTTTTTTAAAGCAGGTAACAGTAGGTTTTCATTTGTATGCAGTTGTCTAATTGTTCATCAATCAATCTGTTTGCATACTTGCTTTCTATAAATTTCGACAATCCAAATCTCCAAATTGGCGCAGCTGATAAAGCAGCTGTGAATGAAACTGTTTATGGTGCTGAACAAATAAAAAAATAAAAAAAAGGAAAAATTTTGTATGTCACAATATTGGGAAATTAGATTTGAAATATATATTTTCATATTTTATTTTACGAAATAGAGTTTAAAAGCGTGATCTTAATTTACTCTAATTTTATAATTCTCTTAGATCAAAAACACCAAGAAATTACATGTTTCTTAACAATAAACATTTGAATAAGCATGAATGTGAGTTTTATCTTTATTTTAGTTTAAAGATAAATGCTAAAACACGAGGAAATGTCACTGTGAAATGAAAAAAAATAATAATTTTATAACTAACCCAAATCCAAAATATTTCTACAATGGAGACAGAAAAAGGTCAACAAAGACACTCCTAATTATGCTCCAAAGCAGAATAATAATATTAAATTCTAAAGGAAAAATTCCTTTTCTAGATAAAAGACATTAAAACGCGTTTCGTAACTTGGATAAACAAAAACACTTAGCGTTTATATAACTAGTAGTCGGAACAACGTTTTTTCAATGAGGATAAACAAGCTAAACAACAATAGAAATAATAATAATAATAATGACGAAAAATGCAGCTCATACATTAATTTCAAAGTGAAACAACAGTCGCTTTCCATTTAGAATAATTACATAAAAACGACGAAAACCGGAAAATAGTCGTTTCTACACTTTAGGCCTAGCAAATAAATGCAAGTTAAAGTTGCGAGGAAAATTTGCCTCTATGTTGAATTTTTACTAACTCTCTACCAGTTATAAAAATCATCTACTTTTTTATTCTATCTCGAATGTAAAAAAGAAAGCACATAAAGGATAAAAATATGGTTTCGTATCTGTTGCCACTGTTTTGACCAAAATAGAGGGAAAAAAAACCTAACTCGAGGACAAAAAAAAATATATGATGGTAGAACGGAAAAAGAAAGCGAATTAGTAATCTAAGGGAAAAAAAGGAAAAAGGGATTACCATCTGCAGTAAGGGGTCAGCAATGGAAAATAAATGAGAAGTACGTCTACATTATGGGCTTTTCACGTCTAGTATAGTGAACGTACTGTTACAAGCACGGATACTGGAATTTTATATATCCCCCTATTAATAATCTAATATTCATACTTTTTTAAGAAATAAAAGAGAAAAAAATAAATAATATTAAATAATGTACTGATGAATTAAAAATACCTTAAAATATTATTTATTCTTCAGATATCATGTAAATATTTTAAGGTTTTGTTTTTTTTAGATCACATTAAATGTATTTTACTGCTTTAGAAATACTCTAAGCTTAAAAATGTCTTAAAATATTATTCTTCAGATGTCATGTAAATATTTTAAGTTTTTTTAAACAAAAAGATCATATTAAATGTATTTTACTGCTTTAGAAATATTCTAATTACACAACTAGTCATTTTGACTGGTTTGGTAAATCTAGTGTTAATAGAAATTTCGGTTATACGTACAGATTTTTACGTTCTTTTGACTACGTCTTCATGCGGTTACTACTGTCTACATATAACCTAAGGAA
>CM063507.1:52415309-52420309 GCA_032207245.1 Pardosa pseudoannulata | reverse complement strand
GCCTATAAACAGATGAAAACACTACTCTGATGTTTCTCTGAGTTTATGACTACTCTGATTTCTCTGATTATAATAAATAAAAATATTATTTCATACACTGATCCGTATATCATATCCGTATTTCACATCTTTCCCAAATATATATAGCACAATACTCCTGCATTATTGACTATTTCTGGAAACTCTAGTACATACATTTCTTATTAATTTATGCTTATTAATTATTCCATATTAATTTATCCTTGTAAATTATTTCTTATAAATTTATTCTTATTAATTATTTCTTATTAATGAAAAGAAATTTTCTCGTGCAAGTGAAAGCTTTGTGTATGTGAATTATAGTCACTTCCGCCTATAAACAGATGAAAACACTACTCTGATTTCATATTATAAATAAATATATCATTTCATACACTGATCCGTATATCATATCTGTATTTCACATCATTCCTTAATATATATAGCACAATACTCCTGCATTATTGACTATTTCAGGAAACTCTAGTACATGCATTCCTTATTAATTTTGATTATTAATTATTCCTTATTAATTTATGCTTATTAATTATTCCATATTAATTTACCCTTATTAATTATTCCATATTAATTTATCCTTATTAATTATTCTTTATTAAGTTATCCTTATGAATTATTCCTTAATAATGAAAGAATATTTTCTAGTATAAGTGAAAATTTCGTATATGTGAATTGTAGTCACTTCCGCGTATAAACAGATGAAAACACCACTCTGATGTTTCTCTGATTGGATGACTACTCTGATTTCTCTGATGTTTCTCTGATTATTATAAATAAAAATATCTTTTCATGCACTGATCCGTATATCATATATTATTTTATAACACAATTTCTTATGTATTCAGATATACATTTCTTTTATTGCAAATCCCAAAAATTATACATATTATTTTAATTTATGCCTAAAAAATTAATTAAAAATATTAAAAAAAAATAAATAATGAAAATAAATATTTTATAAATAAGAAGATATAATATATGATGAATAGAACAAGATAAAACAAAAAAACACATAGATTAATTTATCTATTAATATTAATAAAAAAACCCATGATATTTACAAAAAAAATAAAAAAAATAAAAACTAATAAAAACAAAACAAAATAAAATGCAATAATTAAAATAATAAAAAATATATCATAAAATTAAATTATACAGCATCCTATTTAAGAAAAAAAAAACATTATTAATGCCAACCATATATAAATCAAGTAAAAGTAAAAATAAATTATCTTATTAAAATTCTTAAAATGAAAAGAATAATATGTGAAAATTTCGTATATGTGATTTGTAGTCACTTCCGCCTATAAACAGATGAAAACACTACTCTGATTTCATATTATAAATAAAAATATCATTTCATACACTGATCCGTATATCATATCCGTATTTCACATCATTCCTTAATATATATAGCACAATACTCCTGCATTATTGACTATTTCAGAAAACTCTAGTACATACATTCCTTATTAATTTTGCTTATTAATTATTCCTTATTAATTTATGCTTACTAATTATTCCATATTAATTTACCCTTATTAATTATTCCATATTAATTTATCCGTATTAATTATTCTTTATTAATTTATCCTTATTAATTATTCCTTAATAATGAAAGAATATTTTGTAGTATAAGTGAAAATTTCGTATATGTGATTTGTAGTCACTTCCGCCTATAAACAGATGAAAACACTACTCTGATATCTCTGATTATTATAAATAAAAATATCATTTCATGCACTGATCCGTATATCATATCCGTATTTCACATCAATCACAAATATATACAGCACAATACTCCTGCATTATTGACTATTTCTGGGAACTCTAGTACATACATTCCTTATTAATTTATGCTTTTTAATTATTCTATATTAATTTATCCTTATTAATTACACCTTATTAATTTATCCTTGTTAATTATTTCTTTTTACTTCTTATTAATATATTCTTATTAATTATTCCTTATTAATAAAAGAATATTTTCTAGTATAAGTGAAAATTTCGTATATGTGAATTGTAGTCATTTCCGCCTATAAACAGATGAAAACACTACTCTGATGTTTCTCTGATTTAATATTATTAATAAAAATACCATTGAATGCATTGATTCGTATATCATATCCGTATTTCACATCATTCTTTTATTTATATATAGCAAAATACTCCTGCATTATTGACTATTTCAGGAACTTCTAGTACATACATTTCTTTTTAATTTATGCTTATTAATTATTCCATAGTAATTTATCCTTATTAATTACTCCTTGTTATTTATTTCTTTTTACTTCTTATTAATATATTCTTATTATTCCTTATTAATAGAAGTATATTTTCTAGTATAAGTGAAAATTTCGTATATGTGAATTGTAGTCACTTCCGTTTATAAACAGATGAAAACACTACTCTGATGTTTCTCTGATTTCATATTATAAATAAAAATATCATTTCATGCACTGATCCGTATATCATATCCGTATTTCACATCATTCCTTAATATATATAGCACAATACTCCTGCATTATTGACTATTTCAGAAAACTCTAGTACATACATTCCTTATTAATTTATCCTTATTAATTATTCCATATTAATTTACCCTTATTAATTATTCCATATTAATTTATCCTTATTAATTATTCTTTATTAATTTATCCTTATTAATTATTCCGTATTAATGAAAGAATATTTTCTAGTATAAGTGAAAATTTCGTATATGTGAATTGTAGTCACTTCCGCCTATAAACAGATGAAAACACTACTCTGATTTCTCTGATTTAATATTATAAATAAAAATATCATTTCATGCACTGATCCGTATATCATATCCGTATTTCACATCATTCCTTAATATATATAGCACAATACTCCTGCATTATTGACTATTTCAGGAACTTCTAGTACATACATTCCTTATTAATTTTGCTTATTAATTATTCCTTATTAATTTATGCTTATTAATTATTCCATATTAATTTATCCTTATTAATTATTCCATATTAATTTATCCTTATTAATTCTTGCTTATTAATGAAAAGAAACTTTCTCGTACAAGTTAAAATTTCGTATATGTGAATTGTAGTCATTTTCATCTATAAACAGATGAAAACACTACTCTGATGTTTCTCTGATTATTATAAATAAAAATATCATTTCATGCACTGATCCGTATATCATATCCGTATTTCACATCATCATAATTTTTATATATTATATTTATATGATATTTCTGATTTTATTACATACAATACTCCTGTTAATTTTAACTTAGTACATACATATATTAATTATATATTATTAATTATTATCCTTAATTATTCCTTATTAATTTATCCTTTTAATTATTTCTTTTATCTTATTAATATTTTTATTATATCCTTATAATGAAAGAATATTTCTAGTATAATGTGAAAATTTCGTATATGTGATTTGTAGACATTTCCTCCTATAAACCGATGAAAACACTACTCTGATGTTTCTCTGATTATTATAAATAAAAATATCTTTTCATGCACTGATCCGTATATCATATCCGTATTTCACATCAATCCTTAATATATATAGCACAATACTCCTGCATTATTGATTATTTCTATTCTAGTACATTATTCTTATTAATTTATCTTATTAATTAATCCATATTAATTTATCTTATTAATTATTTCTTTAATTATTCTATAAAAAGAATATTTCTCTAAGTGAAAATTTCGTATATGTGAATTGTAGTCACTTCCGCCTATAAACAGATGAAAACACTACTCTGATGTTTCTCTGATTTCATATTATAAATAAAAATATCATTTCATGCACTGATCCGTATATCATATCCGTATTTCACATCAATCCCAAATATATACAGCACAATACTCCTGCATTATTGACTATTTCTGGGAACTCTAGTACATACATTCCTTATTAATTTATCACAAACATCAAGTCTCTGTACTAATGTGTTATCGGAAAAAATTCTTCAAGTACAAGCTTTCTCGGTCCTCCTCTCCCTCCGAAACCCTTCCTTGCCCTTACAGAGAAATGCGAGACCTTATCTGAAGTCGAGTATTTGTCTGGAGCCCCAACTATTATTTCTTCACTTGGCGTTCTTCTTTGCAGTAACAGTTTCCCTAGGGATGACCTAGTATTGGAGCTCCGGGGGAGGGTGGGGGAGGTTGAAGGGAGGACGATTCTGTTCTAGACAGTCCTTTAGTTTCGCTCTTCTTGAGAGATATATATTTATATTAATATATCTGCAGTTGTTGAAACGTGAAAAGGTGGGGTTTTTTCTGGACTTTCGTCTATTTTTTTTTTTACTTTTATATTTTTTTCTTGGTCCACTTCTTAAGGAGAATTTTTGTGCCGAATGTTTGTTGTTATCATAAAAACTGTGATTAGCTTGGTAAAGTAAATCCTATTATATAAATATATATATTATATATATATATAAATATATATATATTATATATGTGTGTGTGTGTGTGTGTGTTGGATGGCGTTTGTTCATGTATGTATAATATATATATATATATATATATATAATATAATATATATATGTATATATATATATATGTATGTGTATATATGTATGTATGCATGTATGTATGTATGTATATATATATATATATATATGTATGTGTTATATATATATATATATATATGTATGTATGTGTTATATATATATGTATGTATATATATATATATGTATGTATATATATGTATGTATATATTTTATATGTAAAATATATGTATGTATGTGTATATATATATATATAATATATATATATGTATATATATATATATATATATATATTTATATGTGTATATATATGTATATATGTATATATGTATATATATGTATGTATATGTATATATATATATATATATATGTATGTATGTATGTATGTATATATGCATATATAGATATATGTATGTATATATGCATATATATATGTATGTATGTATATGTA
>CM063507.1:52390309-52410309 GCA_032207245.1 Pardosa pseudoannulata | reverse complement strand
ACTAAAACTATGCTACAACCAGGTCTTCGAGCTGTATTTTTTTTCTTTCCGGTTCAACTAAAAAAATATGTCTTTCCAATTCCGGTTTTCGTTACTCCAAAAATAACGATTTCCGGTTCATTTCCGAGTGAATAATTTTATTTTCTGTATATTCTTATTTGTACTAAAAATATGTTACAACCAGGGCTTCGAACCGTATTTTTTTCCGTTCCGGTTCAACTAAAAAAAATATATCTTTCCAATTCCGGTTTTCGTTCCGCAAAAAATAACGGTTTCCGGTTCAGTTACAAATAAATAATTTTATTTTCTGTATATTCTTATTTGTAATAAAAATATGCCACAACCAGAGCTTTGAACCGTATTTTTTTTCCGTTACGATTCAACTAAAAAAATATATCTTTCGAGTTCCGGTTTTCGTTCCTCCAGAAATAACGGTTTTCGGTTCAGTTCCGAATGAATAATTTTATTTTCTGTATATTCTTATTTGTACTAAAAATATGCTACAACTAGGTCTTCGAACCGTATTTATTTTTCTGTCTGGTTTAACTAAAAAATATATCTTTCCAGTTCCGGTTTTCGTTCCTCCAGAAATAACGGTTCTCGGTTCAGTTCCGGATGGATAATTTTATTTTCTGTATATTCTTATTTGTACTAAAAATATGCTACAATCAGGGCTTCGAACTGTATTTTTTTCTCGTTCCGGTTCAACTAAAAAAATATATCTTTCCAGTTCCGGTTTTCGTTCCGCCAGAAATAACGGTTTTCGGTTCAGTTTCGAATGAATAATTTTATTTTCTATTATTCTTATTTGTACTAAAACTATGCTACAACCAGGTCTTTGAGCTGTATTTTTTTTTCGTTCCGGTTCAACTAAAAAAATATATCTTTCCAATTCCGGTTTTCATTCCGCAAAAAATAACGGATTTCGGTTTTCGCTTCATTTCCGAATAAATAATTTTATTTTCTGTATATTCTTATTTGTACTAAATATATGCTACAACCAGGGCATCGAACTGGATATTTTTTTTCGTTCCGGTTCAACTAAAAAAATTATATTTTTCCAGTTCGGTTCAGTTCTGAATAAATAAGTTTATTTTCTGTACATTATTATTTGTACTAAAATATAATATGACCGGATGGATAAGCATGAAACAGAATTACTATTTATTTTTGTTATTAAAATTAATTACAAAATTAAGCAAAACTAGTAAAATGTGTATGATAAAAGTATATGATTTGTAAGAAATATTGCACTGCGTAGTTTCTTTCAAGAAGTATATAAAGAAGCATATTGAATCCTCTACACTATGGTCCATTTTGGGCTCCTGCAAGCTATCCTCACAGTCTAGATGGAGATGGCTTATGGTGGATGATAATGGCGGAAGATAGAAAAAGAAATTGATATATATAAATTTCGATTATTTAGGATTTAATAAATCGGTGGTTTCACCCCACTCACGGCCAAAATGTCCCCCTCCCTCGAATTTTGACAAATGTCCACGTTGTTCGCCACTTGAGCGGCCCTTGCATACGATCAAAGAGTCATAATCTAATTAAAATTTTCGTAAATAAAGAAAATTGCAATGCGTACAGAGGTCTTTCTTCAATGATCGAATCGGCTAGGCATTTCGCCACGTAGGCAATGACTCATTACTGTTTTGTCTAGGAAATGCTATCGCAAGCTTGACGGTGCAATCGTAGACTTAATTAAAATGCACCCCCTTCAATCTTTTCCATCCTAGTCTAAACCATTCCAACGGAATCTCTCAGTTCCCAAGGCTTTCTTGCAGGGGTCTGTGGGAATTCTCACTCGGTGTTGAGTAGAACAGTTCCGGGTTGATGAGCGATTTGATTTCTGCGTAAGTCATCAATTCACTTGTCGAAGGCAGTAGTTCCAGATAGAATTTCATTTCTTTTTCTCTACTGTGTAAACTCCGACCGCAAAGAGAAAGGCTAGCGAATGATCACCAATTATGTGGATATCGAACCCCTTTTTAAGGCAGCTGTAAATAGTTTCCCACAAGATAAAACTACCCTGAAAGTAAACGGAAGCTGACCGTTCTGCGCTTGTTTTGTAAAATCCAACAAATGGCGTCACTTGACTAAAATCAAGCGTGATGTTATGTCTGCTGTGACACTTGATTCAACTTCCCAGTGGCATCAAGTATTATCTGTAATAACAGGATATGGCAGTCTCTTCAACCCAAAAGATTTGGAGGACCGCATTAGAAATGAATTTTATCTCGCAGGGGCTCAGTGAGTATGTTTATATATACATATAAATTTTTGAGGGGGACTACTTAAGAATTGGGTTCCCCTTGGCAAATTTGGCGAAAATGTTGTCGATATATATTAACACATTCCATCCAAACATCGTATTTCTTTCTTTTTCTGGCGACTTAATGCACACTGCGCCATCGTTATAGAATTATATACTCTTATTTAAAGAAAACGACGTGAAAACCGGACATTTATATTTATGGGCAATTAATCCCTTAACAGTTTTCAAACGCAACAGCTCAAAATTATTAAAAATCAGCCATGGTGAAACATTAATGGTTTGTTATATCTAATTTTTTTAAGCATTGCGCACTTTTAATATATAAGAAAAGAGTTTCACAAGGAGAGTTGGATGCAAATATATAGATACAGATTGTTTGGACACGGTGAGATCAGGAGAAAATGTTAGGCAACCATACTTACACCATTATCGCCAAGTTGGCGGGGGAACCCAATTCTTTAGTCAAGCCTTTTGAGGTGAAAATTTAAAACTAAAAATTACGAAACATATTTTAAATGCTGTACTTCATTCTGAAGTTGTATAAAATATTAAATACTTCCACCTAGTGATGTTTATAATTAACGCATTGTATGCGGGTACATTTCACACCGGAATTCTACCGGGAGCGGGCGTTTTGCTCTTAAAAATAGTTATTCAGTTAAATCTCAATAGATCGAAAATAATTTAAATTTTTTAACCAACTTTTCGTATTTTATATTGAAATATAAAACAAATAAATAAATAGAAATATATACATGGTTTCTGCGCACCTGGAAATTCAGGGAAAGTCATGGAAAATCATGGATTTAAACAATGGATTAATTTTGTCATGGAAAGTCTTGATTTTTCAAGTAAAATGAGTAAAAGTCATGGAAAGTCATGGATCCGCTAAACTACCGATTAAATAAAAATGCATTGAATTGTTTAATTCTATTTTTACTTGTCATTTGGCTGAAGGTACTGAGTTTGGTATTTATGTATTATCTTATTGACCCTATTGCCAAGTAAAATTTGTTCACCAAGGAAACTCAAAGCAAGAAAGCTTAATGGGTGGGTAAATGTATATTATTCTGGTTTTTTCTTAAATTGTAGATTAAAATTTTATTAATATAATAATAATTATTTTTTAATAAAAATTATTTAAGATTTTTGCACAAAATATAAGTTTATCTCTAGGGATATTGTATATAAACATAGGGTTATATTTGGGTATTATTCATGGTTACATGGATAATACCAAAGTACCCTGAATTCAAATTGGAAACATTTTGATTGAAAAATTGCTATATGATTAAACTTAGGTATGTAGATACAACAATTTATTTTTATGTGAGTTTACTAACACTTATAAAGTAAGTTTATAGTTTTTTTATGATAAAATTCCTGTAATTTCTCTAAAAGCATATATTTTATTTGTATGTACATCACAAGTTTTATTCATATATACTTTAACGAAAGCTTTTTAAAGTCATGAAAAAAATGATCCGCTAAATCAGGGAAAGTCATGAAAAGTCATGGATTTGAAAAATTTTATTTTGGCAGATACCCTGAATATATAAATAACAAACATAAGATTTTTGTAAACAAAATATATTTTTTTAGTGGATAAATTTATAATAGACCTATCGTCAAGATTATTTTCAACACGAGGAATTATTAGGCCACTACTTACCGGGACAGACCTATCACCTTTAAACCTAAAAATTCCATTTTTTTTACATTTTTAAAATCTTTGTACATTTCTGATTTGTTGTAGCTTTTAGGAAACTATACAGACTTTAAATGCATTTTATCGAAAATTGTGTTTTTGCTTCAACTTGCGTCCACTTTAAATAAAAACTATTGCACATTTTGATTTCAAATTTACCCAGCAAATTCATTATAGACCTACGATGAAAACCCTACTTTAATCATTGTTCTTCATATGATTTAGTATTTATAGTATTTGAGATGGAATTTTTAAACATCCTTTTAGCTGTTTTGAAAATTTGATCCACTAATGTAATATTTCTGATATTTTAAAAAATTTAAATTCGCAGAGAATGATACTTAAACTGTAGCAAAACAGCAGACCTTGGCTCTCCAAACCAAACCAATATTATACCGGGAATCATACCGAGAGGGGGTGTTTTGCCGGTAAATTTAGTTATTCAGTTAAATCTCAATAGATCGAAAATAATTTAATTTTTAACCAACTTTTCGTATTTTATATTAAAATATATAAACAAATATATAAATGGAAATATATAAATAACAACCATAAGATTTTTGTAAACAAAAAATATATTTTTTAGTGGATAAATTTATGATAGTATCGTAAATATGAAAAATCAAATAGAAATAGTAGTATATAGTTTTAATTTTTTCGAATTATGTTATATATAAACATCTTTACATTATAAAAAAATAAAAAGAGCAATTATAAAATTAATAATGTTTTACAGTATGGTAACGTTCAAAGCATTTTCCTCTATGAAGAGATACAAGGCAAAACTTGCATATGTAAGATGTTTCACTCCGCACTTTTTTCACAGCACACACACGATATTGTCTTTTCGGCTTTTTCTTCTCCCACTAGTAACAATTATTCTCTAAAATATGTTTCGGCATATCCAATGATAATCTTCCAAGAGGGTCATATTGAGGGCTTTAATCAACCTTCCCGTTCTGTGGATCCGCACCGAATGATGTAAAAACTAGATTTTATTTGTCTAAATTTTTCCAGAATCTATGTAGTAGACAAGAACATTCGGCTTCGTTTTCTTGTATATACCGTTATTTTTGTACCCACAAACAAACCATGTTGTTACACTAACCCGTACTAGTACGTGACCCGTGCTCAAGTATGAATCGTCAGAAAACGTACTAGTAAGTGTCCCGCGCTCAAGTATCAATCGTCAGAAAACGTACTAGTACATGTCCCGCGCTCAAGTATCAATCATCAGGAAACGTACTAGCACGTGTCCCGCATACAATGTGTTAATGTGTAATTCATGTATAATGTAGTCTCACATTTAATCGATATTCTACATCCATTTTCTTGCATTCATCGTTTTTTGTTTCCACCCACTTAATAAAAAACAAGGGATCGAAGTTTTACTATATATACAGGCTTGCAATTCCGTCACTTTTCTCTCCTTTAGTCACTTTTTTTACAATTGATCACTTTTAGTCACTTTTTTTAAGTAAACAGTCACTTTTAGTCACTTTTTTTAAGTAAACAGTCACTTTTTTCATGGTGTATCACAGTCTGTTGTTGAAAAAAGAAAATCTGAATTAATAACAAAATATTTTAATAAAAGACCAAAAATGTGATGCTCTAATCTTATTTTTCTTATTAAAATATAATTAGTCATATGGTTTCCAGAATTTAGTGATTTTAAAAAGTCGTAAAGAAGTTCCTGAAATCTACATTTGTACTGAAATGTACATTTAATACATTAAAGTAACTTACGTCAAAGCACGCATTTCTCTTTTTCTTTTTCTTCACAATTTTTGTTTAGATACTCTAATCTAGCTATGTACATATTTCAAAACATCATTAATGTATGAAGAAAATTGTTATTATAAAATTAATGTATTGTATGTATTCAAATCTAATTTATAGATTTTCTTGAATAGAAAGCAATGTTGAGTTGTGTTAAACAAAATTTTTAACCTTTTTTGTACTTGACGCTAAAATCATATCTTGCATGAATCAGTTGATTTAGAGTTAAAATAAATAGAAAAATCTTAATAATAGCATTTGTAATCAAGAGGAGAAAAAAATCTCTTTTTTTTTAATGTTTAGTCACTTTTTAGTCACTTATTCTGTATTATTTGTCACTTTTCTCACCTTTTTGAAAGAACCTCAGCAGTTGCAAGCATGTATATATATTCAATGTAAACTTATTTATACGAAAATTACTTATAAAATTTTCAGTTATACGAAGTACATCTTGTTTGCCTGTGAAACTCCATTGAGGTCTATTTCATAATATATTCACTTATATATAAATATTCAGTTATAGGAAACATTTACTTATACAAAGGAATATTCGTACAACTAGGTAAATTTTACTCAGTTATACGACAAGAACAAATTTGTTTCGCAAATATAGAAACAATTTTGCTCCCTTCGTCTTTGTACGCTTATCGAAGTTTCACCGTATATGTAATATATCAAAATTATTACACTTAAAATATCTCTTGATTCTCATTTTCCCATTCTTATTCTTTAATATCTATTTTCCCATCCGTCTAATATCTTATTTAAAGAAGTGTACGCGGACTAGTCTCCCAAAGCTAGCAAGCTAGCTCGGAAATAAATGATAATTTTCTCTCTACTCGAAACATTTTTAAGCTTTCCCAGTTTTTTTTAAATATAATAACACAAGAATGAAAACGGAACTTATGTACATTTATCGAGAGCCACAAATAATCCGTCAAACAGCCGCATGTGGCTCTCGAGCCGCAGGTTGGTAACCCCTGTGCTATTACGTTACTCGTTAAAAATAATAAATCTTCTCTTAAAATCCTATTCTATATTCGCTCATTAACTCATGTATTGACAGAACACTTTTTAGATGTTAATAAATGAAACAGCAAAACGAAATCGTTGTGTAGTTAAACATAATTACAACTTACTATATCATCTGTAAGAAATACTTATTTCTATATATACATATTTCTATATATTTCTATACTTATTTCATATTTCATTTCAAACTATGTTCACTAATAGCACTAATCGTTACTAGTACGTGAACCTCGCTCAAGTATCAATCATCAGAAAACATACTAGTACGCGTCCCGCGCTCAAGTATCAATCGTCAGAAAACGTACTAGTACATGTCCCGCATACAATGAGTTAAAATAATATAGACATATACCATTACGTTACTCATTATAAAGAAAAAATCGTAGTCTGTATTCGCCCATTAACTCATGTATTAACAGAACATTTTTTAGATGTTAATAAATGAAACAGCAAAACGAAATCGCCTTGTAGTTAAACATAATTAAAGCTTACTATATCATCTGTAAGAAATACATATTTCTGAATATTTCTATACATATTTCATATTTCATTTCAAACCATGTTGTTATACTAACCGTTACTAGTACTCGCTCAAGTATCAATCGTCAGAAAACGTACTAGTACGCTTCCAGCGCAAGTATCAATCGTCAGAAAACGTACTAGTACGTGTCCTGCACTCAAGTATCAATCATCAGAAAACATACTAGTACGCGTCCCGCGCTCAAGTATCAATCATCAGAAAACGTACTAGTACATGTCCTGCGCTCAAGTATGAGTAGTCAGAAAACGTACTAGTACGCGTTCCGCGCTCAAGTATCAATCATCAGAAAACATACTAGTACTCGTCCAGCGCTCAAGTATCAATCGTCAGAAAATGTACTAGTTCGTGTCCCGCATAGAATGACTTAAAATAATATACACATATACCGTTACGTTACTCATTAAAAAGAAAAAATCGTGTCTTAAAATCGTAGTCTATATTCGCCCATTAACTCATGCATTAACAGAACACTTTTTAGATGTTAATAAATTAAACGGCAAAACGAAATCGCTGTGTAGTTAAACATAATTACAACTTACTATATCATCTTTATGAAATACATATTTCTATATATATCTATACATATTTCATATTTCATTTCAAACCATGTTGTTACACTAACCGTTACTAGTATGTGTCCAGGGCTCAAGTATCAATCATCAGAAAACATACTAGTACGCGTCCTGCGCTCAAGTATGAGTAGTCAGAAAACGTACTAGTACGTGTTCCGCGCTCAAGTATCAATCATCAGAAAACGTACTAGTACGCGTTCCGCGCTCAAGTATCAATCATCAGAAAACATACTAGTACGCGTCCCGCGCTCAAGTATCAATCGCCAGAAAACGTACTAGTACGTGTCCCGCATACAATGAGTTAAAATAATATAGACATGTACCATTACGTTACTCATTAAAAAGAAAAAATCGAGTCTTAAATTCGTAGTCTATATTCGCCCATTAGCTCATGCATTAACAGAACACTTTTTAGATGTTAATAAATTAAACAGCAAAACGAAATCGCTGTGTAGTTAAACATAATTACAACTTACTATATCATCTTTAAGAAATACATATTTCTATATATACATATTTCTATATATTTCTATACATATTTCATTTCAAGCCATGTTGTTACACTAACCGTTACTAGTGCGTGACCCTCGTTCAAGTATCAATCATCAGAAAACATACTAGTACTCGTCCTGAGCTCAAGTATGAGTAGTCAGAAAAAGTACTAGTACGCGTCCCGCACTCAAGTATCAATCGTCAGAAAACGTACTAGTACGTGTTCCGCATACAATGTGTTAAAATAATATAGACATATACAACTTAGTGACCCTCGCTCAAGTATCAATCATCAGAAAACATACTAGTAAGCGTCCCGCGCTCAAGTATCAATCGTCAGAAAACGAACTAGTACGTGTCCCGCGCTCAAGTATCAATCGTCAGAAAACGTACTAGTACGTGTCCCGCATACAATGAGTTAAAATAATATACACATATACCATTAAGTTACTCATTAAAAAGAAAAAATCGTGTCTTAAAATCCTAGTCTATATTCACCCATTAACTCATGCATTAACAGAACACTTTTTAGATGTTAATAAATTAAACAGCAAAACGAAATCGCTGTGTAGTTAAACATAGTTACAACTTACTATATCATCTTTAAGAAAAAAAAATTTTATATTTCTATTAACTGCAGTAAATTAAAATTTCAAATTACACCGACATTTTTTTCTTTACATATTAATTCCTTCTTCAAGACTTAAGGTGCAAAATTTTAAAACAAAAGGGAAAAAGCAGTGCTAACTTGATTTAGCTCTTTCATTTAAAAAAAAAAAAAAATGCAAATGTAACTTGTGAACTTGTAGCTTTATTGATAATTTGATTAAAATTATACTCTTTTTTTGATTGGGTTAGCGTTTTCGACATAACTTTTGTAAATTAAATTTTATGTTTTTGGGGAGTGAAAGTAATTAGATTAGCGTGAAATTCTCCTCGAGTTGTTAAAAGGCAAATCTTTCCTTTTGAACTGTAAGAGATTTTTCTTTTCTTTTCTTTTCTTTTTAGAAATGAGACCATATTCCTTTAAATGCAGCTAAGAATTCATTTCGTTTCGTCAATTGAAATAATTCTTTTGCTCTCTTTGTGCATCCGTGTGTAATTTTAAGGCGTAATTTTCTATTCTTTTGTCATTACGCAATCTTTTGATGTCTATTATTTAGGCATTGCCAAGCTTGTGTTAGTTATTGGCATCTATTTTTTTGCATGATTCCGCTGTATCAACAAATATTAATTACGTATAAACATCCTTTGTAGATGCGTATTGTTTGTATTTGTTTATTTTAATCTCTGGACAAACGTATCGGATCATTTTGACCCCGGCTATTCTTATTTTCTTAAAAGATTTCTGAGGATTTCTGAACATCTGGAGATTATATTTCCGATGCTTTCCTAGAAAGTTTTTTCTAGATATTTTCCCATAGATATTGACCCAGGTGTTACGTGTCTTGTACATAGAACGTCCTGCTAGCTGACCCTTCAGTCTGTCCTGTCCCTATGATAAAGTGGGAACCCGTTCTTCAACGTTATCTTAATAAAGGTCTAAGCTGAAACGGTATCATTTTTATGGCCATGGCTGCAACCCCCCATCGAGAAGTCTGTCTCATTACATGTATATATGTAAATATGTAAGTATATATATGTATATATATATATAATATATATATATATATATGTGTGTGTATACGTATGTATATATATGTGTATATGTACGTATGTATATAAATGTATGTATATATATATATATATATATATATATATATATATATATATATATATATATAAATGTATATATATATTGTGTGTGTGTATATGTATATGTATGTATGTGTATATATAGTATATATGTATATATGTATATAGTTATTCTATACATATATACTATATGCATAGAAAGTAATGCTATAAATAAGTCAACATATTATGACCAGTTCTCTTGCGAAGAAATTAACTCTTTTCATAATTTTAAACGATCTCTCAACATTTGCAGTAGAACACCCCTGGGTACACAGAGGCATACTCAGGGGGCGTGTAAAGGGAAGTATGCAACCCCCAAGATTTTTTTTCTCGAAACTGATAAAAGAAAGGGGAAATGAAATTTTAAATTTCGTCTTCCTTTTTTAAAGTTTAGAAATACCATAATACTACAATAAGAACATTATCTTGAAATATTTTGGTTTTGAATATGTAAAAAATTACTATATATTAAATGTTAAGTTATATGTTATTATAAATTATTATATATTAAATTATTATATGTAAATATTATTATATGCTAAAAATTAAAAGTACATCAGAAATACGTTTAAATGGACTCTGCTTGCTGTACATCTATAAAAAAATTTCTGTAATTGCAGGTGAGGTTTTAAATATTTTACAAAAACAAAAGAGGAGAATAAATATAAATTTGTAAAAACTAATATGAATAGATTTTTTTCTTTACATTGTAATTGAATATTTTTAACATTCTTTCTTAAATCGCAACTACTTTTTTCAATTATTAAATAGCATTTTATCAATTCTCAACGATACAGTATTCTATTAATTCTAGTAAGTGAAAAATTTTGTTTCCGTTATTTCTCTTAAATGGCCACATTTTTCTAATTTATATAGCTTGGTAAAAATTATATCCATTCATGAATAGTTTTACGAGAGAGAAATTAGATTGATATAATGTATTTTTTAGTTTTTACGTAATGATAATACTAAATTAAAGAAGTCTAATTTTTCATGGCAATTATAGGCTCCTATACGAGAGAATTTAGGAGGGGTGTCTGAGATAAAAATGTGTGTATGCATGTGTTGTATTTGCATATTTAAGTGTTAAATTTAGTCTAAAGAACTGACTATAAAATGAGGGGAAGCTCAAGCCCCTTCTGCACTTTCCGTATAGGTGCCCTTGTTGACAACTATATCAATTCATGATTACTTTTACGAGGGTGAAATGAGATTGATATAATGTATTTTTTAGTTTTTACGTTATGATAATACTAAATTAAAGAAGTCTATTTTTTCATAGCAATTATAGGCGCCTATATGAGAAAATTTAGGAGGGATATCTTAGATAAAAATGTGTGTATGCATGTGTTGTATTTGCATATTTAAGTGTTAAATTTAGTCTAAAGAACTGACTATAAAATAAGGGGAAGCTCAAGCCCCTTCTGCACTCTCCGTATAGGTGCCCTTGTTGAGAATTATATCAATTGATGGATAATTTTACGAGGGAGAAATTAGATTGATATAAAATTATTTTTTAGTTTTTACGTAATGATAATACTAAATTAAAGAAGTCTAATTTTTCATGACAATTATAGGCGCCTATATGAGAGAATTTAGGAGGGATGTCTGAGATAAAAATGCGTGTATGAATGTGTTGTATTTGCATATTTAAGTGCTAAATTTAGTCTAAAGAACTGACTATAAAATGAGGGGAAGATCAAGCCCTTTATGCACTTTTAGTATAGGTGCCCTTGTTGACAATTATATCAATTCATGAATAGTTTTACGAGGGAGAAATTAGATTGATATAATGTATTATTTAGTTTTTACGTAATGATAATACTAAATAAAAGAAGTCTAATTTTTCATGGTAATTATAGGTGCCTATACGAGAGAATTTAGGAGGGGTGTCTGAGATAAAAATGAGTCTATGAATGTGCTGTATTTGCATATTTAAGTGTTAAATTCAGTTTAAAGAACTAACTTTACAAAATCAGAGGGAAAGCTCAAGCCCCTTCTGCACTTTCCGTATAGGTGCCCATGTTGACAATTATTTCAATTCATGAATAGTTTTACGAGAGAGAAATTAGATTGATATAATGTATTATTTAGTTTTTACGTAATGATAATACTAAATAAAAGAAGTCTAATTTTTCATGGTAATTATAGGTGCCTATACGAGAGAATTTAGGAGGGGTGTCTGAGATAAAAATGAGTCTATGAATGTGCTGTATTTGCATATTTAAGTGTTAAATTCAGTTTAAAGAACTAACTTTACAAAATCAGAGGGAAAGCTCAAGCCCCTTCTGCACTTTCCGTATAGGTGCCCATGTTGACAATTATATCAATTCATGATTACTTTTACGAGGGTGAAATGAGATTGATATAATGTATTTTTTAGTTTTTACGTAATGATAATACTAAATTAAAGAAGTCTATTTTTTCATGGCAATTATAGGCGCCTATATGAGAGAATTTAGGAGAGGTGTCTGAGGTAAAATGTGTGTATGAATGTGTTGTATTTGCATATTTAAGTGTTAAATTTATTTTAAAGAACTGACTATAAAATGAGGGGAAGCTCAAGCCCCTTCGGCACCTTCCGTATAGGTGCCCTTGTTGGCAATGGCAATATGCACCCCGAAAGTTAATTTCTGGGTACTCCACTGAATATACATAAACTTAAATATATTTTAAAAATCTTTCAATGAACACATTGAAAATGTTTCAGGGAAAACAACCCTGACTCTGGCAATACAAAAACGGTATCAAAAATAAACTGCAGATGGAAGATTTTCCGAGAAATTTTAAAATAAAATACGAATAACTGGTTCAAAATAACAAGGTGAATGCACTGCCGATTTAAAATGGTCAGGCTAAATGCACCCCGAAAGTTAATTTCTGTACTCCACTGAATATACATAAACTTAAATATATTTTAAAATCTTTATTTGAAAATGTTTCAGGGAAAACAACCCTGACTCTAATACAAAAACGGTATCAAAAATAAAGCAGATATTTTTCCGGAAAATTTTAAAATAAAAAGGGAAAGTTCAAAAAAACAAGGTCAAACTTATTTAAAATGGTCAGGCTAAAACGTCCTCACATTCTGAAAAATCGTTATTCTTTATTTAACATTTATTTAAAGTCTTGATTCCACCGTTAATCTAAAGCTACATTTTCTCCTCGGAAAATTACATAAAGGGAAAGTTAAAAAGTCAAACTTATTATAATACACTAATCAGGTCTTTATCATCGAAAACAATTTATTTCTAACGTAATGTGCTTTACATTTTAAAAAAGAGGGATTGTTTTTTCTTTGCAAGAAAAGAAGATGTCCATGCAATTAATTTTTCAAGTTCTCATAGAATCGTCACGATTAAATTTTTCCCTGCGTTGGCTCACGGAATTTCAAATCTCGTTTTATTTTATTCCACTTTTTTTTTATTCGTAGTTTAGGTTTTGGAGGCTGCTATCAGTCATTAACGAGGGACTTGCAAGAAATTCATTAAAGTATCGAAATGATTCCAGTTGTTATTGGGAAAGAACAGGATTATAACGAATGATTATTTTTCTATTTAAAAGCAGGGAGAAGAATTCAGAGTCACAGGACGGAGGGGGAATTAATAATCAGGGAATTAAAGAGAGGGTTGGGAAATTTTTTCTTCACTTCTTTTCAAGTTTTTATTATTATTTTTTTTAAATTTACGGTAAGCGTTGCTTTCGTGTCTTTTAATGTTCCAGAAATAATCGAAAAGTATTCGATTTTTAAAAAATCGGATTGGCAACACTTCGCGGAAAAATTAGACTACATACTTACGGTCACAAAATATTCTCCAACGTGCACTATTTCGTCCAGGAATATAGACATAGAATATACACACATATATAGATACATATGTATACATACATACATATATATATATATATATATATGTATGTATGTATATATATATACATATATATACATTTATATATATATACATATATACACACACATATATATACATGCATATATATATATATACATATATATATTTATACATATATATACATATATATATATATATATATATATATATATATATATATATATATATGTATGTATGTATATATATATACATATATATACATTTATATATATATACATATATACACACACATATATATATGCATATATATACATATATATATATATATATACATACATATATATAAAAACATATATATATATATATATATATTTATATATATATATATATATATATATATATATATGCATATATCAGGGCGAAGGGGGAATTAATAATCAGGGAATTAAAGAGAGGGTTGGGAAATTTTTTCTTCACTTCTTTTCAAGTTTTCATTTTTTTTTTTTTTTTTAATTTACGGAAAGCATTGCTTTCGTGTCTTTTAATGTTCGAGAAATAATCGGAAAGTATTCGATTTTTAAAAAATCGGATTGGCAAATTTTCCCCCAGATTAAAAATAAAGAACGAAGGGTAAAAATAAAAACGTTAAGAACACACGATGAAGTAGGTAGTAGGATGGGGTAGGGGGGCAGGTAACGAGAAACTGACTTCAGGAGGGAAAAAAAATGTTTGATCCCTCCCCCGTCTGGTCTCCCGAAAAGGGTTTTTTTTTTTCGTTCTCCACCCCCTCGAGAGAAAAAAAAAGTTCCACCAGCACCCCTCACACGAAAGTATATCGATCATATATATTTCTCCAACGTAAAAATAATCGGGAGAGAAAGAAAGAAACATAAAAACATCAAAATACCCCCCCAACCTCCCTCAACACACATACACTCACTAATATGCCCTGGAACCTTGTTAGCCGTTGCCATGGTAACCCTCCTTTAGTATTTCCCATCTTCTCTCTCTCTGTCTTTGTCGTTCACTCAGGAAATATATATATATATTTTTTTTCGTTCTCCTATCGTCTGGCACACCCCGACAAAGATGACATAATTATTGCTGTGCCCAGGGAACGTCTTAACTCACTTTGACTCGGGGGGGGTTCAAGAAAGGGGAGAGTGGTGTTATATTACGGCGGAGAAGCCTAGGTGGTTATATAAATACGGAGGGGGAGAAAGGTGTAGGTATATAAGTTTTGCACTTTTATGTGTAGACATACCTTCATGTATTTGTGTCTGTGTGCAGGGCGTGTTTGCGCCGTTAGCAAACTCAAAATTACCACCACCCTACCAGACCAAAAAAAAATTTTAACGTAGAAATATAAAAAATCTATGTTAACACATTGTGTACGGGACACGTACTAGTACGTTTTCTAACTATTAATACTTGAGCGCTTGACACGTACTAGTACGTTTTCTGACGATTGATACTTTAGTGCGTGTCACGTATTAGTAAGTTTTCTGACGATTGATACTTGAGCGCGGATCACGTACTAGTACTTTTCCTGACGATTGATACATGGGCGCGGGACATTTACTAGTACGTTTTCTGAAGACTGATACTTGAGCGCAGGTCACGTACTAGTCCGGGTTAGTGAAACATGGTTTGTTTGTGGGTACAAAAATAAGGGTATATACAGGAAAACGAAGCCGAATGTTTTTGTCTACTACATATATTCTGGAAAATTTAGACTAATTAAAACTAGTTTTTATTAATAACTGTAATTTATTTATAACTAGTTTAGAATTTTAGTCGTCCTAGAATTTTACTTAACACATTGTATGCTGGACACGAACTAGTACGTTTTCTGACAATTGATACTTGAGCTCGGGACATGTACTAGTACGTCTCTTGACGATTGATACTTGGGCGTGGGACATGTACTAGTACGTTTTCTGAGGATTGATACTTGAGCTCGAGACGCGTACTAGCACGTTTCTTGACGACTGATACTTGAGCGTGGATCACGTACTAGTACGTTTTCGGACGATTGACACTTGAGAGCGGGTCACGTACTAGTACGGGTTAGTGTAATAGCATGGTTTGCTTGTGGGTGCGAAAATAACGGTATATACAGGTAAACGAAGCCGAATGTTCTTGTCTACTAGATAGATTCTGAACAAATTTTAAAAAATAAAAACCAGTTTTTACATTAGTCGATGCGGCACCATAGAATAGGAAGTTTGATTACAATCCTAAATATAAAGTATTTTAGCTTGTATTAACACATTGTATGAAAGAGTTACTAGTACGTTTTCTGACGATTAATACTTGATCTCAGGACACGTGTGTTTTCTGACGATTGATACGTAAGAGCGGGTCACGTACTAGTACGGGTTTATGTGTAATAACATGGTTTGCTTGTGGATAAAAAAAATAACTCTATATACAGGAATACGAAGCCGAATGTTCTTGTCTACTACATAGATTCTGGAAAAATTTAGACAAATAAAAACTAGTTTTTGCATTATTAGTTTTATGATTGCACTTTTCAATGTTTTAGAATGTAAAGATGTTTATATAAAATATAATTAAAAAAAATTAAAACTATATACTGCTATTTCTATATGATTTTTCATATTTACGTTACTACTATAAATTTATTCTCTAAAAAATATATTTTTTATTTACAAAAATCTTATGGTTGTTATTTATATATTTCTATTTATATATTTGTTCATATATTTCAATATAAAATACGGAAAGTTGGTTAAAAAATTAAGAAAATTACATTCTATTGAGATTTAACTGACAAACTAAATTTATGCTCAAAACGCCCTCTCCCGGTACAATTCCTCTGCGAAATCTACCAGTACACAATGTGTTAATAAAAAAATGGAAAATAATTGAATGAAGTCTATGGTATTAATACAGATTAACGGAAAAATGTTTTATTAACTTTATTCCATATTTAATGAGTTAATATCTACAGATTTACAAAATACAATGTAAATATATATATATATATATATATATATATATATATGTGTGTGTGTGTGTGTGTGTGTGTGTGTGTATATGTATATGTGTGTATATATGTATGTATATATGTATGTATATATATATATATGTATATATATGTATATATATATATATATATATATGTGTGTGTATGTATATATATATATATATATGTATATATATATTTATATATATGTATATTTATTTATATATATAACATAATGTATGTGTGTGTATGTATTGGTGCAGTCCCGTCCTCTTGCTCCAATAATTATGAATATACAGCCTATTTGCTGAGCCAGCAGCCGGGAGTTATATAACATGTCGGAGCAAACGGAGATTCACCTCCGACCCAAAGTAAACACTCCGAGTAAATGACATAGCCCACAGCTGTTTGCGTCTGCAGGATTTGTCTTTGCAGTCGGCTTCCCCCCCATACAGCGAATATTCACTACAGCGATTGGTCCGGGGATATTGCAGAATAGAATTCTGGCAGATGAACTCATTTCTAGTACTCAGGAATGCGTCAGTGCTTTGTGCTCTATTAATTTTTTATAGTCAAGCATATTGAATACTGAACGCATTCTGAAATTTATATTAATCATTTTTTTAATGAGAAAGGCAGAATATTTTGGATACAAGACCGGCACGTGATATTTATATTACTATTTTTTTAAGGAGAAAGGTAAAATATTTTGGATACAAGCCCGGCACGTGATATTTATATTACTATTTTTTTAAGGAGAGAAAGGCAAAATATTTTGGATACAAGCCCGGCACGTAATATTTATATTACTCTTTATTTTAAGGAGAAATTCAAAGGCAAAATATTTTGGATACAAAACCGACACGTGATATTTATATTACTATTTTTTTTAAGGAGAAAGGCAAAATATTTTGGATACAAGCCCGGTACGTGGTATTTATATTACTATTTTTTTTAAGCAGAAAGGCAAAATATTTTGGATACAAGCCCGGCACGTGATATTTATATTACTATTTTTTTAAGGAGAAAGGCAAAATATTTTGGATACAAGCCCGGCACGTGATATTTATATTACTATTTTTTTAAGGAGAAAGGCAAAATATTTTGGATACAAGTCCGTTACGTGATATTTATATTGCTATCTTTTTTAAGGAGAAAGGCAAAATATTTTGGATACAATCCCGGCACGTGATATTTATATTACTATTTTTCTTAAGGAGAAAGGCAAAATATTTTCGATACAAGACCGGCATTTGATATTTATAGTACTATTTTTTAAGGAGAAAGGCAAAATATTTTGGATACAATCCCGGCACGTGATATTTATATTACTATTTTTGTTAAGGAGAAAGGCAAAATATTTTGGATACAAGCCCGGCACGTGATATTTATATTACTATCTTTTTCAAGGAGAAAGGCAAAATATTTTGGATACAAGTCCGTCACGTGATATTTATATTGCTATCTTTTTTAAGGAGAAAGGCAAAATATTTTCGATACAAGACCGGCATTTGATATTTATAGTACTATTTTTTTAAGGAGAAAGGCAAAATATTTTGGATACAAGACCGGCACGTGATATTTATATTACTATCTTTTTTAGGGAGAAAATTAAAATATTTTGTATACAAGCCCGGCAGGTGATATTTATATTACTATTATTTTAAGGAGAAAGGCAAAATATTTTGGATACAAGCCCGTCACGTGATATTTATATTACTATTTTTTTAAGGAGAAAGGCAAAATATTTTGGATACAAGTCCTTTACGTGATATTTCTCTTGCGTACAAAGAAGATATGTGTCGAATTTCAGAAAAATATTGATATATGTATGTTGTAATGTACTTACTACGCAAACACCTGTGTTCGAGTTCAAAATGGGAAACACAGTAAAAATATAATACCTTATATTTGAACTAAGACATTTATTATGTACACTAATTATTTACAGATATTATTTCTTGATTAATATATACAGTGAACTCCACTTAAGGTATCCGTCTACGTTCGGGGAACTTTTTCTTTAAACGTAGAAACTAGTTCGTGTATTTACATTTTTAGATTTATTTTTTATATATTGATACTTGAGTTCGTGGGTTCGAATCCCACGGTGACATAGATATTTGTAGCCGTTCGGAATCGGCTTTAAGCAATAGGTCCCGGTCTGATTAGCGCTCGTGTTGCAAAAAAAGTAGACCTAAGTGCTCCAAGATAAACCAATATAACCCTATGTCGGGAAGGGTCAAGACCCCAGACCTTTTCAACCTCCCTCCCTTTAGATATATTCCATCCCTTGGAAGATACATCAATGAGGAATTTGCACATGTGGGGGATTCGAACAACTTAGTGTTTTTCTGGTAATTTCAGACTCGTAGATTCCAAAAATGTTCTCAAAAATGTAAAAAACTGGGTCCATCATTTAAAAAATTAATTTTAAAGTTAAGCGAAAATCACGTGACATCAAAAAGCTCCGTGATTGGTTGTGATGTCATCGTTCATGCAGACCAATATTTTTGTATTGCTTTTAAGCGCGCACTATTTTCCGATTTTGTTTTTGCAAGTTCCTGAAATTTTCTAGCTATCAAAATTTATTTTTATTTAAACCTGAAGGAGGTTTATTTTATCGATCTAGATAGCTTAGTTATCTCAATTTGTCATAAATGTCTCTTCTACCTGGATTTACCAATCAGACAACCTCCCGAAAATTGACAGCATGTCAATGTTTTCTTTCTTGGCAAAAAACCCGGATTTTATGGGAGCAGAAATACGAGGAATTAAAACCCAAAGGTGTGTAAAATCATTTATATTTTTTTTCCAATTTTACTTAACATGTATTAATACTTTATTCATGCTAAACACAGCTCTTTTGTTTGTAAACACAAACAAGTCAAATAAATATACATATATCATATACATACACATTTGTAGTTGCATCGTTTTTTATAAATAGAGACGGATGTAATATTAAAATAAAAATTAGAGGAGGTATTTTTTGTGAGACCGGTCTCATTAGCC
>CM063507.1:52375309-52385309 GCA_032207245.1 Pardosa pseudoannulata | reverse complement strand
GCCATCATCGACCATCGGCTGGCTGCTGACCGTTTAATGTCTTGGATGTTTAAAGAAAAACTTTTCCTCAAACCATCCTTTGTCATCACCATTTACATCTGCCATCATCGACCATCGGCTGGCTGCTGTCCGGCTTTGGAGTTTAAAGAAAAACTTTTCCGACACCTTCCACACTTGCAGTGCCCCATAGTGTCCACACATCCGGAAAGGTACACTCAAAGGTTAAAATCCGAACATTCTTGCACAGTTTGGCAGGAAAATCTTCTTTCAGGAGTATACTACAGATGTTTGATGAACACCCTCTGTGTTTTTTAATAGACATCGGAAATGTCTCAGCTTAGTGACATCACAGATCGGGAAGTATAAATTACATCTAAAGAACAATGGCAGTGTCTCAGTTTAGTGACATCACAGCGCGGGAAGTATAAATTACATCTGCTCTAAAGAACAATATTAGCAATGTCTCAGCTTAGTGACATCAAAGCGCTGGAAATATAAATTACATCTGCTCAAAAGAATAATATAGACTCAGTCTCTCGGTAGAACTACAGATCAACACCTTTTGCAGCTAACTGATTAACAGAATTCAATATAGAACATATTAAAAAATTAGCTGAAATCATGTGTATGTACACTGTCTACCATACCAGGAGAAACACCCCAGACCATAATTCCACCTCCGCTGAACTTTACTGTTGGCACAATGCATTCTGGCAGGAGACGTTCTCTAAACAGACGCCAGACCCATACCCTGCTATCCGAACGGTAAAGTGTGAACCTTGATTCGTCGCTCCAAAGAAGCCGTTTCCACTGATCTACAGTCCAATTTCAATGTGCTTTGCACCCCATTAACCGAGCAGCACGGTTGGGCTTTGTGATCAAAGGCTTATGGGCAGCAGCACGACCATGAAAACCAAGCAGATGTGCTTCCTTACGAATGGTATTCGTTGAAACAATACTCCCAGATGCCTGTTGAAACTCCCCGCGGATGAGGGCCATCGGTTGGGTGCGGTTCTTCCGAATTTCTCTGGACAGCACTCGTCGGTCTCTATCTCCCAGTTTCGTTGGTCTGCCGACTTGGGGCATATTCCGACAATCACCACTCACCTTCCACTTCTTAATCACGTAGGCCACTGTCGATTTTGGGTACTTCAGATCGCTAGATATGTTCCTTAAGGATCGGCCACATTTGTGATACCCGATAATTATACCTTTCTCGAAATCAGAGAGCTCAAACTGAGCGGCATCTCGCATGCGACTCATGCCGATGCTGTTTCCTACACGATGTATACCGTCGAAGGCCATGACGTACCTCAGGACCGCAGATATCGCCATTTGCATAGGTGTCCAAATACTTATTGGTAGACAGTGTATCAGCATTTACCTCAAGTATATAATCTACAAGTAACTTTTAATAATCCATACTTGAAATTTACAAAATGGATAATTTGAAAAACAAAATCACATCACAAAGTAAAAAGAAAAATGAAGAAGCTAAATTTATGCAGGAGCCTGTAAAGTTGTTTTTCTATCAAGTCTTTTGAAAATCACATAAATTCTTGCATGTTTAGATAATCTTTATAGTGCCTCCCCTTTTTCCTGTGTCTTCATTCTTTAGTTGTAGAGAATCCATAAGACTCCTCCAACACAGTGGTTTTTGTCTCCGAGACTCACAGTTCAACGCAAAATATAGACTGGGTGTATTTTTCTCCTATTAATATTAACAAGTGAACCACAAAATTAACGCATTGAAAACGTCTCCTTCGCAATATTTGATTCATTTCTTTCTATCACTTTTTATAAGTTAGAAAAAAAATCCAAACAAGTCGCACCGACTAAGAATAGGAGGGAAAAAATTATAAACAGCTCAAAATGTTAATTCTTTGAGCTAAAAGTCCATTTTCATACTGAAATGAAAAATATGGTTTTTTGTGTATTATTAGTGTATAGTATGTTTATAGAATGTGTCGGGATATAAGTATAGCACCGTTTCCTTTAAACTTTTGAATATAAGTTTCAACGCCGTATTGTGTTATCTTTCATTCCTAGGGGATGCTTTTTACATAAAGTCTTTAACGCGTTTTCCTTTCAATTATAACATTTAAAAGCCTCTAATTTAAAAATACAGTTATTGTATATATAATATATATAATATATATATATATATATATATATATAATATATATATATATATATATATATATATATATATATATATATTTGTATGTATGTATATATAAGTATGTATATATATATGTATGTATAATATATATATATATATATATATATATATATATATATATATGTATATATATATATATGTGTGTGTGTATGTATGTATGTATATATGTGTATGTGTATGTATATATCTATATGTATATATGTATGTGTATTTATATATATATATATAAAATATATATATATATATATATATATTATGTGTTTGTATATATATGTAATGTATTATATGTGTATAAAATATATTGTGTATATATATTTATATATATATATATATATATATATATATTTATGTCTGTATATGTTTATATGTATATATATGTAAATACATATTATATGTATGTATATATATATATATATATATATTATTATATATATATATGTATATATATATATATGTATGTATATATACATTTTCGGGAACCTATTTTATCGCCAATTTTTCTGAATGAAATACCATCGCTTTACCCGCAGAGCCATTAATCTGTGGAACTCCATCAAGACAAAACTAGTAGTCACACATCAAAATCCATTATAAATTTCCGAAAAGAAATGGAACATAAAACCGGTATCAAGGTCATACCCTTTACTGGTATCCCTACTAAATCTCCCGATGTATCCCCTATGGATTTTTGTGCTTTCGGACTTTTAAAATCTGCATTATCGAAACGTCGTCCCACAACCCTTACAGAACTCTGGAAAGTTGTTTAGGAGGAATGGGATAGAATACCTCTTCTGACACTTCAAAAGGCATTATTATCCTGGAAATTACAGTGTCGCAAGATAGTTCAGAATGACGGCTATCAAATAGAACATTTCAGACACAAGAATTTGCTGTAATTTAGTTTTGTGACTACAATATACAGCATCTAAAAATGTGTGAGCGGCCTCTATATATCCTGATTAATTAATTTTAGCATCTTGTTTCTAAATCTCCATTTAAATGACAACACTAAATAGGGGGCAAATTTATAGTTCCTTAACACATTGTGTGATGGTTTGGTTGTGAGTGCTATGGTCTTCATTTTGCAACACGGGGACTAATGAGACCGGGACCTACAGTTTAAAGCCGATTCCAGACGGCTACGAACTTCCATGCCACAGTGATATTCAAACCCACGAACTCTGATACCGAAGGCCAGCACCCTAACCAATCGGCCATCGTTCGGATAACACATTGTTCGAGGACACGTACTAGGACGTTTTTAAACACAATTTTATGTAATTCAGTTTTGTGACTACAATATACATCGTCTAGAAAATGTGTTAACAGCCTCTGTATATGGATATAACTCAAGAATACTCAAGATATAAAAACTCAAAGATAAAAATCGAGGAATAAAGCGAAACCTATCAAAAAAGGCTCACGCTTTTAAACCAAACAGAATATACATAAAAAACTAACATCTTGTGGACATCTATACAACTAATTTGATATTAACCCTCTAAGCAGTTCACACGTACAATTCCTCCAAACCTATGAAGTCTTAAAAACGTACAATTTTTGACCTCCAAAAACTCTCCAAAAAGTTATGTTATGTACTTTTTGCTTTAATGCTTTACCCCATGGAGTTTTGCGGTAGGAGGGTCAGGTCGATTGTTTAGGAACTGCACCCCTCTTTGACTGACATTTATTGAGGGATGCACCCCTACTCGCAGAGGCACAAGACGCTGATAACTTTTCATGGCTCTGTATTTTGTTCGAAGTAGCAGATGTATCTATAATTGCACCACTTAAATATCTTGGATGACTTTCGTAAAAAATATAAACAAGTCTCTCAAAGAATATTTTTATTTGTACTTTCAGAATCCATTATTTCTTATGGGATGATCTTCGAGATTCGACGAGCTTTATGTGTATTAAAAATTAGCAATCTATAATATCTATTTATATATCTATTTATAACCTGAATAAAGGAACAATAACGAGGGAGAGTTGCCCGTCTTCCATTCTAGTGGACAAAGGGTCAAGGAAAAATCATAGAACGTTTTGGCTACTGACACATAACCTTTAGCGTATATTTTAGAGCTGTTTTTTTTCATGATGTGTTTCATTCGGAGGGTTAAAGCTTCAAAAGATACAGCCAAATTAGTGAGAACAACAAAGAAATTAGATTGCCCGTACGTCGTACGGGCAAATCATTAAATCATGGTTTCCCGTATGGTGTACATGCAAAACAGGCAAGGGGTTAATAAAATTCAACTTTATTTTTATTTAATTAATTCCACACTTTTCCGAGAAATGCACACTATTTGATGGACTAAATTTCATTTTTCATTCATTGACGATTCTTCTTTCGTAACAACGTCTACACTTTAGCTAAACCGTTTTTCGGACTCAAATTTCGAATTAACTCCAAATTTCGAATTAACGAAGTTCAACTGTATTATTATTTTGTTAGTCAGACGTTTTTCTGAGAAATGTCCACAATATATTTGGGATGGATAGAATATTATTTTTCATTCATTAATGATTCTTCTTTCTATAATATCGTCTGCTCTTGAGCTGAGCCATTTTTCGTAAAAACTTCTTCTATTTAAAGCAAAATGAATGAAGAACATGGTTGACTATCGCAGGTGGTTGACCTCCCTCTCTCTGTACGGCGAATTAGTGTTTATTTTAGGGCAATTACGCTGAGCAATTTATTTTTCATACCGCAAAAGGGGTATATTCACCTCCCGCTTCAATCTGTTTTCTGTTCTGTCCCTTTACTTCTTCGGTCTATGATGTTCTTTTCTAAAATTCGACTTCCTTTGCATCGTGCCGACTCTTTGGAATCTTTCTTTAGAACTCGGATATAATACGTATATTTATATCATTTGTTGCCGGCGTTTCTTTCATTTTTAGCATTTACTATTGAGATTCGTGCATGTATATTATTCTAATTTTATGGTGGGGATTTTATTTTATTTTTAATTTTCGGATAAATAATAAAACTGGAAGATTTTCTTTTGATTGTTCTTTTTTTTTAAATTTGTTCGGTGTGTCTCAATTAATCCCCTATATAATAATAGCCTAAGTTATCTGTCCGTCTGTGATTGAATTTTTGAAGCGGTTGTACATGGTTTCCGCGCACCTGGAATGTCAGGGAAAGTCATGGAAAATCATGGATTTAGACAATGGATTAATTTTGTCATGGAATGTCTTGATTTTTCAAGTAAAATGAGTAAAAGTCATGGAAAGTCATGGATCCGCTAAACTACCAATTAAATAAAAATGCATTGAATTGTTTAATTCTATTTTTACTTGTCATTTGGCTGAAGTTACTGCGTTTGGTATTTATGTATTACCTTATTGACCCTATTGCCAAGTAAAATTTGTTCGCCAAGGAAACTCAAAGCAAGAAAGCTTAATGGGTGGGTAAATGTATATTATTCTGATTTTTTCTTAAATTGTAGATTAAAATTTTATTAATATAATAATAATTATTTTTTAATAAAAATTAGTTAAGATTTTTGCACAAAATATAAGTTTATCTCTAGGGATATTGTATATAAACATTATAGGGTTATATTTGGCTATTATTCATGGTCACCTGGATAATACCAAAGTACCCTGAATTCAAATTGGAAACATTTTGATTGAAAAATTGCTATATGATTAAACTTAGGTATGTAGATACAACAATTTATTTTTATGTATGTGAGTTTATTAACACTTATAAAGTAAGTTTATAGTTTTTTTATGATAAAATTCCTGTAATTTCTCTAAAAGCATATATTTTATTTGTATGTACATCAGAAGTTTTATTCATATATACTTTAACGAAAGGTTTTTAAAGTCATGAAAATGATCTGCTAAATCAGGGAAAATCATGAAAAGTCATGGATTTGCAAAATTTTATTTTGGCAGATACCCTGGTTGTACCTGGAATAGATAGAGGCATCCATATTAAATTCTTGATAAGTTAGGATTAGCAAAGTTCGAAATCCACCCCTTCATCCCTTTTTTAGAATTTAATGTCATTATTTCAAGCCCTATTTTTTAAGAGCAGACGATTAAATTTATCAATTTGTCGCATAATAAATAGCTTAAAAATAACATAATTTTCTAGCTATATGACGTCATTCTTTTAACCACCTCATGCAGGCTTGCAATTCCGTCACTTTTCTCACCTTTAGTCACTTTTTTTACAATTGATCACTTTTAGTCACTTTTTTAAGTAAACAGTCACTTTTTTCATAGTGTCTCACAGCAAAAGTCTGTTGTTGAAAAAGGAAAATCTGAATTAATAACAAAATATTTTAACTCTCCGAGTGGAACATACCAAGGAAAAAAAGTCTCCAAAAAATACGCTAAAGTTTCATTGTGTCAGTGACCAAAGTGTTCTAAGATTTTTTACTTCACCCTTCGTCGACTAGATTGGAATACGGGAAACCCATGCTACTGTCCTTTATTTGGTTATATGATATTTAAATAGACATTTAGATTGTTAATTTAATACACATAAAGTAAGTCTTGAAGATTTATAAGAAATAATCTAAAAGTAAAATAAATATTCTTTTATTATTATATATTTTTTACGAATCATATACTTTATTTTTTTTAAAATAAAATGTTTTTATCATAATATAAGAAAATTTATTTTATCGCAATAAGAATTATAGATAATTTTATATACATTCTTAATTTATATTTTTTTTACATTATACAATCTAAATTCATTATATATTCCTCATTTTATAAAAACATTTTAATTTTTAATTTTTTTTTTTTATTGATTTCGAAAAATTGTATTTACACCACTTTTTTCTTTGGTCATCGGTTTGGGAATTGTATAATTTAAATATTTTAATAAAAGACCAAAAATGTGATGCTCTAATCTTATTTTTCTTATTAAAATGTAATTAGTCATATGGTTTCCAGAATTTAGTGATTTTAAAAAGTCGTAAAGAAATTCCTGAAATTTACATTTGTACTGAAATGTACGTTTAATACATTAAAGTAATTTACGTCAAAGCACACATTTCTCTTTTTCTTTTTTTTCACAGTTTTTGTTTAGATACTCTAATCTAGCTATGTACATATTTTAAAACATTATTAATATATGCAGAAAATTGTGATTATAAAATTAATGTATTATATGTATTCAATTAATGTATTAATATATTATATGTACATTTACGCATTTTTTTTGTGCGTTCTGAAAGCACGACGAGCGGCTGACGCGTTGCACTGGTTGAGGTAAAAGAATTTGACTAGTAACGCACGCTCGACTAAAGAAGGAGGCATTGCAAATAAACTTTCAATCCGATTAATGCGAAACGTAACACATTGCCTTTTAAAACATAAGCAGCTGGCACTGTGCCAATGGATGTAACGTGAAATTTGAATAAAGAACTTCTTCTGCTGCTCAGCGTACGTGATATTGCAGATCACGAGACTTTATCGGTGTTTATGTAGATTTTACGCTTTTTTAAAAGTGATGCCATATTGCACTTGAACGAAATCGGAAAATGTGCATAATAAAAGATAATCGTAATTTTTTCGTATTAATTTGCATTTGTTAACACTCTATTTATATATAACACAACTCCAAATATTCTCCTAGCGGTGACTTTTGGAACTAATTTGTTTTTTCACGGATTTCTTCGTCCCCCGTCTTGTTTAATCTTCCTACAAAATGTGGCGTCTTTCTCGCAAATAGATCGCGCTACAGAACACTGTGAGCACTGTCAGTTTAACTATGGTCACCCGGTATATATATATATATATATATATATATATATATATATATATATATAAGGATTAGGAATTACTAAGTGATCATATCAGAATATAATTTACATGCAAGGCTCTTAAGTGTTATGTAGTCAGGACAGATAATTTAACTTTTCCTTTCTGGCAGATTTACTCCATAATGTAAGTCTACCTAAACGTACAAATTTCCGGAATCTTCTCAACTTCATACGGACTGTGAAACCGTAAACAGACCCCATTACGGACTGTCAAATTCTCGACGGAACGTCATTACCGACTGTCAAACTTTAGCTCAGAAATGCAACCTGACTAACCCTTTGACAGTTTCATTTTTTTTCCAGAATTCGGTCAAAAAATGTCACAATTTTATTGCATTTTTTTTGTTTATTTTACATTTTTAAGTAATGATATGTTATTAAAATTAACATTTCTAATATTTTTAAGCATTTATTACAACTTTTTTTCTCTCTATGAAAGCGTCATAGAACTACATTTTACCTTTAGTCTCATCGATATCCAAGCAAATTTTTGGAATTCCAGTGAAAGCAAATCTAGGAGGTTTATCCGAAGGATTATCACAATTAATTTTAAAAAATTGTCTTGCTTGACTGATTCCATCTGTACTACTATCAGAGTGAATGCTATCCAGGTCACCTAGTAAACTTTCGCTACTATCATTTACAGATAATTCAGTTTCTGATTCCGAGTCACTGTTCGAATCACAAGAAATTATATACGGAAATCGTCTGCCGGTTTCGCTAACCCTTTGACAGTTTCATTTTTTTTCCAGAATTCGGTCAAAACAATGTCACACTTTTATTGCATTTTTTTTTTGTTTATTTTACATTTTTAAGTAAAGATATGTTATTAAAATTAACATTTCTAATATTTTTACCCATTTATTACAACATTTTTACTTTCTGTGAAAGCATCATAAAACTGAAGTTTACCTTTAGTCTCATCGATATCCAAGTAAATGTTTGGAATTCCAGTGAAAGCAAATCTAGGAGGTGGATCCGAAGGATTATCTCAATGTAAAAAAATTTGTCTTGCTTGACTGATTCCATCTGTACTACTATCAGAGTGACTGCTATCCAGGTCATCTAGTAAACTTTCGCTACTATCATTGACAGATAATTCAGTTTCTGATTCCGAGTCACCGTTCGAATCACAAGAAATTATATTCGGAAATCGTCTGCCGGTTTCGCTACCTCTTTGACAGTTTCATTTTTTTCCAGAATTCAGTAAAAAAAAATGTAACATTTTTTTATTGCCTTTTTTTGTCCATTTTACATTTTTAAGTAAAGATATGTTATTAAAATTAACATTTCTAATATTTTTAAGCATTTATTACAACTTTTTTTCTTTCTATGAAAGCATCATAGAACTGAAGTTTACCTTTAGTCTCATCGATATCCAAGTTAATTTTTGGAATTCCAGTGAAAGCAAATCTAGGAGGCGGATCCGAAGGATTATCACAATTAATTTAAAAAAATTGTCTTGCTTGACTGATTCCATCTGTACTACTATCAGAGTCACTACTATCCAGGTCATCTAGTAAACTTTCGCTACTATCATTTACAGATAATTCAGTTTCTGATTCCGAGTCACAGTTCGAATCACAAGAAATTAGCTCCATACGCTCTGAATTATCCATTATTTAAAAGTAAAAATATATTATTCAACTCTTACATCAATAAAATTATCAGGCGGTTAGTAAAATATAACCAGAAAGCTATACACTGAAAGATAACAATTCGTCTTCTGATACAAAACATGCGAAAAAACCCGCGCTTTTGAACCAATCAGAGTAGAAAATACAATAAACTGCAAACAATCCATTACTGGATCTATACGAATATTTTGTTACTAAAATTGGAAAAAATACGGCTGAAACAGTGCTAGCGAAATATAAATCAGATTGCCCGTACGTCGTACGGGCAAATCAGTAAAAGCCCGAAAGCTGTGCCCGTACTCCGTACGGGCACAGCTTTCGGGCAGGGAAAAGAAAAGGAGACAGGGAAAAAGAAAACAGGAAAGGGGTTAAATCCAAGCTCGTGT
>CM063507.1:52365309-52370309 GCA_032207245.1 Pardosa pseudoannulata | reverse complement strand
TGTAACGTATTTGAGCTGTTTTCTTTTGAAAGTGGTGTAAGTCCATTTTATATTATATCGCGATACTTAACTCGTCTTTGTATGATGATGGAAATTTCCGTCATAACATTTAGTTATCAAGTAATTATACCCAAAACAGGTGTACTGTAAATTGGTTGTTGATGGAAACTTTTTTCATGACTATTGCGTAATAAGAGACGCAGTTGTCAAAAATAAATAAATAAAATGCCACAGTCATAACGGGTTTGTTTGTTGTGGTTGAAATAAACGTGCGATTTCTTGAATATTTTTTATAACCGAATAATAAATATATTTTTAATTATGATCAGAAATACATAGGATACGAAGATATATCGTTTTTTATTTATTTTTTACTCGGCTTAACATGTAAATTTGCATGGTGATGGATATTTCCATGCTACTCTATTTTAATAGTTTCATATTTTATATTTATAATAGGATTTTGACTATGTAGACTGGTCAAAATCTACAGTGGCACATAAAAAGAATGACGACACTAACACGTCTTCAGGGGCACATAAAAAGAATGACAACTCTAACACATCTACATTAGTCCATAAAAAGAATGACGATCCTATCACGTCTACATTTGCACATAAAATGAATGACGACCCTAACACACCTACAGTGGCACATAAAAAAATGACGACCCTAACATGTCTACAGTGGCACATAAAAAGAATGACGACCCTAACACGTCTACAGGGGCACATATAGAGAATAACGACCCTAACACGTCTACAGTGGTGCATAAAAAGAATGATGACCCTAACACTTCTACAATGGCACATAAAGAGAATGACGACCCGAACACATCTACAGTGGCACATAAAAAATGACGACCCTAACACGTCATATATGTCAAAGGATCCATCGCTGAACCTATTTCGAGACACAGGTGACTTTCAAAGAAGGCCCAATAATCTCTTGACATTAAATGTTTTTAAAGAATTGTGAACAGTGTTAACCCTTGACATAAAAATAAAGTAAAATTTGATACCTCCGAAAATTACTGTCTATAAAATTGCTGTTTAATATGGTTCAAATGAACAGTTGTGTACAAGCTGAAAAAGAGATTGACTTAGTTTGAAATTTGGATCGTTATGTAACATTTAAGTAATTGAAGCATAGTCATTTCTGTTATTTGTCATGATATGAGTCTATTAGACTCAAATACTGCGTAATATAGCCGTCACTGTGCAAGATCACTGCTATATTAAATACTGCTCTCAACGTGCTTTTACTGATTTATGAACGCATTTTTGTTATCGGTACTGTTGAGAAGGTGGGAGAGGAGGGTATCTTAAACATTGTAAACATCCAGAATCGAAGTACGAGTGAAACAAGAGTAATTTAATAATAAGCTGTACGGCGTCCGCCAAAAACAGCTCTTGATGAATCTAACTCGTCAAAATCTTAAGTAGCATATGAAATGATTGACGATCCCAATTCCATCTCTACCAACTCGTCAACCCTTTTATGCCAAGGGATTACTCTGACATCCACCTACTCGTCATTTCTTGAACCTCAAGAAATTAACTGAGTATTCAACCCCAACTCATCATCCCTTTTATATCGAAGGATTAACTGATTTTTCCATCCCAACCTGTCACCCCTAGTGTCAAGGAATTAACTGGGTTTTTCATCCCAAGTCTTTATTCCGTTTATGTCAAAGGATTAACTAACTTTTCCACCTCAACTCGTAAATTTTTGGACGTCATACGATTAACTAACATTTCAAACCTGACTAGTCATTCGTTGAGCTTCGAGGGATTAACTAACTTTTCCACCAAAACTCGCTACCCCTTTTATATCAAGGGATTAACTTACTCCCCCTCCCAACTAGTTCTCTATTGCATGTCAGTGAATTAACTTTTTCTCGAAAATAGACTTGCGCACTTTCAAAGAAAACTTTCATTTATTGCCCTACGTGATTTATACAGTAAACTTTTCTATTTATATGAACAAAAAACCGCTACCACCAAAACTCGCTACCCCTTTTATATCAAGGGATTAACTTACTCCCCCTCCCAACTAGTTCTCTATTGCATGTCAGTGAATTAACTTTTTCTCGAAAATAGACTTGCGCACTTTCAAAGAAAACTTTCATTTATTGCCCTACGTGATTTATACAGTAAACTTTTCTATGTTTGCATTGTATGCAAGGGATTAACTGTTTTTTTCCACCAAAACTGGTCATCTTTTTTATGCCAAGGGATTAACTTACTTCTCCTCCCAACTAGTTCTCTCTTTCACGACGATGGATTAACTAATTTTTCCATCCCAACTGGTCAATCCTTGAACGTCATGCGATTAAGTAACATTTCCAAACTGACTAGTCATTCGTTGAAAATCAAGGGATTAACTTTTCTACCAAAACTCGTCATCCCTTTTATGTAAAGGGATTAATTTACTCCCCCTCCCAACTTGTTCTCTTTTTCATGTCTATAGATTAATTAACTTTGCCACCCCAACATGTCATTCCTTGAACGTCATGCGATTAACGAACATTTCCATCCTGACTAGTTATCCGTTGAACGTCAAGGGATTTACTAACTTTTCCACCAAAATTCGCCATCCCTTTTATATCAAGGAATTAACTTACTCCCCCTTCTCAACTAGTTCTCTCTTGGATGTCCATGTATCAACTAACTTTTTCTGGAAAATGGACTTGTGCACCACTTTCAAAGAAAACTTTCATTTATTGCCCTACGGGATTTATACAGTAAACTTTTCTATGTTTGTATATGCATGCAAGGGATTAACTTACTCCCCCTCCCAACTAGTTCTCTCTTTCATGTCAATGGAGTAACTAACTTTACTGTCAAAAATTGATTTGCTCCATCAAGAAAAACTTTTCATTTATTGCCCTTAACGTGCGATTGATTCAGTTAACTTTTCTATGTTTTTTATATGCAAGGGAACTAACTTACTCCACCAAACTAGTTCTCTTTTCATGCCATGGATATAACTTTCTTTCTGAACTTGTCATCAACCACATCAAGAAAACTTTCATTTATTGCCCTACGGGATTTATACAGTAAACTTTTCTATGTTTGTATATGCATGCAAGGGATTAACTTACTCCCCCTCCCAACTAGTTCTCTCTTTCATGTCAATGGAGTAACTAACATTTTCTCAAAAATAGATTTGCACCATATCAAAGAAAACTTTCATTTATTGCCCTACGTGATTTATACAGTAAATTTTAATATGTTGTATAATGCAGAGGGATTAACTAACTTTTCCACTAAAATCGTCATTTTAGGATTAACTAATTTTCCCAATTCGTTCATCCTTTTATACCGTCCTGCTAACTAGTTCTCTATGCACGATAGATTAACTAACTTTTCCACCACAACTTGTCATTCCTTAAACTTCAGGCGATTAAGTAATATTTCCAACCTGACTACTCATCCGTTGAACGTCAAGGGATTTACTAACTTTTGCACCAAAACTGATCATCCCTTTTATGTCAAGGGATTAACTTACTCCCTCTCCCAACTAGTTCTCTCTTGCATGTTAATGGATTAACTAACTTTTTCTCGAAAATGCACTTGCACTACTATGAAAAAAAAACTTTCATTTATTGCCTTACGTGATTTATACAGTAAAATTTTCTATGTTTGTATATGCATGAAAGGGATTAACTAACTTTTCCACCAAAACTCGCTACCCCTTTTATATCAAGGGATTAACTTACTCCCCCTCCCAACTAGTTCTCTATTGCATGTCAGTGAATTATTAACTTTTCCACCCCAATTCTCATTCCTTGACGTCATGCGATTTGAATAATATTTCCAACCTGAGTAGTCATCCGTTGAACGTCAAGGGACACTTTTCCACCAAAATTCGCAATCCTTCTTATGTCAAGGGATTTTCTTACTACCTACTAGTCACTCTTGATGTCCATGGATTAACTAACTTTTTTCCAAATGCTACTAACATCACCAAAAACTTTCATTTATTGCCCTACGTGATTTATACAGTAAACATTTCTATGTTTGTATATGCATGAAAGAGATTAACTAACATTTCCACCAAAACTGGTCATCCCTTTTATGTCAAGGGATTAACTTACTCCCCCTCCTAACTAGTTCTTTCTTTGTATGTCACGCATATAGAACTAACTTTCCACCAACAGTCATTTTTGAACTTCAAAGGTATTAACTAACTTTTTCAACCTGACTACTTCTTCGTTACATAAAGGGATTAACTAACTTTTCCAGCAATACTCGTCATCCCTTTTATGTAAAGGGATTAACTTACTCCCGCTCCTAACTAGTTCTCTCTTGCACGCCCATGGATTAACTAACTTTTCCGTCCCAACTCGTCATTCCTTGAACATCAAGCATTTAACTAATTCCAACCTGACTATTCATCCGTTGAACGTCAAGGGATTTAATAACTTTTCCACCAAAACTGATCATCCCTTTTATGTCAAGGGATTATCTTACTTTCCTCCCAACTAGTTCTCTTTTGCATGTTAATGGATTAACTAACTTTTGGTCAAAAATAGACTTGCATCACATCGAAAAAAAACTTTCATTTATTGCCCTACGTGATTTATGCAGTAAACTTTTCTATGTTTGTATATGCATGCAAGGTATTAACTGACTTTTCCTCCAAAACTCGTCATTCATTTTATGGAAAGGGATTAACTTAATCCCCCTCCCAACTAGTTCTTTCTTGCATGTCAATGGGTTAACTAACTTTTTCTGAAAAATGCTTTTGCACCCCTTTCAAAGAAAATTTTCATTTATTGTTTTAGGTGATTTATACGGTTAACTCCCAACTAATTCTCTCTAGCATGTCGATGGATTGACTAAGTTTATCTAAAAATGGACTTGCAGTACTTCAAAGAAAACTTTCATCTATTGTCCTACTTGATTTATACAGTAAACTTGTCTATGTTTGTATATGCATGCAAGGGATTAACTGACTTTTCCACCAAAACTGGTGATCCCTTTTATGTGAAG
>CM063507.1:52342809-52362809 GCA_032207245.1 Pardosa pseudoannulata | reverse complement strand
TGTTATATGTATTATATATATTGTTATATATATGTATATTTATATGTTATATATTTATATATGTATATATATATATATATATGTATGTTATAATATATATATATATGTATGTATATATGTATATATATGTATATATATATATATATATATATATATATATATATATATATATATATATATATATATATATATATATATATGTGTGTATATATATATGTGTATATATATATATATATATATATGTGTATATATATGTATATGTTTATATGTATGTTTATATATATATGTATATATATATGTATATATATTTATGTATATATGTATATATATGTATATAATTATATTATATATATGTATATATTATATATATATATATATAATTTTATATTTATATATATATATATATATATATATATATATTATATATACACGTATTGGAAATTTCCTTTACTTTTCTTTTTTGGGATGTTCTCTATTTAGCTATTTTATATCAATTTATTATATATTTAAATATAACTCCTATATAGAAATTAAATTCAGATTATTATATAATTGTCATTCTTTTTTTTGTCTGAGTAAAGGCTCTTATGAGAGACTTTACTAGGACCAAAAAGGGGCGAAATTTTATCAAATAGTTTTGGAAATCTAGTACTGCCGAACCTCTGTTTAGCGAATGTCTGCTAAAATAAGCTACAAATAGCGAAGTGCGTTGTCGGTTTAAACCCGTTCAAACACTTGAAGGGTTAATGAAAACCTACAATGTTTTGTGCTTTATTTGTTTTATTTATTTTGAAAAAAAAATGAAATACAAATGAGCGGCATTTATAAAAATGGAAACAGAAATGTTAATTATTTTTATACTAATTAATAACTAATTGTTCCAATATTAACTTTAATTAAAATAGTTTAATTTTCCTTGTCGCGACTTTGTGGGTGCCCCTGGGATGAATTATTTGTACTGGTTGTATTAATGGTTATAATTAACCAAATGCCTAAAAACATACACATGAAAATAATGCGGTATTAATTTACCGGCAATTTACATGTAAGGGAGAATTATCAATTCAACAATTAATCAGCTTATTTAAAAAAAAACAGAATTATGCTTGATTTTAATTAAAACTAAGGTACACCGGTATGATTTATGAGTTTTAAAATTTGAATGGTTGTACTATTAATTATTTGATTATTGCCTATTATTATCATCTGGGATTTTTATTTTTTTAATTTTATTGTTTTTTTCTAAGGTATCCGTCTACGTTCGGAGAACTTTTTTCTTTAAACGTAGAAACTAGTTCATTTTTTTTTATATTTTTACATTTATTTTTTATATCATCATAGAGAATTGCACTTAAAACATTTATTCCTGGAGAAGTTTTTATAAAATTTCTAATAAATGAAGAAAATTTAGTTAAAAATCGGGTTTTTTCAAAAAGTCTATTTTTTTAATAAATTAAATTATTTCAATATTTTTTTTATGCAACACATTTTTTATACACTGGACTAGTGAATCACCTAAAATCTTTGCTTAATTTACATTTGGTAAAAAATTTAGGTCCTTCAAAATCATACACATTGAATTTTTAACGAATTTTCATTACCTTTATATCTAACTATGAGTGTAACATCTTTAAAAATTATCCCAATTTAAAGCTTTTTGGTCATTTACTAGTAAATACTATCAAAAGCAATCATAATAATTGTCAACAAAATATTTTAAGAACTTTTTGAGAAATCACATTTCAAGTTTCAACATTTTATTAAAAATACCGTTTTGTGAAAAACGCATTTGAAGTTTATGAAAGCAACTTTAACTATTAAAAAATTAAAATGCATGTTCCCCACACTTTCTTGCTTCAAAACTTTCTAATTTTCAAGTTGCTAATTATTAAAAACACCAGAAAAATGTTTAAACTTAATTTCATGAAAAGTTAAAAAGTTTCATCCAAAATAAAACTCTTTAAAACGTTTTAAATTCACAATTTCCGGTTCCGTAGTCGCTACTTCCGTTTTGTTTTGACAGCTGTCATTTATGCTTAACCAGTGTAACTTTTATTTAAAATGCCGTAGAGACAAAACAAAAACAGATTTAGAAGCCTAAAAGATGAAATTTTACAATAGAGAAATAAAAAAAAGTTATGAATTTTGGCAAAAAATGACGTTTTTAACCTAGACGAATATCTTAAACGGTAACTAAACTTAACTAACAGACGATTTGAGGATGCATACCCTCTCTTCAAAAGCATGAATAGTAAGTGAAAATCTACGATGGCTGTTTAGTGCATTATTAATTATTTTTATTCTGAAAAATAAAATGGCGGCTTTCACAAAAATGGCAGAAAAATATTATTATTTATAGCAGAAAAATATTATAATTTATTATTTTTGGAAGCATTAATTATTTCGAAATATATTTCAGTTAAAATTTACTTATTTTTCTTAACCACGTGCCTTAAAATATTTATATCAAAATGATTCCGCATTTATTTAACAGCAATTTATATCTCGAGGAAGATTATAAATTCAGCAATTAATCAGCTTATTTTACGAAAATAAATTACACTTGATATCAACTTAATCCTGAAATGCGGATATAGACCGATGTTTTATAAATTTTATAAATTGAAGGTCATCAGAATATGGCTATAATTTATTCCTTTACTAAGCATTTCCGTCTGTGTTATTTTTTTTGTGTGTGTTTTTGTTTATGTTAAAAGTTAACTAAACTAGCAGACGGTTTGGGAAACACATACACTCTCTCAAAAACATGAATCGAAAGTGAAAACATAAAAATCACGATAATTATATTTTGCATCCTTTATTTTATTTCATCTGAGAAAAAAAAGAGAAATAAACATCTATGCGAGGTTCGCAGTACTAGTAGCTATAATATGAATTATTATTAAAAGTATTGATTATATTAACCCTTTCGTGGGCCATTTATTTTTTACACAACGTTGTCAAACTTTCAACAAAAAAGTACTAATTCTATTCAATCGATCGAACAATAGATGGCCGCACAAAACTTGTTTTTTACATTTTTAGATTTATTTTTTATATTATCATAGAGAACTGCACTTAAAACATTTATTCCTGGAGAAGTTTTTATAAAATTTCTAATAAATGAAGAAAATTTAGTAAATAAATCGGGGTTTTTCAAAAGGTCTATTTTTTTTAATAAATTAAATTATTTCAATATTTTTTTATGCAACACATTTCTTATACACTGGACTAGTGAATCGCCTAAAATCTTTGCTTAATTTACATTTGGTAAAAAATTTGGTCCTTCAAAATCATACACATTGAATTTTTAACGAATTTTCATTACCTTTATATCTAACTATGAGTGTAACATCATTAAAAATTATCCCAATTTAAAGCTTTTTGGTCATTTACTAGTTAAATACTATCAAAAGCAATCATAATAATTTTCCACAAAATATTTTAAGAACTTTTTGAGAAATCACATTTCAAGTTTCAACATTTTATTAAAAATACCGTTCCGTGAAAAACGCATTTGAAGTTTATGAAAGCAACTTTAACTATTAAAAAATTAAAATGCATGTTCCCCACACTTTCTTGCTTCAAAACTTTCTAATTTTCAAGTTGCTAAATATTAAGAACACCAGAAAAATGTTTAAACTTAATTTTATGAAAAATTAAAAAGTTTCATCCAAAATAAAACTCTTTAAAACGTTTTAAATTCACAATTTCCTGTTCCGTAGTCGCTTACTTCCGTTTTGTTTTGACAGCTGTCATTTATGCTTAACCAGTGTAACTTTTATTTAAAATGCCTTAGAGACAAAACAAAAACAGATTTAGAAGCCTAAAAGTTGAAATTTTACAATAGAGAAATAAAAGAATTTATGAATTTTGGCAAAAAAATGACGTTTTTAACGTAGACGAATATCTTAAACGGTAACTAAACTTAACTAACAGACGATTTGAGGATGCATACCCTCTCTTCAAAAGCATGAATAGTAAGTGAAAATCTGCGATGGCTGTTTAGTGCATTATTAATTATTTTATTCTGAAAAATAAAATGGCTTCTTTCACAAAAATGGCATAAAAATATTATAATTTATTATTTTTGGAAGCATTAATTATTTCGAAATATATTTCAGTTAAAATTTACTTATTTTCCTTAACCACGTACCTTAAAATATTTATATCAAAATGATTCCGCATTTATTTAACAGCAATTTATATCTCGAGGAAGATTATAAATTCAGCAATTAATCAGCTTATTTTACGAAAATAAATTACACTTGATATCAACTTAATCCTGAAATGCGGATATAGACCGATGTTTTATAAATTTTATAAATTGAAGGTCATCAGAATATGGCTATAATTTATTCCTTTACTAAGCATTTCCGTCTGTGTTTTTTTTGTTTTGTTTATCTTAAAAGCTAACTAAACTAGCTGACGGTTTGTGAAACACATACACTCTCTCAAAAACGTGAATCGGAAATGAAAACATAAAAACCAAGATAACTATATTTTGCATTATTTATTTTATTTCATCTGAGAAAAAAAAAAGAAATAAACATCTATGCGAGGTTTGCAATTCTAGTAGCTCTAGTATTAATTATTATTAAAAATATTGATTATATTAACCATTCCGTGGGCCATTTATTTTTTACACAACGTTGTCAAACTTTCAACAAAAAAGTACTAATTCTATTCAATCGATCGAACAATAGATGGCCGCACAAAACTGAAACGGAATTTAGTCTTTCCCTCTTTACAATAGCAAGACCAATATATTATGATGGGTTTTGCGCTTCCCACAGGTGTATTTTGTAAGATCACGTAGATGGGGAGTAATGTTCCGAAGGCCCATGAAAGGGTTAAGATCGCTAATTTTTCCTATGTCTGAAGCATGTTATGTTTTGTTGTTATATGAATGCTTAACCCTTTGACAGTTTCATTTTTTTCCAGAATTCAGTCAAAAAAATGTCACATTTTTTATTGCATTTTTTTGTTCATTTTACATTTTTAAGTAAAGATATGTTATTAAAATTAACATTTCTAATATTTTTAAGCATTTATAACAACTTTTTTTCTTTCAATGAAAGCATCATAGAACTGAAGTTTACCTTTAGTCTCATCGATATCCAAGTAAATTTTTAATGATAATTTTATTGATTTAAGAGTTGAATAATATATTTTTACTTTTAAATAATGGATAATTCAGAGCGTATGGAGCTAATTTATTGTGATTCGAACTGTGACTCGGAATCAGAAACTGAATTATCTGTAAATGATAGTAGCGAAAGTTTACTAGATGACCTGGATAGTAGTGACTCTGATAGTAATACAGATGGAATCAGTCAAGCAAGACAAATTTTTTAAAATTAATTGTGATAATCCTTCGGATCCACCTCCTAGATTTGCTCTCACTGGAATTCCAAAAATTTACTTGGATATCGATGAGACTAAAGGTAAACTTCAGTTCTATGATGCTCTCACAGAAAGAAAAAAAGTTGTAATAAATGCTTAAAACTATTAGAAATGTTAATTTTAATAACATATCTTTACTTAAAAATGTAAAATGAACAAAAAAAATGCAATGAAAAAAATGTGGCATTTTTTCGGCCGTATTTTTTCCAATTTTAGTAACAAATTATTCTTATAGATGTCCAGTAAATGATAGTTTGCAGTTTATTTTATTTTCTACTCTGATTGGTTCAAAAGTCCGGGTTTTTTCGCATGTTTTGAATCAGACGAGTTGTTATCTTTCAGTGTATAGCTTTCTGGTTATATTTTACTAACCGCCTGATAATTTTATTGATGTAAGAGTTCAATAATATATTTTTACTTTTAAATAATAGATAATTCAGAGAGTATGGAGCTTGTGATTCGAACTGTGACTCGGAATCAGAAACTGAATTATCTGTAAATGATAGTAGCGAAAGTTTACTAGATGACCTGGATAGTAATGACTCTGATAGTAGTACAGATGGAATCAGTCAAGCAAGACTATTTTTTTAAATTAATTGTGATAATCCTTCGAATCCGCCTCCTAGATTTGCTTTCACTGGAATTCCAAAAATTAACTCGGATATCGAAGAGACTAAAAGTAAACTTCAGTTCTATGATGCTTTCCTAGAAAGAAAAAAAGTTGTAATAAATGCTTTAAAATATTAGAAATGTTAATTTTAATAACATATCTTTACTTAAAAATGTAAAATGAACAAAAAAAATGCAATAAAAAAATGTGACATTTTTTGACTGAATTCTGGAAAAAAATGAAACTGTCAAAGGGTTAGCGAAACCGGCAGACGATTTCCGAATATAATTTCTTGTGATTCGAACGGTGACTCGGAATCAGAAACTGAATTATCTGTAAATGATAGTAGCGAAAGTTTACTAGATGACCTGGATAGTAGTGACTCTGATAGTAGTACAGATGGAATCAGTAAGCAAGACAATTTTTTAAAATTAATTGTGATAATCCTTCGGACCCGACTCTTAGATTTGCTTTCACTGGAATTCCAAAAATTAACTTGGATATCGATGAGACTAAAGGTAAACTTCAGTTCTATGATGCTTTCATACAAAGAAAAAAAGCTTTAATAAATGCTTAAAATTATTAGAAATGTTAATTTTAATAACATATCTTTACTTAAAAATGTAAAATGAACAAAAAAAAGGCAATAAAAAATATGTGACATTTTTTGACTGAATTCTGGAAAAAAATGAAACTGTCAAAGGGTTAGCGAAACCGGCAGACGATTTCCGAATATAATTTCTTGTGATTCGAACGGTGACTCGGAATCAGAAACTGAATTATCTGTAAATGATAGTAGCGAAAGTTTACTAGATGACCTGGATAGTAGTGACTCTGATAGTAGTACAGATGGAATCAGTAAGCAAGACAATTTTTTAAAATTAATTGTGATAATCCTTCGGACCCGACTCTTAGATTTGCTTTCACTGGAATTCCAAAAATTAACTTGGATATCGATGAGACTAAAGGTAAACTTCAGTTCTATGATGCTTTCATACAAAGCTTTAATAAATGCTTAAAATTATTAGAAATGTTAATTTTAATAACATAAAAAATGAAACTGTCAAAGGGTTAACTAAACCGGCAGACGATTTCCGATTACATACACCCCCTTCAAAAACAAGACACGTAAATGAAAACCCACGATGCGCAGCTGTTTTGTGTATTACATTAGATCTGGAAAAATAAAAGCTGTGCCTCAGTCGCAACAGATAGGAAAAGGGGAGAAAATTCCTTCCCTCCCCTTAAAGTAGGTAGTTGTACAAGGTGGGTGTGTAGTAAGTAGTCGTAGTAGTAGACACACACATACACACAGACACACGGGCTTGTGGGTGGTGAGCTGCGGGGGTGTTTCTCGCATGTGTTGCTCGACAGAATGGGACCTCCCCCCTTCCTCTCCTCTCCCTTTCCGACCATTTCCAGGTAGACGCCTAGTATTGTGGCATTGTATCATGATCGCAGGGTGGTATGGGTTGCGAAAGAGGTAGTGAAAGACGTTTTCGGAGATGGGAATTATTATGTATTATTTTTTTTACCTCTTCTTCTTTTCTTTTCTTTTTCCCGGTGGTGGATGCATTACATCTGAATGCCACACTTTTAACGCTTTCAAAAGACTTTTCGAATGCTGTTAAGTATTGATATGCCACTCGTGTTCCCGTGTGGGTGAGTTTGAAATACAAGCCCATATATACATCTATATGTGTCTATGTGTATATATATATATATATGTATATATATATATATATATAATATATATATATATATATATATATATATATATATATATATATATATATACTTGTGTATTATATATATGTAAATATATATGTATAAACATGTACATGTTTATATATATTTATATATATGTACGTATGTGTGTGTCTATATATATATACAACATATATATATACATATATACATATATATATATATATATATATATATATATACATATACATATATATATATAGATATATCTATATATAATATATAGATAGATACATAAATATATAAATATACATATACATACATATATATATATATATATATATATATATATATATATATATAAATATATACATATATATATATACATATATATACATATACATATATACGTACTATGAGTTTATATAGCATATGAGTACATATGCACAGTACATATATATATATATATATATTTATATATATATATATATATATATATATATATATGTATATATATATATGTATGTATGTATGTATATATATTTATATATATAATATATGTATATATATATATATATACATATATATATATATATATATTTATGTATATATATATATATATATATATATATATATATATATACATACATATGTATGTATATATATATATATATATATATATGTGTGTGTGTATGTATGTATATATATATATATATATATATATTATATATATATATATATTATGCATTTATATATATATATGTATATATATGTATGTATATATATATATATATATATGTATGTATGTATATTTTAATAATATTATATATATATTTATTTAAGCAAATTTAACTAAATAAAAATAAACAAATATTCTTGAATAAAAATCTATTTTTTATTCCCTCTCATATGCATTACAGTCATATCACCACATTTGGCGACATTATTTGTACCTAGCCAGCTTACGTGACATTCACTTCCCTAAAGCAGTTTCTCCCATAGAAGTGCAGAAAAACTAACGAATGCTACCTTGATATACCCATTACCGATACTGATTCCTGTTTAAAAGTCTTTTAAAGTGACTACCATTAATTTCACAATTTCAAACTTGAATTTTGAGTCGACCTTCAGACGTTGACCAAAATAAGAAGCCTGTATTCCTTACTTTCTGTCTGATAGGAAATCATTCATGCGACAGGTTTCCCCGGGTGATCTCAATAAAACTAAATTAGGAATGTCTAAAACATGATAAGGTGTGTGAATTGATTTTCTTATGTTAATGTTTAGGTAAACTTGCATTGAGAATTACTAAGAGTAAAACCCGTTTATGACTAGTTTATGTAGTAGATGCATGTCCCATTTGAGTCAATTTTGATGAGTTTTGAGAATTTTGGGATAACATATAATTTTGATCTTAATTTTGTAAGTAATAATCTATACCTAAATCGTATTTTTACTTTCTTATACGGGATAAAGGAAGTATTGTAATCACGTATTCATTTATCAGTTTTAGAAGACTTTTCTAATGTTATTATATATATATATGTGTGTGTGTGTGTGTGTGTAACAAGAATGTACGTCGAAACACGTGCTAGAACAGGGATGGACCCCAGAGCGATACGAAATATTTCCCAGAGAAAATAGCTTAGTTGGCGTTATAACTTAAAACGGGAACTTAGATCGGATGGGAAAACTGAGCCTAATCAGATTAATCTGTGTTTAAACGAAAAATTGCTTCCAGCCATTGGTTGGCGCCATGGGTTAATCGTGGTTAGCGTTAAACGCCTTTGGTGAGGCCGGTACTAAATGTCTTAAGAAAATACATAAATTAGTAATCACCGATTAATGCATTTACTAAGATATTAAGGGTCGGTTTCACCAAAGTCGTTTAACGGCTAATCACGATTAATCTCTGTTTAAACTGAAAATTACGTCCCACCATTGGTTGGAGCCATGGGTTAATCGCGGTTAACGTTAAACGACTTTGGTGTGACCAAACCTAAATGCTTTAACAAAATACATGAATTATTAGTCACCGATTAATGTATTTGCGAAGATATTAAGGTCTCACCAAAATCGTTTAACGGCATATAACCACGATTAATCTCTGTTTAAACGGAGAATTGCTTCCCACCATTGGTTGGTGCTATGGGTTAATTGGCGTTAGCCGTTAAATGACTTTGGTGAGACTGGTCATAAATGTCTTAATACATAAATTAGTAATCACCGATTAATGTATTTGCTAAGATATCAAGGCCCGGTCTCACCAAAGACGTTTAGCAGCTAACCACGATTAATCTCTGTTTAAACGGAGAATTGTATTCCACCATTGGTTGTCGCCATGGGTTAATCGCGGTTAATAGTTAAACGACTTTGGTGAGACCGGTCCTTAATAGTGTACTTAATTGAACTTTTAGGATGCTAATCACAGCGATCATCTACACCATTAAATTATCTAATGACGTCACTAGAAGTACATTTCAGCACGTTGGGTTATGTCGAAGATGGGAGCTTTTGTTACTCTGGAGGGGATTTTCGTCATGATGACGTAGCCAGTCGAAAAAATCGACTATTCCGATAGTTTAGACTTCCAATGAGTAGAAGCTTTAATAGGGGAATTTCACGCAGCAGAGTACATCTCAACTCATGGCGATTCTGTCTTTCGTTTCAGACGGAAAGGCAACATACAGGAATGCCTATTGGTTAATGTAAACTGGAAAATGAATGGGAAGGGCATTAAAGTACTTCGTGACGATGCGTGAAATCGCTCTATTTCAATTTAAGCCATAAATTTAGATGTAAATACATTAAGCCCAAAGGTTTTGCAAGTTATATACAAATAGTGATATTTATATAGAGCGATTTCATGCAACGTCATGAACGGCTTTAATGCCCTTCCGATTCAATTTCAAGATTATGAATGCCAATAGCCAACCATTAAGCTGCCCTTCCATTTGAAATTATATCCAGAATCGTCATAAGTTGAGATGTGTACTGTTGTGTGAAATCGCCCTATAGTTTGATTTAAGTTCATTTTTAAGAATTAGGGCCCTTACTCTGGGCGTTGCGGTTCCGTTCGAACCTTCGTTGTGACGCCACTTTGACGTCATCTTGCAGACATTATTCGAGCAAACGATCAAGCTGACGTCAAAATGACGTCACAACGAACGTTCGAACCGACTCGTAACGTCCAGAGTAAGCTCCTAAGGCAAGAATTCCAATTTAACGCTACATTCCGATCATTTCCTTAACCGACAGTTAAATTTAAATGATGTATTCTTAATGTAAAATAAAAATACTTGAAAAAAAAACATTTTATTCACTGTGTTCCACATTCACAATGATTATTTCACGTAAAAGCAGTACAAGTAAAAAAATGAGTATCATTAGCCAAGCAAAAGTTTGTAGTTATTGTTATGAATTACTTAACGAGATCTTACAGGTAAAAAATTAAGCATGTATAAAAAGATAAACGTAGTTAAAAGAAATATATTCCAACATGAAGAATGATAGCATTTTTTTTTCACGTTAGACTCTGATAAAGTGGTAAAAAAATTGAGATGTTTTATTATCTTGTTTTATCTCCACTTTTGGTTAAATCCACGACTTTTTGCGGCTAATTAGAGCAAAGTTGATGAAAGTTTAGAAACAATTGAACTAAAACCTTCCCTCATAAAAAAAAGATGTGGTATTCTACTGTTGCCACAAGAAACAATGTACGATAAAAAAAAGTCAGTGAAAACAAAAAGGCTCATAATAGCTTGTGCACTACTGTTAAATTAACTACTATAAAACGACAACAAAAACACTTAAATTGTTGACTACAAAAAAAGGATAAAAAAAACACATTGTACTAACAATAACAATGTCCCCCGAAACAAAAAGATGGCAAAGGGGAGATGAGGAGTAGAACAATTTCTTTCGTTCTAATGAAAAGAACCGAAAATGATATTCACTGCTTTAAAGGATAGAATATAAAAGCTCCTTTCTGTTGGACAGCATTCAAGGTCAACGACCGGATGTCACGTGATTTGGTTTCAAAATCTTTAGATCACTAATTGGAACGTCCACTCTTTATATTTTTCCCCTTTCTTGATTCATACCTGTAATTTTGTTAGCATTTAATTTCAGCCTGTAATCAAGTGCCGACAAAATCTAGTTTGAATTTACGAAAAAAGCCACTGTTCTATTTAGCGTTTTATAATTTACTAGTATGTAGCCCGTCATATGACGGGATCAGTAAAATTTTTAATTTTGTAGATTGGAAAGTACCTTATGAGGCAGGTTAAAAAAAAATGGTTTGTTTCTTGGCTGAGAATTATCTGGTACACGCTCAATAATTTGTTTATTTTCAAACTCCTCTAAAGTCTCCCTATAATGTGAATGCAGTTTAGAATTGCGTTGAATTAATTTAGAAAAATAATAAGGCGATTTCACGCAGTAGGGCAAATCTCAATTTATGACAATTCTGGCTTTAGTTTCAAACGGAAGGGCAGTTTATAGTTTGCCTATTGGCTGTTGTAAACATGAAAATGAATGGGAAGGGCATTATAGTAGTTCGTGACGTTGCGACAAATTGCTCTATTCAAAGTTTTCTTAGTTACGTCGAAATTATTGTTAAGTTCTTCCTAATTTTTTTGCCGCAGAAAGTAATTAATGGAAGTAAAGGCATGAAACTATCATTTCCACTACACCCTGGAAGTAGATAGAATTTGTTGTTAATACCGGGGATTAAAAATTTTCATTGTAAAAAAAAATAATCGATGATTAAATTTCAAATTATCACAGTATGTACTTAATCTATTATTTAAGCCAAATATAAAATGAAATTATTTCGTTAATATCTAAGTTCAATGATAAAACGTATGAAAATAATGCAGACGATATTTAAGTAATTTAAAATAAAAATGATTAAATGAGACGGTTAAAGGAATGACGTCATAATGCTAGAAAAAATGTTATTTTAACCAGGGCTTCGAACCGGAACTGAACCGAAAACCGGAAAAAACCGTTATTTTGGTCGGAACGAAAACCGGAACTGAACCGAAAAAAATATCGGTTTATTTCGGTTCGATATCTCTTTCAGTCATTTTGTTACTGTTACCAACTTATCAATATTTTCTAATTTAACGTCAACTTTATAATTACATATCCGCACTTGTATAAGATTGCAATGGTGGTTTTGGCAGCTCCAGCTACACAAGTTAGTGTTGAAATTTATTCTCCGAGACAACAGAAGTAATCTCAGTGAAACCACGTTAGAAGATATATTAATAATTAGAGGCAATTTTCATATGTTAAATAAATAATATATTTTTAACATAATTATTGAAAGGCCAAGTACACGATGTGAGAGTCAAATGACGAAAGTGGGTAATCATGAACCTAGTTGTCAAATGCGATTTTGATAATGGATAACAATGCCAATGCTCGCCGCTCTTATCGTACCTGCTGTTTGTACCAATTAAAAAAAGAATAAAATCTTCTAAATTTTGATAGAATTACATTTTTTGTACAAATAAGAATATACATAAAATGAAATTATTCATTTGGAACTGAAACGAAAACAGTTATTTTTGGCGGAGCGAAAACCGGAACTGAACCGAAAACCGTTTTTTTTTTGGCGGAGCGAAAACCGGAACTGAACCGATATTAATTTTTTAGTTGAACCGGAACGAAAACCGGAACAAAAAAAATTACGGTTCGAAGCCCTGATTTTAACCTATTTATTTTGTGATAAATTGATAAATTTAACCGCCTGCTCTTGACCGGGGAAAATAGGGCTTGAAATAATGGCATTAAAAGCTCGAAAAGGGGGGAAGGGGTGAATTTCGAACGTTTTAAAGGCGACAGTATTTTTTGCTGTGATATGAAGCATATTTATACTAATTTATTCTAGAATCGGATCGATAGTAGGAGATAATCTTTAGTCCCTTTGAATTTTGCTAACCCTAACTCATGAAGAATGCCTATTGTGACCACGAACCTATTTTACGTGCCCCAGTCACAGAATTTTAAATTTCCGCACCAAATAAAGTTCTATCAATATTTTGGTTTTTTCATAAATGCCCATTCCATTTCTAAAAGTATCTCTAAAGGTATAAAACGACTTTATTCTTTTAGAGCTCCTGTTATAATCTGAAATAAAAATGACAAACCGAACGATGGCCGAATGGTTAGGATGCTGGCCTTCGGAACCGGAGCTCGTGGGTTCGAATCCCACTATGGCATGGATGTTCTTAGCCGTTCGAAATCGGCTTTAACCCTTTAACTGGCAGTGGTTTCTCTGAGAAACCGCCTGTTAATGTTTTTTTCCTCTTCTTTTTAAAAACATAGGAAGGATTTTTTTCGATTATCTATGTTATCGACTCTTTGATGTAGCAATAGATAATAGAATTTTGCGTAGTTTATTTTTCTCTTTGAAATATATTAGTTTAAAATTGCTTTAGGTGAAAAATCTCGAATTTGATTTTTCTCCTTATGACTTCAAATAAGAACATCTACCCAAAGCAACAATGAAAAAGTGCGTAGTTATCTATTTATTACACTATTTTTATGATAATTATACGTTGTTCTTCCGATTTAAATAATTTTAGAAACTCTTAATTTCAGGCTGTACAGGAGAAGGGTTTCACAATTACTCCTTAACCTATAAAAAAATAAAAATAAAAATTGCTGCTACCAAAGGAATGTAAAATTTGTTTTCATATGTTTTCTATTTATAAGGTTCACAGACAACGTTTATAACCCAACGCCGTTAAAACTGAAATAATGTTTTATTGTGACCTTTAAAGGGTGGAGCAGTAGATCCCGGTCTCATTAGCCCTCGTGTTGCAAAAAGTAGACCGTAGTTCTCCAAAACCAAACCAAACCAAAAAATATAAACTTCTTAACAGTAAACCTTCAACGTCAGGTTACACGACACGTTTTAAAGTTCTGGCAAAATTTCTTGCAAAGTTATATCTCTAATTTCTAGAATACTGTGTTTAAGAATAACAATTTACAAAATTATTTTTCTTTTATTTTACAAAATCTTTAGACCAGTGGCGTGCAGTAGGTTTTCATGCAGGGTGTGTAGAGAACATGGATTTTCCAATAAATCTTTAATTATTGAGACATCTGAGTTCTCCAATCTGAAACAGGTTATTTAACGGGTTCGTTTCTTTAAAACAAATCAACATTGTTTTTCAGCTAATTATTTCAACAAATGGAACACATCACTGAAATTACTTTACCACAATAAAATATTTCACTTTATATTGATGAAATACTTCTTTTATATTTCCATGAAAATAAAATCTTCCAGTATATAAATTTAAACATTAACCGTCTGCAAAATCGTATGGCCAGTTAATCAGTTAAAAAACCAAAATCGCTTCAGCACGTAAGTCCCCGCTCTAATACAACGCTTAATAAACCGTACCTTCGGATGATTCTGAATGCCAAGTGCAGGAAAAATAACTGCACTTGCCTCAGTGCCATAGTATGCTGTTCTTCTCCAGTAGCCCATACATATAAAGAGTGATTTTCAATTTAGTGCACAGTGCGACACATCAGAACTTCCTGTGTTCGTTTGCGCGCTACGTGATGCAGCACCTAGTACCGCACGCACTGCGGGAATACACGCAAGCAAATCAACATAATATTTGAATATATTGTAAATAATATTTATTATATACCATATAAAGATAGGTAGACATAGGTGCAGAAAATTATTGTTCCTTATAATTTTGCCAGGGTGTGCAGTGCACACCCTGCACATATGGACTGCACGCCACTGCTTTAGACCATTAATCGGAAGGTCCAGTCTTTATACTTATCCCCTTTCTTGATTAATGCGTGTAATTTTGTAAGCACTTAATTTCAACCTGTGATGAAGTGGAGAAAACCTAGATTGAATTTACGAAAATGCCGCCATTTTATTCAGTGTTTTATAATTTATAATTTTAGATTTTTTTTCTGAATATTTGTGGCTTTCAAATGCATATACCTGTGAATAATTTTTAAGTTGTGGACCAAGTTTTACGTTTCAACAAGAATTAAAGCTTAATCAAAATTTTGCGTTTCCGTAAGTTTCCATTCCATTCCATTTCTAAAAGAAGCTCTAAAAGTATAAAGAGCTTTATCCTTTTAGAGCTTCTTTTATAATCTGAAACGAAAATGATAAACTTCTTAACAGTAAACCTATTAGGATGGGTTAAATGATACGTTTTAAACTTCTGGCAGGGGATTGCAAAATCAGAGGTGTCCGTTAAAAGAAGTTCCAGTGTGTTTTTAACACAATTAATAACCTCTTAGTGATTTTGCATTAAGTAAGCAAAGACCTAAAGATAATATCGGGATCAAAGTAAATATCAATCACTACAGACAGGTTTATAATTTGTCGATACGCAGGTCCCAGTATATGTTTTTTTTACGGCTGTATTCCAAAAAAAGATTGTAAAATTTCAAGTGTTCCGTAATACTGAAAAGTTTGAAGGACCTCTGCACCCGTTAGTTATGATTAAACACCATCTACTAACCCCTTGGATTTTGTATTAAGTAAACAAGGTTATAAAGATAATATTAAGACTATAGAAAATATTATAAACAGGTCTATCATTATAAACAGGTTCCACTTTGACTAGGGATGGGCAAATTAGGGCCTGCCGGAAGGTTTTATCCGGCCCCCGGATAGAATTTTAAGTTGCCTGCCCGAGGCAAATTAAAATAAATATATATTTATACATTATATATCCATCTTCTTTTCTACTTTGCTTAAATATTATATCCCAAATTTATTATCTCACCCCCAGAAGATCAGCGGTATATTTGCTTCTTATATGTGAACAAGTGTTTTCAACTTTGAAACTTAGAAAGAATAATTTCAGAAGTAGACTGACAGATGAGGATTTAGCATCGTTCCTTAAAATCAGTACATCTCACTTCGAACCTCAGTATAAGGAACTTTTAATAATGAAATCACAATTTAATTCATCTCATTAATGTATTTAAAGCATTAGGTACTTGTATATTGTTTTTAAAATTTTAGAAAAATTTATCTTGGCCCGGCAAACTTATTTTCTTTCGATTTTTGGCCGCGGCCAAAAAAAGTTAGTCCATCCCTGACTTTGACTGTTCCAGAAACAATTTGTAAAATTTGACGGTTCTGTAATTTTGAAAAGTTTTAAAAATCACTGCGCCAGTCAGTCATCCTTGAAAATTAACTACTAACCTATTGATGATTTTGCATTAAGTAATAAAGGACCGAAAGATAGAACCGGGACCAAAGAAAATAACATTAGAAAATTGTGTAAAATTGATAGTGTTTCGTGATTTGAAAAGTTTTAATGATTACTGCGCCAGTCGGTTATGCTTGAAAATCACCTGCTAACATTTTGGTTGTTCTGCATTAAGTAAACAAGGACAAAAAAAATAATAATAGGACCAAAAAAAATGTTGTAAACAGGTTTAAACAAGTTTCACTATATGTTTATTTTACGACTGTGTTCCAGAAAAAATTTGTAAAATTGCTAGTGTTTCGTGATTTGAAAAGTTTTATGGACCACTGCGCCAGTCAGTCATGCTTGAAATTTAACTAATAACTTATTGGTGATTTTGCATTAAGTAATAAAGAACCAAAAGATAGTACCGAGACCAAATAATATAACATTATCAAAATTTTTTTAAATTGCTAGTGTTTTGTGATATATGAAAAGTTTTAAGGATTACTGCACGTGTCGGTTCTGCTTTAAAATCATCTAACTTCTTGGTTGTTTTTTCATTAAGTAAACAAGGGCCAAAAGATAATATTCCCACCAAAGAAAATGTTGCAAACAGGTTTAAACAAGTTCCACTATATGTTTATTTTATGATTGTTTTCGAGAAAAATTTGTAAAATTGCTAGTGTTTCGTGATTTGAAAAGTTTTAAGGACCACTGCGCCAGTCAGTTATGCCTGAAAATTAAGTACTTACCTCTTAGTGATTTTGAATTAAATAAGCGACGACTGAAAGATAGTAAGAGGACCAAATAATGTAACATCATAAAAAATTTATAAAAATTGCTTGTGTTTTGCGATATGAAAAGTATAAGAGGACCACCTAAGGACCACTGAGAAAGTCAGTTAAGCTTGAAATTCATCTAGCAACCTCTAGGGGATTTTGCATTAAGTACACAAGTACCAACAGATAGTATTAGGACTAAAGAAAATATTTCAAACAGATTTGCACAGATTCCACTATATGTTTTATTTTACGTCTGTGTTCCAGAAAAATTTGTAAAATGACAAGTGTTCCGTGATTCTGAAACGTTTTAAAAATCACTCGCCAGTCAGTTATGCTTGTAAATTAACTACTAATTTCTTGGTGATTTTGCATTCAACAACGACCGAAAGATAGTACTGGGACCAAAGATAATAACATTACGAAAAATTTGTAAAATTACTAGTTTTTCGTGATTTGAACAGTTTTAAGGACCACTGGGCCAAACAGCTATGCTTGAAAGTTAACTACTAACCTCTTGTTGATTTTGCAAGTACACCAAAAGATAGTATTAGGACCAAAGAAAATATCATTACAAAAAATTTACACAGATTCCACTATATGTTTTATTTTACGTCTGTGTTCCAGAAAAATTTGTAAAATTGCAAGTGTTCCGTGATTCTGAAATGTTTTAAAGATCACTCACCACTCAGTTATGCTTGTAAATTAACTACTAACCTCTTGTTGATTTTGCATTCAGTAAACAACGACCGAAAGGTAGTACTGGGACCAAAGATAATAAAATTACAAAAAAATTGTAAAATTGCTAGTGTTCCGTGATTTGAACAATTTTCAGGACCACTGAGCCAAACAGTTATACGTGAAAATTAACTACTAACCTCTTGGTGATTTTGCATTCAGTAAACAACGAACGGAAGATAGTACTGGGACCAAAGATAATAACATTACAAAAATTCGTAAATACTATGTTAAAATTTGCATTTACTGTAAAATTGCAAGTGTTCCGTGATTCGGAAACGTTTTAAAGATCACTCACCACTCAGTAATCTTGTAAATTAACTACTAACCTCTTGGTGATTTTGCATTCAGTAAACAACGACCGAAAGATAGTACTGGGACCAAAGATAACGACATACAATTAAAATTGATATCTGACAAACACTTGTAAAATTACTAGTTTTTCGTGATTTGAACAGTTTTAACTGTAAAATTGCAAGTGTTCCGTGATTTGAAAGTATAAAGATCACTCACCACTCAAAATCTTGTAAATTAACACTAACCTCTTTGTGATTTTGAATTCAGTAAACAACGACCGAAAAATAGTTCTGGGACCAAAGATAATAACATGGCGAAAACTTTGTAAAATTGTTAGTGTACCATGATTTGAACAGTTTTAAGGACCACCGAGACAAACAGTCTTTCTTCAAAATTAACTACTAACCTCTTGGTGATTTTGTGATAAGTAAATAAGGACCAAAAGATAATATCTTAACCAAATAAAATATCATTACAAAGAGGTTTATCGTTATACACAGATTCCACTTTATATGTGTCCATACAAAAAACTATAAAATTGCAAGTGTTTGCTTGTTACTAAATTAACTACTAACCTCTTTGTGATTTTGAATTCAGTAAACAACGACCGAAAAATAGTGCTGGGACCAAAGATAATAACATTACGAAAAATTCGTAAAATTGCTAGTGTTCCGTGATTTGAACAATTTTCAGGACCACTGAGCTAAATAGTTATACTTGAAAATTAACTACTAACCTCTTGGTGGTTTTGGTTTTGTGATAAGTAAACAAGGGCCAAAAGATAATATCGGGACCAAGGAAAATATCATTACTAAAGAGGTTTATCGTTAAACACAGATTCCACTTTATGTTTCATTTTATTACTGTGTTCATACAAAAAACTGTAATATTGCTAGTGTTCCGTGATTTTGAAAAGTTTTAAGCACCCCCTGAGCCAGTCAGTTATGCTTGAAAATTAAAAACAAGTCGGGGAGGGTGACTATCCCGAATCCAACTCTGTCGGAAAAGCTTTTAATCACCCAATAACTCATTAAAACACACTGTTGTGGAAGCTATAACAAGCATCTGCTCCATTCCCCCGTTTTAGTACAACGCCTGCATATATCCACGGTTGTCCGGGTCGGCACTTCAGCTGACGATAAGGGTTCTTCTCCCTCTTTTGTTTGTTTAATTGCGAAAGGAGTCGGGGAGGGTGGAATGGTGTTATAAACGTTCCCAATACGTCCGGGGTGATGCGGGCTCGTTAGAGAAGGGTCATTT
>CM063507.1:52325309-52332809 GCA_032207245.1 Pardosa pseudoannulata | reverse complement strand
TATTTATTTACTACTGACTTATGAGAGGTCCGTCATGGTTCGAGTTTTATATAGCCCAATCCGGTAAGGAGGTTCGTGTTGCCACTCAAGGAAATGAAACTTTTTGACCGGATTATTCAAAATTATCATTTCGTAATAAATTTCGGGTTTTACCTGAAATACTAGAACACCGCAACAGCAACATCAAGAATTTATTTATCTGTTGCTGACAGGAGAGGTCTGTCATGGTTCGAATTTTATATTGCCCAATCCGGTAAGGAGGTTCGTGTTACCGATGAAGGAGTATGAGACTTTTTGACAAGATTATTCAAAATTATCATTTGGTAAGAAATTTCGTGTTTGACCTGAAATACCAGGACACCACAACAGCAACACCAAGTGGTTATTTATCTATTGCTGATTTATGAGAGGTATTTCATAGTTCGAGTTTTATATAGACCAATTCGGCAAGAAGGTTTTTATTACCGTTGAAGGATTATGAGACTTTTTGAGAGGATTATTCAAATTTATCATTTGATAACAAATTTTAGGTGTGACCTGAAATACCAGCACACGACAACAGCAACGCGAAGTGGTTACTTCGCAGCTGTTGACCGATGAGAGGTCAGTCATGATCCCAGTTTAATTTAGACCAACCTAGTAAAGAGGAAACACTACAAAGGTTCAAGGAGTTTGTAAGGCTGACTGACACTTTTATCTTTGCTTCTTCAGATAACAAACTGAGACATGCAGGAGAGTGGACATTCATTTCTCACAGAAATGTAAATAGAAAGGGGATCCAAAAATAAGTGCAATATTTCTATTCCAATTGTGACTTGGGGGTTTACACTTTACCATGCTTCAAACTATAACTCAGTGAAAAAATTTGAAATAGTTTGGAAAAGCTTAAATTAAGAGTATAAGAGAAAGTTTTGTAAGATTTGCTAGATGATCTTCGTTTCATACTAAGTGTATTTGCAAAAAACAAATGTTTAGTGAGTTTTTACGCTGTTCGTTATCAAAATAGAGATTTCCCCTACACAGGCTTCTTCGGCCGGTGTAGGGGGTAAGTGTACTTAGTCAGAGTCAGATACTGACGTAAAGGATTAAACTCGTGTACTTAGTCGGATGATACACGACAATGGTTCTCAAAGTTGTTGCTACAATCCCCAGGGATCCATATTACCACTGAAGGGATACGAAGGTCATTGACAGGATTTTTCAAAATTACCTTTTGTTAATAACTTTGGGGTTTGAACGACGAGGTTCTGAGGCTGACAGAGGTGTTTTATCTTTGCTTCTACAGATAACAAACTGAGACTTTTAAGACACTATACAGTTCACACAGAATTATAAATGGAAAGATAATCCAAATTCAAACATATATCTGCCCAGGTTGTGAGTTTGGAACTTGCATTTCACCATGCTTCAAGCTATAACTCATAAAAAAAAAGTTTGAAACAGTTTGGAAAAGCGTAAATTTACAGTATAGGAGAAACGTTTGTAAGATTTGTTAGACGTTCTTCGTTGAATTGTGAGTATACCTGCAAAAAACAAGCATTTAGGGAGTTTTGTGATTCAAAATTCTAAGAAAAATGGTTTAAAAGTATTAAAAGTGGGAAAAAGAACCATTTTTCTTATTCTAATAAGTATGGTGTTTATCATATGCATTAAAAATATGATTTTTTTGTCATTGTTTCTAGTAGTTATTCCCACAATTTCCTCAGTTCCCTTTATGTATCTTTTCATGTAAAATATGTATCCTTAAAGACTTGTATTAATATATTCTTAAATCAAAATGTTAATAATGTTTCTTTTTTCGCTTTACAGATACTTAACGGTCATTCCAAAAACGGCACTTGGATATCGGGGAAACAAAAGCTGAGCTGGGACAACTCAACGGTTGCGAGCTACAATCCCGACACCAAAATGTTCAGGTGCGTTGTTTGCAACGCTGTTGGATTCTTGTCTAGGATTGCTGAGCACTATCTCGGAACTCACACCAGTGCCAAAGTGTTCCAGTGCCTACACTGTCCCTACAGCAGTACGTGGTCGCGATGCGTGAGGATGCACATGGCCAAGCACCATGGTGTCCCCAATGCTCCACCGTCCTTGTGGAAGGGGCAGCCACTTCTGGAGGAGATATTCCAGTTGCTCACCAACCTGAAGACCACTGTGGATAGTCAAGGCAGAGAAAGGCTTGATCCTGAAGTTTGTGATAAGAAATTCGTGTGCCCCAAATGTCCGTATACAACTGATCGGAGGGACCTCTACCTCAGACACGAAAACATACACAAGGAAGACAAACCTTACCACTGCTACATATGCTTCAAGCTCTTCAACAGGGCTGACCACGTAAAGAAGCATTTTCTCAGAATCCACAGAGGTCATCCTTACGACATCAGCCTCGTGAGGAGACGGCCACCTAGAGTTCAGTCTTCGGTGAATGGCAACGGCAACCAGTCAGGGTTGTCGAGCTTCAGCGTCGATAAGCTAATATCTAGCAATAACGATGCTAAATCTGACAATGAAGTCATAGATCTCAGTAACCACGACGTACCAGTTAGTGAAACCACCAACGCCAAACAGCTGAAGACATTCCAGTGCCCTTACTGCTCCTGGGAAGGCGTCGACAGCTGGTGCCTGAGGCGTCACATGAACGTGCACTTGAAATCATTCGAGTGTCCAATTTGCGAGTTTAAGGCCGGAAAAGCAGAGAGGTTGTTTACGCACGTCTATCGTGCACACAAGAAGTTGGTTTGCACCAAGTGCAAGTTCATTACAGATTTCGCCCAAGATTTTGACGTTCATATCAAAGAATGTTGGTAAGTTTATTACGTATTTTTAGATTGTATGTTCTAGCTTTATATATTGGATAAATCAGAGGTAGTACACTACAGATATCCTAAAAAAATCTTGATGTCATCATATAAATTAAATTGTAAATAATATTAGAGCATGAAAAATATTTTTATTTGTTTTTAAAACTGAAAGGAAATGTTGAACTGCATTAAACTTCGCTATTCTGACTTAAAATTCAACAAATTTTTATACCATTATACCTACAAAATACTTGACCATCATATGCTCCTTTTTTTTTCGCGTAAGTCGAGGTCGGACCCTCAGGGCTGACACCGCAGCTAACTCTGCAGGACCCACTCCTACTGAGGACTTTCTTTTTCTCTCTCTCTGTTAGGTTAGGTTAGGGCCTTTTCTGGGTTCCTGGGGCTATGCGAGGCCCCAGAGTTCCCTTTTTTCGAGCACGACGAGTCACGGGGGGTTCCGCAGGGTGGGCCAAAATGTTCGGTCACAATGACCCCCTGAGTGATGGTCCTGAGGCTCAGTATTGCGAGTGCCGCCTCTCTAAATTTCCTGTCTCTCCTTTTCGGCCAAATCGGTTTCCCGTCCTGTTTGGTGCAACGAACAAAATTCTCAACTTTGGTTTGGTATTCTCCCCATTGGTTCGCTCTATCTCCAATTCCGGCGTCAGGAGATCCGCTAAGCATCCAGTAGTATTCCAAATTTCCTCTCCTCAGCAGCGCATCTCTGCTGCGTTCATCCGCAAGCGGCACTTGCGGCTCGACGGGCGCGTGCCGGGCACTTCGAAGGGTTTAGTGCGGGGTGGGTTGGCTCCATACTTGCGATCTGCCCATCGCAGCCGGAATAAGCCTGGAGGGCCTCACAGCTATATAGGTTTGCGCTTGATTGACCATCATATACAATTTTCAAATGGATTTGGTGATGCATGGTTCCTTTTGATGTTTTGTAGATAAAATTTGATGTTAGGAGACAGTTCGTTGGCAAGCAATCCCATCTAAAGTGTCGATGAGGATTACTTTGCTTTGATTGGTCAGATTAGAAATTTAACACCAAGCTGTTATTACGGATATGTTTGCAAAGTATTTATCTTACATGTCTTATTTAACATTGATTTTCCCAAATGTTCTGATAGATATACATGAAAGAAATCGTTAATCTAAAAGTGGAATTAATCTTTTAATTTTACAGTCTCGAGATTATAGTTGGCAACATCTTCGACAAGACCTCCGAGGACAGCCTTAACGAAAGCGACGATGGCAGCTTGGAGATGAAGATTAACACCCCTGCTGTGCCTGATTTGCCTTCATCAAGGCCCAGTGTCTTGCCCGATTCAGTGAAAGTTTATGATAGGCCGGTAACTCTGGACTTGAAAGGATCTGTCAGTTTGATGCCTCTGCACAACAGCATATCCTACTGCTACCCAGGATCTCAGCGCTTCACGCCCGAATCTGTGAACGGTTTGAACGGATTCACCGAAGAGGTGATGGTTAGTGTTCAGCAAGACCCTAAGCAATCTTTGACAGGAAGTTCTAACTGTAAAGTGGAAGTGAAACCCGAGCTCGCATCTCCGGTTCAGAGTTGTAAGTAATTTGAATCTTGTGTGTGGCTTCAGAAATGCATATAGTTCTAGTTTATGACAACTGCTTTGTCTATCTTTATCTTTAAAGGGATACATATAAAATAAACAGAATAAGTATACATTCATTTTACATTAAATTAGAAAGCAATAGGTGCTTTATTCAATTAGTTCTAGTGAAGATACTATTAATCAAAAATAGCCATGTTCTATCAACTTACATTTCCCAGTAGACATTTCTTAAATGTAAACTAATTTGTTTTCTGTACATAAGTACATCATTTGCTCATTATATCATTTGTTTACATGTCCCAGTAGACATTTCTTAAATGTAAACTAATTTGGTTTTCTGTACATAAGTACATCATTTGTTTACATGTCCCAGTAGACATTTCTTAAATGTAAACTAATTTGTTTTCTGTACATAAGTACATCATTTGTTCATTACATCATTTGTTTACATTTCCCAGTTGACATCTCTTAAATGTAAACTAATTTGTTTTTCTGTATATAAGTACATCATTTGCTCATTACATCATACGTTTCCCAGTAGACATTTCTTAAATGTAAACTAATTTGGTTTTCTGTACATAAGTACATCATTTGCTCATTACATCATTTGTTTACATTTCCCAGTAGATATTTCTTAAATGTAAACTAATTTGTTTTCTGTACATAAGTACATCATTTGCTCATTACGTCATTTGTTTACATTTCCCAATAGACATTTCTTGATTATTCGTTGGGTATAAAATGTTCTTTTGTGTTAAATATAAACATTCATTGATTTAAAAATTTGGTAAAAAACTTTCAACTTCTTTCATGAAAGTTTGCTTATTCTATCATAGTTAATAGTGTTCTGTCGATAGCTTATTCTATGATACCTGTTAATTATAATTCTTAACCCCTTCCCTGTTTTACCCGTACGGGCACAGCTTTCGGGCCTTTATTGATTTGCCCGTACGGCGTACGGGCAATCTTATTTCTATTTCGCTTGCACTCTTTCGGCCATATTTTTTCAAATTTTAGTAACAATTTATTCGTATAGATGTCCAGTAAATGATAGTTTGCAGTTTATTGTATTTTCTACTCTGATTGGTTCAGAAGCAAGGGTTTTTTTCATGTTTTGTATCAGAAGACGAATTTTTATCTTTCAGTATATATCTTTCTTGTTATATTTTACTAACCACCTGATAATTATATTGATGTAAGAGTTGAATAATATATTTTTACTTTTAAATAATGGATAATTCAGAGCGTATGGAGCTAATTTTTGTGATTAGAACTGTGACTCGGAATCAGAAAATGAATTATCTGTAAATAACAGTAGCGAAAGTTTACTACATGACCTGGATAGTAGGTACTCTGATAGTAGTACAGATGGAATCAGTCAAGCAAGACAATTTTTTAAATTAATTGTGATAATCCTTCGGGTCCGCCTCCTAGATTTGCTTTCACTGGAATTCCAAAAATTAACTTGGATATCGATGGGACTAAAGGTAAACTTCAGTTCTATGATGCTTTCATAGAAAGGAAAGAAGTTGTAATAAATGCTTAAAAATACTAGAAAAGTTAATTTTAATAACATATCTTTACTTAAAGATGTAAAATGAACAAAAAAAAAATGCAATTAAAAAATGTGGCATTTTTTTGACCGAATTCTTTGACCGAAATGACCGAAATACTTTGACCGAATGTAAAATGAACAACAACAACAAAAAAATTCAATAAAAAAATGTGACATTTTTTGACCGAAAATTAATTGTGATAATCCTTTGGGTCCGCCTCCTAGATTTGCTTTCACTGGAATTCCAAAAATTAACTTTGATATCGATGAGACTAAAGGTAAACTTCAGTTCTATGATGCTTTCATAGAAAGGAAAGAAGTTGTAATAAATGCTTAAAAATACTAGAAATGTTAATTTTAATAACATATCTTTGCTTAAAAATGTAAAATGAACAAAAAAATGTGACATTTTTTTGACCGAATTCTGGAAAAAAATGAAACTGTCAAAGGGTAGTAGATGAATATAGTAGATGAATATGTTTTATGTACACGTATATCTCATTTACGTCCTTTACTCTCATTCTATAATGCAGTTATATTGAACATTTTTATATTAAGATAACTTGTAGGTGGTCAACTTTACTCTCTGAGTAGGAGAAACTATGGGGTAAGAGAAATATTACTCTTACTCTTGCTAATCCAATCCGTGAAAGCTCTTGATGGAATACAGTTTACCTCTGTATAATCTGTGTAGTTGAATAGCTGAAGATACATTGTTCTTTATTTATGGAGTGTGACTCATTTTATTTATAAAAGTGCCTTACATACCTTCTGTAGGAAAAGGGTTACATGAAAGTTCCAATAACATTATTGAACATAAAATCATAAAAAATATACATCATAGATTAAATTTTATAAATTCAATATTTCTAAACGAAAACTAGGAATTGAAAATAATAAAATTAGGCATTTGGCAGATAATCCGAAAAAAATTGCTTCGATTATTTAACGCATGTTCCTGATCTTAGAGGAAATGTAATAATTTAAGTTTAGATCTTGTCTAAGCTTTAAACAGTTTAATATTATTCTAATTGTATAACTCTGTATTTTTAGCAAGCGACAGTGGTGTAGCTGACGTCATTAGTGATAACAACGACCAGGATATCGCATGTTGGCATTGTGGTTGCGAGTTTGCCGACCAATCGTCGTTGATGACCCATACCGAACTATATCACAGAGACGACCTCAGAGATACAGGCAAGAATTCCGAGGAAGCTCCGCCAACTAATAAAATCAAGAAATTCTCCTGTGCCATTTGCAACTTCAACAGCGACCGCCAGCGAACCATCATCGAGCATATGAGGTTCCACACCGGGGAGGTACTGTCTTGCAGAGCCGGTCCACCATGTGCCTTCACGACGGTCTGCGACTCGACATTGGAGAAGCACGTCGAATCGGAACACTGTGACGACCTGAAGAGGTGCCCACACTGCGCCTTCCATGCCACAGACAAGGTGACCTTCATCAGGCACTACAGGAAATGCCATCATTCCAAATCTTGTCTGCGATGTCGCGAGATCAAGCGCAGTTTCGACAAGACGGGGAACGGGAAGAGCTT
>CM063507.1:52250309-52315309 GCA_032207245.1 Pardosa pseudoannulata | reverse complement strand
AATTTTTATTGCAAGCGGTGTCCGATGGGTATTCTCAGATATTTCGGTCGCATCCCGAATCTGCAGAATCAGGGCAATAACAAACGTAATAAGACTGAAATTTGCTTCGGATGTATCATTTGAAGCTCAGACCGTATCGAATAATTCGACATTTGTTGGTGCTTCTATATTTTAAATTGTAAACGTAAAAAAAAAGATAATAGATTGTAATCTCGTCAATGTGGGATTCCAGAATATGTAATTTATTTTCTGAAAGAAATAAAAGGTATTTTTAAATTTTTTTTTTATTCCGTCCGACGAGTATTCTCCATTTTGGTCGTATCTCTGACTCTTCTGAATCGGCGCAATAAAAATCGTAATGTCACCTCCATTTACTTCGGATGTATCATTTGAAGCGCAGACCGTATCGAATTATTCTACATTTGTTGGTGCTTCTATATTTTAAATTGCAAAGCCAAAAAGGTAATAGATTGTAATCTCTTCAAAGTTGGATTTCAGAAGATTGAATTTATTTTCTGAAAGAAATAAAAGCTATTTTTTAATTTTTTTTATTCCGCCCGACGAGTACTCTCCATTTCGGTCGAATCTCCGACTCTTCTGAATCGGCTCAATAAAAATCGTAATGCTACCTCCATTTACTTCCGATGTATCAATGTATCATTTGAAGATTAGACCGTATCGAATTATTCGACATTTGTTGGTGCTTCTATATTTTAAATTGCAAAGCAAAAAAGATAATAGATTGTAATCTCGTCAATGTGGAATTTCAGAATACGCAATTTATGCAAACGTCGTCCTACGAGTATTCTCCGACATTTCGGACGCATCTCCCTTTATCAGAATCGGCGCAATAACAATCGTAAAACCACTAAAATTTACTTCCGTTGTATAATTTTAAGCGCCGTCCGTCGCGTATTATTCGACATTTCATTTGAATTTCTATATTTTAAATTGTAAAGGATTTAGATTTTTTTTTTATTCCGACCGACCAGTATTCTCCATTTCGGTCGAATCTCCGACTCTTTTGAATCAGCGCAATAAAAATCGTAATGCCACCTCCATTTACTTCCGATTTATCATTTGAAGCGCAGACCGTATCGAATTAGTCGACATTTGTTGGTGCTTTATATTTTAAATTGTAAAGAAAAAATGGTAATAGATTGTAATCTCGTCAATGTCGGATTTCAGAAGGTGTAATTTATTTTCTGGAAGAAATAAAAGCTTTTTTTAAATTTTTTTTATTCTGTCCTACGAGTATTCTCCATTTTGGTCGTATCTCCGACTCTTCTGAATCGGCGCAATAAAAATCGTCATGCTACCTCCATTTACTTCCGATGTATCATTTGAAGCTCAGAACGTATGGAATTATTCGACATTTGTTGGTGCTTCTATATTTTAAATAATAAAGGGAAAAAAGAAAATAGATTGTAATCTCGTCAATGTGGGATTTCAGAATATGTAATTTATTTTCTGAGAAAAATAAGGGGTTATTTTTAAATTTTTTATTTCAAGCGATGTCCGACTATTATTCTCCGACATTTCGGTCGCATTTTTGTCTTTTCAGAATTCGCGCAATTAATATCGTAATGCCATCTCAATTTGCTTCCGATGTATCGTTTGAAGCGCAATCCTTCATGTATTGATCGACATTTCATTGGAGCTTCTATATTTTAAATTGTAAAGGAAAAATAATAACAAATTGTAATCTCGTCAATGTCGGATTTCAGAAAATGTAATTTATTTTCTGAAAGAAATAAGGGCTTATTTTTAAATTTTTATTGCAAGTGGTGTCCGATGAGTATTCTCAGATATTTCGGTCGAATCTCCGAATCTGCAGAATCGAGGCAATTACAAACGTAATAAAACTGAAATTTGCTTCCGATGTATCATTTGAAGCTCAGACCGTATCGAATAAGTCGACATATGTTGGTACTTCTATATTTTAAATTGCAAAGAAAAAATGTAATAGATTCTAATCTCGTCAATGTGGGATTTCAGAATATGTAATTTATTTTCTGAGAGAAATAAGGGCTATTTTTTAATTCTTCTATTACAAGTGGCATCTGACGAGTATTCTACATTTCGGTCGCATCTCCGCCTCTTCAGAATCGGCCGAATGAAAATCGTAATACAACCTCAATTCATCCGATGTATCATTTGAAGCGCAATTTATTGCTTATTATTCGACATTTCATTGGAGCTTCTATATTTTAAATTGTAAAAGAAAAAAAAATAATAGATTGTAATCTCGTAATTGTGGGATTTCATAAGATGTAATTTAATTTCTGGGCTATTTTAAAATTTTTTTTATAACAAGCGGCGTCAGACGAGTATTCTCCGGTATTTCAGTCGCATATCCGACTCTTCAGGATCAGCGCAATAAAAATCGTAATGACACTCAATTTCTTACCGATTTATCATTTGAAACGCAGTCCGTCTCGAATTATTCGAAATTTCATTGGAACTTCTATATTTTAAATTGCAAAGAAAAAAAAATAACAGGCTGTAATCTAGTGAATTCAGTATTTCAGAAGATGTATTTTAATTTTTGAATGAAATTAAGTCTTATTTTTAAATTTTTTATTCCAAGCGGCGACCGACGAGTATTCGCCAATATTTTGGTCGCATCTCCGACTCTTCAGCATCGGCCGAATGAAAATCGTAATACCACCTCAATTTGCTTCCGTTGTATCATTTGAAGCGCAGTCCCTATAGTATTATTCGACATTTGTTGGACCTTCTATATTTTCAATTGTAGAGGAGAAAAAAATAATAACAGTAATCTCGTCAATGTGGAATTTCAGAAAATGAAATTTTTTTCTGAAAGAAATAAGAGGTTTCTTTAAATTTTTGATTGCAAACATAGTCCGAGGAGTATTCTCCGACATTTCGGTTTCATCTCCGTCTTTTCACAATCGGCGCAATAACAATCATTATACCACAAAACTTACTTCCGATGTATCATTTTAAGCGCAGTCTGTCGAGCAATTTTCGACATTTCATTGGAGCTTCTATAATTTAAATTGTAAACAAAAATAATAACAGGTTGTAATCTCATCAATGTGGGATTTCAGAAAATGTATTTTATTCTCTGAAAGAAATAAGGTCTAATTTTTATTATTTTTTTTCCAAGTGGCATCTGACGAGTAGTCTCCTACATTTCGGTCGCATCTCCGACTCTATAGAATCGTCGCAATAAAAATAGTAATGCCACCACAATTTGCTTCCGATGCATCATTTAAAGAGCAGTCCGTCTCGAATTATTCGAAATTTCATTGGAACTTCTATATTTTAAATGCAAATTAAATAAATAATAAAAGGTTGTAATCTAGTCAATGCAGTATTTTAGAAGATGTACTTCAATTTTTGAAAGAAATAAAGTCTTATTTTTAAATTTTTTATTCCAAGCGGCGCCCGACGAGTATTCTCCGATATTCCGGTCGCATCTCCGACACTTCAGCATCGGTCCAATGAAAATCGTAATACCACCTCAATTTGCTTCCGTTGTATCATTTAAAGCTCAGTCCTTATCGTATTATTCGGCATTTGTTGGAGCATCTATATTTTAAAGTGTAAAGGAAAAAATAATAACAGATTGTAATGTCGTCAATGTTTAATTTCAGAAAATGTAGTTTATCTTCTGAAAGAAATAAGGGATATTGTTTAATTCTTCGATTCCAAACGAAATCCGACGACTGATCTCCAACATTTCGGTCGCAACTCCGTCTCTTCAGAATCGGTGCAATAACAATCGTATTACAACTAAAATTTAGTTCCGATGTATCATTTGAAAAGCAATCCGTCGCTTATTGTTCGTCATTTCATTGGAGCTTCTATATTTTAAATTATTAAAGGGAAAAAATTAATAACAGAATGTAATTTCTATTCAATGTGGGATTTTAGAAAATGTAATTTATTTTTTGAAAGAAATAAGGGATTATTTTAAAATGTTTTAATCGAAGCGGCGTCCGACGAGTATTCTCCGAAATTTCGGTCGTAAATTTGTTTCTTCAGAATCGGTGCAATAACAATCGTAATACCACTAAAATTTAGTTCCGATGTATCATTTGAAACGGAGTAAATTGTAAAGGAAAAAAATAATAACAGATTGTAATTTCTATTCAATGTGGGATTTTAGAAAATGTAATTTATTTTTTGAAAGAAATAAGGGATTATTTTAAAATGTTTTATTCGAAGCGGCGTCCGACGAGTATTCTCCGAAATTTCGCTCGTATCCTTGTTTCTTCAGAATCGGCGCAATAACAATCGTAACACCACTAAAATTTAGTTCCGATGTATCATTTGAAACGGAGTAAATTGTAAAGGAAAAAAATAATAACAGATTGTAATTTCTATGCATTGTGGGATTTTAGAAAATGCAATTTATCTTTTGAAAGAAATAAGGGATTATTTTAAAATGTTTTAATCGAAGCGGCGTCCGACGAGTATTCTCCGAAATTTCGCTCGTAACCTTGTTTCTTCAGAATCGGCGCAATAACAATCGTAACACCACTAAAATTTAGTTCCGATGTATCATTTGAAACGGAGTAAATTGTAAAGGTAAAAAATAATAACAGATTGTAATTTCTATTCAATGTGGGATTTTAGAAAATGTAATTTATTTTTTGAAAGAAATAAGGGATTATTTTAAAATGTTTTATTCGAAGCGGCGTCCGACGAGTATTCTCCGAAATTTCGGTTGTATCTCCGTTTCTTCATAATCGGTGGAATAACAATCGTAACACCACTAAAATTTAGTTCCGATGTATCATTTGAAACGGACTAAATTGTAAAGGAAAAAAATAATAACCGATTGTAATTTCTATTCAGTGTGGGATTTTAGAAAATGCAATTTATTTTTTGAAAGAAATAAGGGATTATTTTTAAATGTTTTAATCGAAGCGGCGTCCGACGAGTATTCTTCGAAATTTCTCTCGTATCCTTGTTTCTTCAGAATCGGCGCAATAACAATCGTAATACCACTAAAATTTAGTTCCGATGTATCATTTGAAACGGAGTAAATTGTAAAGGAAAAAAATAATAACAGATTGTAATTTCTATTCAATGTGGGATTTTAGAAAATGTAATTTATTTTTTGAAAGAAATAAGGGAATATTTTTAAATGTTTTAAACCAAGCGGCGTCCGATGAGTATTCTCTGAAATTTCTGCCGTAACCTTGTTTCTTCATAATCGGTGGAATAACAATCGTAATACCACTAAAATTTAGTTCCGATGTATCATTTGAAACGGAGTAAATTGTAAAGGTAAAAAATAATAACAGATTGTAATTTCTATTCAGTGTGGGATTTTAGAAAATGCAATTTATTTTTTGAAAGAAATAAGGGAATATTTTTAAATGTTTTAAACCAAGCGGCGTCCGACGAGTATTCTCCGAAATTTCGCTCGTAACCTTGTTTCTTCAGAATCGGCGCAATAACAATCGTAATACCACTAAAATTTAGTTCCGATGTATCATTTGAAACGGAGTAAATTGTAAAGGAAAAAAATAATAACAGATTGTAATTTCTATTCAATGTGGGATTTTAGAAAATGTAATTTATTTTTTGAAAGAAATAAGGGAATATTTTTAAATGTTTTAAACCAAGCGGCGTCCGATGAGTATTCTCTGAAATTTCTGCCGTATCTCCATTTCTTCAGAATCGGCGCAATAGCAATCGTAATGCCACTAAAATTTAGTTCCGATGTATCATTTGAAACGGAGTAAATTGTAAAGGAAAAAAATAATAACAGATTGTAATTTCTATTCAATGTGGGATTTTAGAAAATGTAATTTATTTTTTGAAAGAAATAAGGGATTATTTTAAAATGTTTTATTCGAAGCGGCGTCCGACGAGTATTCTCCGAAATTTCGCTCGTATCCTTGTTTCTTCAGAATCGGCGCAATAACAATCGTAACACCACTAAAATTTAGTTCCGATGTATCATTTGAAACGGAGTAAATTGTAAAGGTAAAAAATAATAACAGATTGTAATTTCTATTCAATGTGGGATTTTAGAAAATGTAATTTATTTTTTGAAAGAAATAAGGGATTATTTTAAAATGTTTTATTCGAAGCGGCGTCCGACGAGTATTCTCCGAAATTTCGGTCGTAAATTTGTTTCTTCAGAATCGGCGCAATAACAATCGTAATACCACTAAAATTTAGTTCCGATGTATCATTTGAAACGGAGTAAATTGTAAAGGAAAAAAATAATAACAGATTGTAATTTCTATGCATTGTGGGATTTTAGAAAATGTAATTTATTTTTTGAAAGAAATAAGGGATTATTATTAAATGTATTATTCGAAGCGGCGTCGGACGAGTATTCTCCGAAATTTCGGTTGTATCTCCGTTTCTTCAGAATCGGCGCAATAACAATCGTAACACCACTAAAATTTAGTTCCGATGTATCATTTGAAACTCTGTCCGTCGCTTATTGTTCGTCATTTCATTGGAGATTCTATATTTTAAATTGTAAAGGAAAAATAATAACAGATTGTAATATTGTCAATGTGGGATTTCAGAAAATGTAATTTACTTTCTTAAAGGAATAAGTACTTATTTTTAAATTTTTTATTTCAAACTGCGTTCTTCAAGTATTCTTCGACATTGCGGTGGCATCTTCGACTCTTCAGAATCGGAGCAAAAAAAATCGTAATGCCACTTTATTTTGCTTCGGATATATCATTTGAAGCGCAGTCCGTCGCGTATTGATCAACATTTCATTGGAGCTTCTTTATTTTAAATTGTAAAGAAAAAATAATAACAAATTGAAATCTCGTCAATGTCGTATTTAAGAAGATGTAATTTATTTTCTGAAAGAAATAAGGGCTTATTTTTAATTTTTTATATCAAGCGGCGTCCGACGACTATTCTCCAACATTTCGGTCGCATCTTTTTCTCTTCAGAATCGGCTAAATAAATATCGTAATTCCACCTCAATTTGCTTCCGTTGTATCATTTGAAGCGCAGTCCGTCACGTATTGATCAACATTTCATTGGAGCTTCTTTATTTTAAATTGTAAAGGAAAAATAATAAAAAATTGAAATCTCGTTAATGTCGGATTTCAGAAAATATAATTCATTTTCTGAAAGAAATAAGGGCTTATTTTTTAATTTATCGATTCCAAACTTCGTCCGACGAGTATTCTCCGACATTTCTGTCGGATATCCGTCTCTTCAGAATCTCCGCAATAACAATCGTTATACCAAAAAAATTTACTTACGATGTATCATTTGAAGCGCCGTCTTTCGCGTGTTGTTCGACATTTCATTAGACTTCTATATTTTAAATTGTAAAGAAAAAATAATAACAAATTGTAATCTCGTCAGTGTTGGATTTCAGAAAATATAAATTTTTTTCTGAATGAAATAAGGGCTTATTTTTAAATTTTTTATTCCAAGCTGCGTCGTGTTGAGTAATCTCCGATATTTCGCTCGCATCTCCGTCACTTTAGAATCGGCACAATAACAAACGTAATACCACCTCAATTTGCTTCCGTTGTATCATTTGAAGCGCACTCCCTATCGTATTATTTGACATTTGTTGGAGCTTCTATATTTTAAATTGTAAAGGAAAAAATAGTAACAGATTGTAATCTCTATTCAGTGTGTGGTTTTAGAAAATGTAATTTTTTTTGCTGAAAAAAATAAAGGCTATTTTTTAATTCTTCGATTCCAAGTGGTGTCCGACGAGTATTCTCTGACATTTTGGTCGTATTTCCGTCTTTTCAGAATCTGCGCAAAAACAATCGTAATACCACTAAAATTTGCTTCCGGTGTATCATTTGAAGCGCACTCCCTATCGTATTATTCGACATTTGTTGGAGCTTCTATATTTTAAATTATAAAGGAAAAAATAATAACATAATGTAACTTCGTCAATGTGGGATTTCAGAAAATGTAATTTATTTTCTGAAAAAAATAAGGGCTTTTGTTTAATTTTTCGATTCTAAGTGGTGTCCGACGTGTATTCTCCGATATTTCGGTCGCATTTCCGTCTGTTCAGAATCGGTGGTATAACAATCGTAATACCAGTAAAATTTGCTTTCGATGTATCATTTGAAGCGCCGTCCGTATCGTATTATTCTACATTTGTTGCAGCTTCTATATTTTAATCTGTAAAGGAAAAAAATACTAACAGATTGTAATCTTGTAGATGTGGGATTTCAGAAACTGTGCAGGAAATCTTGGTCAGAAGTCGAGGGTTTCACTGAAGCAATAATTTCAGAGGTCCTATTGGTCAAGTGTGGGAGAGAAGTCTTTTTAAGTTTACGGTAACCTAATGTTAACATCAACCTAGAGAGGCTATAAACGTGGGAGGTGCAGAAGGTGGTACTTGCAGGAGACGTTGGCCAAATCAGAAGTCGAGGGTTTCACTCAAAAAATAATTTCAGAGGTCCTATTGGTCAATAGTGTGAGAGAATTCTTTGTGAGTTTACGGTGACCAAATGATAACATCAGCCTAGAGAGGCTATAAACGTGGGAGGTGCAGAAGGGGGTATTTGCAAGAGACCCTGGCCAAATCAGTTGAGGGTATCACTCAAACAATAATATTAGAGGTCCTATTGATCAAGTGTGGGAGAGAAGTCTTTGTAAGTTTACGGTGACGTATTGTTAACATCAACCTAGAAAGGCTATAAACGTGGAAGGTGCAGAAAGTGGTACTTGCAGGAGACCTTGGCCAAATCAGAAGTGGAGGGTTTCTCTTAAGTAATAATGTCAGAGGTCCTATTGGTCAAGTGGGGGAGAGATGTGTATGTAAGTTTAAGGTGACCTATTGATAACATCAACCTAGAGAGGCTATAAACGTGGGAGGTGCAGATGCTGGTACTTGCAGGAGACCTTGGCTAAATCAGAAGTTGAGGGTTTCACTCAAGCAATAATTTCAGAGGTCCTATTGGTAAGTGTACAAGAGAGGTGTATCATGAAAGAGGAGATAGAAAGATGGTAAAAATAGAGAAAGGGTCGAGAGAACCAAAAGAGGGAATTCTGGAGTACCTAAGAGAAAAGAAGTTCTGGAGAACCTAGAAGATAGAACTTTGAAAAAGTGAGCAGTGGATTAAACCTCGCCAACCTCTTGGAGAATAAGTGCCCGGCAGCCAATCCAATACCTTTTTTTACACTTAATGTACACAAAAGTTTAAAATAAAGATTAGAAAAAAAAAATGGACATCATATGAACAATAACACATTCTTTACTATTTCTAGCAGTTACAGTTGCAAAAAGTCGTGGATAACAAAAACAAAGTACATTCACAGTCGACATTGACATGAAAAAACAACACCGATTATAAAGTCAATGAATAAATTAACAAAACACTTTCAACCTATTTTCTTCGCGTGTATAAAGTAGCGTTCCATCTATTTTTTTAAAGTATTCAAAATATATAGGATACATACAAAATTTTTTATCTTTTTCCTCTGTTTTATACAATGAGTTTGATGAATATTTAAAACAATAAAACAGCATTTAAGATATAAATACAATTTTTGTATTTTTTTATAGTAAAAAGTTTCCAGTTTAACTTTTTTTTATGAATAGTAAAGCAATATATCTGGACCTAAATTTGGACATAAAATCCTATACATTTTTTTTTTATAAAAAAAAGAAAGATGATTTAAGACACCCCTTTTACCTATGATATCAATATATACGTATGTATAATATATATTGATATCACCGTATTCTTATCTTAGAAGTAAATGATTTGTTTACATTTATATTGACACTAGTATTATCAATTCCTGTATTGATCAATTATTTGTTTATATTAATATTTCACTCCTTAAAAAACGATATGATAATCAATGACATGTTTTTACCTTTGGTTTTTAGTCTATAATTATAGGTTATATATATTGAAAGCAAATACTTTGTTTACATTTATATTGACACTAGTATTATCAATTCCTGTATTGATCAATGATTTGTTTACATTAATATTTCAATCCTTAAAAAATGATATAATAATCAATGACATGTTTTTACATTTGGTTTTTAGTCTATACTTATAGTTTATACATATTGAAAGCTAATGCTTTGTTTACATTTATTTTGCAATCACTAAAACCTAACTGATACGGTAGTCAATAGCTTGTTTACGTTTGATTTATAGTCAGTACTAAGATTTCATATCATATTAAAATGGTTATTAGTTTACACTTGATTTCAGGTCCATTTTAGAGTATTTTATCATTAATGAAATTCCAAAATTGGAAAGATTCCAAGACTTTATTAAATCCATACAGAAAATCCTCAAAACCACAAAAGTTTTTTTTGGTGTTAATCTGATACTTATTTATCGTGATTTTTTGGTGTTCAGAACCATCTTTCAGTTACACTTTTGGAAGCTACACATTATAACAGTCCAGCTGCGTAACTCGTCTTCATTTGTTAATTGTCTGTAGACGAATCGGATCCTCGCATCTTTTGACGAACACTTGGGCATCGGATATGTGTCCAAAGGTCCGGCTCACTTGCTTTTCAGTTCAAGAGCTCTGTTCGACTTGAGTTGGTGATCAGCTCCCATCCATTTTATCCAGTGGCAGTTCTTCTTGGATTACCTAAAACAAAGTAAGCATAAATTTATGTACAGTGATCCCTCGTTTTTCGTGGTTAATGGGTCTAATTGTTCTATGCTTCTATATTACGAAGTCCAACTCTGTTTTTGTAATCTTTGGAGTAATGTTGATCAGTTTTATAGTGCTCCCTTAATATGGAGACTGTTCACACATTTTTTAAACGATGTATATTGTAGTCATAAAACTAAATTACATAAAATTCTTGTATTTGAAATGTTTTATTTGATAGCCCTTATTCTGAACTATCTTGCGACACCGTCATTTCCCAGATAATAATGCCTTTTGAAGTGTCAGAAGAGGTATTCTATCCCATTCCTCCTGAACAGTTTTCCAGACTCCTGTAAAGGTTGTGGGACGACGTTTGGATAATGCAGATTATAAGAGTCCGAAAGCACAAAAATCCATAGGTGATACATAGAGAGATTTAGTAGGGATATCAATGAAGGGTATGGCCTTGATACCGTTTTTTTGTTCCATTTCTTTTAGGAAATTTACAGAGGATTTTTATGTGCGACTGATAGCTTTGTCTTGATAGAGTTCCACAGATTAATGGCATGAGGGTAAAGCGATGGTATTTCATCCAGATAAATTGGCGATAAAATATGTTTCTGATAGTATTTGGTGTTAATATTGACATTTTTAACTCTCTTTATTTTTAACTTGCCATTATAAAAAAAAAAACAGCAACAATCATGAATCCCTTAGAAAAACTTTCTTTCGATTCTTTGAACCATGTACTTTTATGATAATAAATGGCCCTTTACTAGTTGCAATCATTTAAATACGCTCATGATTCATGTATTGTAACAATTTTTTCCCATTTTTTCTTTGGATAAATGTTTTCATACAGAATTGACTTGTCTGCATTCAGCGATGTGCTTTGAGAAAAGACGATGATTGCTTTTCTTTCTAAGATTTAAAATATGTTATCATTTGTTTACAGTGGACACTTAATTTTAGTTTTCAACTGTCCTTTGACAAAGGGATTTTAGCATTAAACAACGTACCTTGAACATTCGTTTTTTTTCCTATTGTTTGAAAATTTTTGTCCCACTTGAGGCTCCAATGACGTTTTTCCTTTATTTTTGACGAATATTATCGACTTTGATATCACAAAAACGACTCTCATATCGTTTTTGGATAACTGAATATGAATACTTTTTGAAAGATTTATATAGCCTTTGTATTGTTAGTTACGCCATTATAAAAAACAAAATCGAACGATAATTTTGACTTTTAAAATCATAGTACAATTGCATTTATTTATTTTTCAACAAACAATTTTTTAATACCGCTAACCAAAATCGTCTAAAAATGTGCGAACAGCCTCTGTATCTGCTATTCCTCATGAGTTAACAGTATTTCTGATTTGGAGGGCTAGGCCCATGTAACTCAGAGTGTGATATATTCTATTAATAGTAGTTTAGGAGGGGCCCCAAATTGTTCTTTGCGTATAGCCTTAAACTGGTCCTGGGATTGATTTTTGGGAAGATGACCTTTTTGGATTGATTGCCTAAACTTAGGTAAAAATTTATTTGAATTTGTTTTCTTGTAAATCTGTATAATTTCTGACGATAATTCTGACTTTTAAAACCGTAAAATTGCAGTTATTTATTTTTCAACGAACGATTTTTTAATACCGCTAACCAAAATCGTCTAAAAATATGCGAACAGTCTCTGTATCTGCTATTCCTCATGCATTATCAATATTTCTGATTTGGAGGGCTAGGCCCATGTAACTCAGAGTGTGATATATTCTATTAATAGTAGTTTAGGAGGGGCCCCAAATTGTTCTTTGCGTATAGCCTTAAACTGGTCCTGGGATTGATTTTTGGGAAGATGACCTTTTTGGATTGATTGCCTAAACTTAGGTAAAAATTTATTTGAATTTGTTCTCTTGTAAATCTGCATAATTTCTGACGATAATTCTGACTTTTAAAACCTTAAAATTGCAGTTATTTATTTTTCAACAAACGATTTTTTAATACCGCTAACCAAAATCGTCTAAAAATATGCGAACAGCCTCTGTATCTTCTATTCCTCATGCATTATCAATATTTCTGATTTGGAGGGCTAGGCCCATGTAACTCAGAGTGTGATATATTCTATTAATAGTAGTTTAGGAGGGGCCCCAAATTGTTCTTTGCATAGAGCCTTAAACTGGTCAGGGCCCTGGGATTGATTTTTGGGTAGATGACCTTTTTGGATTGATTGCCTAAACTTAGGTAAAAATTTATTTGAATTTGTTTTCTTGTAAATCTGTATAATTTCTGACGATAATTCTGACTTTTAAAACCTTAAAATTGCAGTTATTTATTTTTCAACTAAAGATTTTTTAATACCGCTAACCAAAATCATCTAAAAATATGCGAACAGCCTCTGTATTTGCTATTCCTCATGCATTAACAGTATTTCTGATTTGGAGGGCTAGGCCCATGTAACTCAGAGTGTGATATATTCTATTAATAGTAGTTTAGGAGGGGCCCCAAATTGTTCTTTGCATAGAGCCTTAAACTGGTCAGGGCCCTGGGATTGATTTTTGGGTAGATGACCTTTTTGGATTGATTGCCTAAACTTAGGTAAAAATTTATTTGAATTTGTTTTCTTGTAAATCTGTATAATTTCTGACGATAATTCTGACTTTTAAAACCGTAAAATTGCAGTTATTTATTTTTCAACAAACGATTTTTTAATACCGCTAACCAAAATCGTCTAAAAATATGCGAACAGCCTCTGTATCTTCTATTCCTCATGCATTATCAGTATTTCTGATTTGGAGGGCTAGGCCCATGTAACTCAGAGTGTGATATATTCTATTAATAGTAGTTTAGGAGGGGCCCCAAATTGTTCTTTGCATAGAGCCTTAAACTGGTCAGGGCTCTGGGATTGATTTTTGGGTAGATGACCTTTTTGGATTGATTGCGTAAACTTAGGTAAAAGTTTATTTGAATTTGTTTTCTTGTAAATCAGTATAATTTCTGACGATAATTCTGACTTTTAAAACCTTAAAATTGCAGTTATTTATTTTTCAACAAACGATTTTTTAATACCGCTAACCAAAATCGTCTAAAAATATGCGAACAGCCTCTGTATCTTCTATTCCTCATGCATTATCAGTATTTCTGATTTGGAGGGCTAGGCCCATGTAACTCAGAGTGCGATATATTCTATTAATAGTAGTTTCGGAAAGGCCCCAAATTGTTCTTTGCATATAGCCTTAAACTGGTCAGGGCCCTGGGATTGATTTTTGGGTAGATGACCTTTTTGGATTGATTGCCTAAACTTAGGTAAAAATTTATTTGAATTTGTTTTCTTGTAAATCTGTATAATTTCTGACGATAATTCTGACTTTTAAAACCGTAAAATTGCAGTTATTTATTTTTCAACAAACGATTTTTTAATACCGCTAACCAAAATCGTCTAAAAATATGCGAACAGCCTCTGTATCTTCTATTCCTCATGCATTATCAGTATTTCTGATTTGGAGGGCTAGGCCCATGTAACTCAGAGTGCGATATATTCTATTAATAGTAGTTTAGGAGGGGCTCCAAATTGTTCTTTGCATAGAGCCTTAAACTGGTCAGGGCCCTGGGATTGATTTTTGGGTAGATGACCTTTTTGGATTGATTGCCTAAACTTAGGTAAAAATTTATTTGAATTTGTTTTCTTGTAAATCTGTATAATTTCTGACGATAATTCTGACTTTTAAAACCTTAAAATTGCAGTTATTTATTTTTCAACAAACGATTTTTTAATACCGCTAACCAAAATCGTCTAAAAATATGCGAACAGCCTCTGTATCTTCTATTCCTCATGCATTATCAATATTTCTGATTTGGAAGGCTAGGCCCATGTAACTCAGAATGTGATATATTCTATTAATAGTAGTTTAGGAGGGGCTCCAAATTGTTCTTTGCATAGAGCCTTAAACTGGTCAGGGCCCTGTGATTGATTTTTGGGTAGATGACCTTTTTGGATTGATTGCCTAAACTTAGGTAAAAATTTATTTGAATTTGTTTTCTTGTAAATCTGTATAATTTCTGATGATAATTCTGACTTTTAAAACCGTAAAATTGCAGTTATTTATTTTTCAACAAACGATTTTTTAATACCGCTAATCCAAATCGCCTAAAATATGTGCGAACAGCCTCTGTATCTGCTATTCCTCATGAGTTAACAGTATTTCTGATTTGGAGGGCTAGGCCCATGTAACTCAGAGTGTGATATATTCTATTAATAGTAGTTTAGGAGGGGCACCAAATTGTTCTTTGCATAGAGCCTTAAACTGGTCAGGGCTCTGGGATTGATTTTTGGGTAGATGACCTTTTTGGATTGATTGCCTAAACTTAGGTAAAAATTTATTTGAATTTGTTTTCTTGTAAATCTGTATAATTTCTGATGATAATTCTGACTTTTAAAACCGTAAAATTGCAGTTATTTATTTTTCAACAAACGATTTTTTAATACCGCTAATCCAAATCGCCTAAAATATGTGATAACAGTCTCTATAAAATACCCAAAAAACATCTGTGACCACGTAATGACAAGTGATTTAAAACAATAATATTATATCTACAAAAGAGTCACGAAAAATTAGTATAAAAATACATAGTGAAGAGTTAACTTACATTAACTAACTTTTCTCTGTACTGTGCTTCATTTTCTCTATACCTTTTGGGAGGCAGTCGAATATTTGCTCTCCTTAATACGAGTTCTAAGTCGTCATTGTCGAAAATTTGGATCGGATCGACTTTGTGCTTGTTGACTAGTTGACCAAGGTACTCAACATAATGGACTCTGTAACAAAATAGGAATAATTACTTTTTAAAAATAAAGGGTATCTAAAACATAATTATAACTAAAACAAGTAAGATTTTTAATGATTAATTTAATACAATTTATTTATAATACTTTCTGCATACAAAGTATAAGATTTTTAATACATGTAAGGCAAATTATACTTGTAAAATATTTTGACTTAATATTTTTTTTTTTTAGATGTCACTAATATACTTTGTGATATTATTATATATTTTTTTTAAAATGTTTTAAAAAATGCAAATTATTAGTTTATTTAGAGATTAGAATTTTTTCTAAGATGTTTTAATAAAAAGGCTTTATTTCTAAAAAATGAATTTTTTAATTTTAATAAGAGCAGTGATTTGTTTTAACAGTTATTTTCTGTTTAAGATTACTTTAACAAAAAATTTTTTATGTTATTAATATTTTTTTATTTAATTCATTAATAGAAATGATTTTTTAAAATATGTTTAATAATTTTTAAAAAGCATTTAATGATATTTTAGTTATTTTTTTAAGAATTCTTATTTTAGTAACTTTTAAAAAATAATTTTTGACCTTTTTTTCAAAAATGTCACTAATAACAAGCAACAATTTTAACAGTGATTATTTAATGAGATCTTTTTTCTTAGAATGTCACTAATAACATGCAAGCTTTTAAATAGTAATTATATAAGGATATCCTTTTCTTAGAAGAATGTCACTAATAACAAGCAGGATTTTCGATAGTGATTATTTAATGAGATCCTTTTTTCTTAGAATGTCACAAACAACATGCAAGTTTTTAAATACAAATTATGGATATCCTTTTTTTCGAATTCTAATAAGAAGCAAGATTTTAATAGTGATTATTTAATGAGATCCTTTTTTCTTAGAGTGTCACTAATAACATGCAAGCTTTTAAATAACAATTATGTAAGGATATACTTTTTTCTTAGAATGTCACTCACAACATGCAAGCTTTTAAATAGCAATTTTATAAGAATATCCTTTGTTTTCGGAAAATGTCACTGATAACAAGCAGGATTTTTAACAGCGATTATTTAATGAGATCATTTTTTTTCTTAGAATATCACTAATAATATGCAAGGTTTTAAATATCAATTATATAAGGATATCCTTTGTTTTCGAAGAATGTCACTAATAACAAGCAGGATTTTCGATAGTGATTATTTAAGGATATCTTTTTTTTAGAATGTCACTAATAACATGCAAGCTTTTAAATAGCAATTTATATGAAGATATCCTTGTTTTCGAAGAATGTCACGAATAAGAAGCAGGATTTTTAACAGTGACTATTTAATGAGATCCTTTTTTTCTTAGAGTGTCACTAATAACATGCAAGCTTTTTAACAGCGGTTATTTAATAAGATCCTTTTTTTTATTAGAATTCATATACCATGCAAGCTTTTAAATAGCAATTTTATAAGAATATCCTTTGTTTTCGAAGAATGTCACTGATAACAAGCAGGATTTTTAACAGCGATTATTTAATGAGATCATTTTTTTTCTTAGAATATTACTAGTAACATGCAAGCTTTAAAATAGCAATTATATAAGGATATCCTTTTTTTAGAAGAATGTCACTAATAACAAGCAACAATTTTAACAGTGATTATTTAAGGATATCCTTTTTTTGCTAAGAATGTCATAGTATTAATGATTTTAACATAATTATTTAATGAGATCCTTTTTTTTCTTAGAATACTCAATAACATGCAAGCTTTAAATAGCAATTATTAAGGATATCTTTTTAGAAGAATGTCATTAACAAGCAAGCTTTTAACAGTGATTATTTAAGATCTTTTTTTAGAATGTCATAATAACATTTATTTTTAAAATAGCAATTATTAAAATATACTTTTTTTCTAGAATGTCTTTAATAATAGCTGGATATTTAACGTGATTATTTAATGATCTTTTTTTCTTAGATACTTAATACATGCAAGCTTTTAAATAATAATTATTTAATAATATCCTTTTTTCTAAGAAAGCCACTAATAACAAGCAGGACTCTTAACAGTGATTATTTAATGAGATAGTTTTTTTTAGAATGTTATTAATAACATGCAAGCTTTTAAATAGAAATTATATAAGGATATCCTTTTTAAATGTTATTAACTATATTAATGAATCCTTTTTTAAATTTTAAATAACAATATAAATGATGCAAACTTTTAAATAGCAATTATATAATATCCTTTTTTTTTAAGAATGTTACTAATACAAGCAAGATTTTTTAACATTATTTTAATGAGATAGTTTTTTTTAGAATGTTATTAATAACATGCAAGCTTTTAAATATAAATTATAAGGGTATCCTTTTTCTAAGAATGTCACTAATAACAAGCAGGATTTTTAACAGTGACTATTTAATGAGATCCTTTTTTTCTTAGAGTGTCACTAATAACATGCAAGTTTTTAAATACAAATTATATAAGGATATCTCCCTTTTTTTAAAAAGAATGTTACTAAGAAAAAGCAGGATTTTTAACAGTAATTATTTAATGATACCTTTTTATTTTAAGAATGTCACTAATAACAAGCAGGATTTTTAACAGCGATTATTTAAGGAGATTCCTTTTTTTCTTAGAATGTACTAACATATAATTTAAATAATTATATAATATATCTTTTTTTCTAAGAATGTACTAATAACATAAGATTTTAACAGCAATTATAATAACAATATAATATTTAACATATATTTAATGAGATTTTTTATATTATATATTACTAATTACATGCAAGTTATTATACATATATAGGATAATAATACAAGATATTTAAGGAGATCCTTTTTTTTCTTAGAATGTGACTAACAACATGCAAGCTTTCAAACAGCAAATACTTAATGATATCTTTTTTACTAAGAATGTTACTAATAACATGCAAGATTTTTAACAGCGATTATTCAAAAACATCCATATTTTCTTTGATGATGCTTTGTTCTTTAATGAATTTTGCTCGAAATCTGACCATAGATCTTTTGTAAATGTGTTTTTATTATAGGAAATTGTTATTAATTTATTATTAAACTGTAAAAATACTTATTTTCTGTTTTCTGTCATACTTTTTTATAAAAATGATTTTTATAATTCATGTAAAGTCACAAAAGGTATGCAACCACATGAAGTTTATGTATTTAATACCATGCAAGTAAAGTAGGGCTCTTTATAGCATACAAAAAACCAGAAAGTGGTTCTTGTAGACATAATGCGGGAACTGTCCTGCAATAAACATTACCTGCATAGGCCAGCATAGCCGTCTTATATCCTTAGTATTATACATATCTGCATTTTTTTTATATTGGCATATGTTATATTATTGCCATCTGTATATTTAATAAAATATTCATATTTATAGACATACAATTATATATATTTGTATTATTATATATTTATTATATATAAGTTTAAAATGTTTTATATTCAAAGAATATAAACACAGAAGAAAGACTGTGTAGATATAAGGCAACAGCGAACATATATTTCTTGGAGAAAAAAATACTTATATTTATTTTAAAGTTTTTTATCGTTGAATATAAGTGTATTTCTCGAGAGAATAATTAATTTAAAGGCTTTATTACACGTCAACGATATTTTAAAAAGCATCTTGATAGAGCTTCCTTTTCTTTTGAAGTATAAGTGGATTTCCGTGCTCGAGCAAATATATTATATATATATATATATATTTATATTTTATATATTTATATATTTATTTATATTATTTATATATAAACATATATATATATACATATTACATATATATAAACTTATATTTATATAATATTTATATATATATATATTTTTTATATATATATATATTTATATATCTCTATATATATAACATACATATATATATTATATACTATAAACATTGTATATATATATATACATATATATATACAACACACATATATATCATATCTATATATATTATATTTATCTATAAATATATATATATATATATTTATCTGTATATATATATATATATATATATATATATATATATATATATATGTATATTTACATATATGTGCATATGTATGTATATATGTATATATATATATATATATACATATATATATATATATTATATATATTATATATATATACATATATATATATATTATATATATTATATATATATATATAATATATTTTATATATATATATATTTTATATATATATATATATATATATGTTATACGAATAAAAATCTTGAAATAAATTTATTAAATATCTTTTCATTTAAGCAAAACTTATTCACGTCGAAGACAGTAATTTAGTTATTATCGCTAAACTGGCTGTTATCTGTTTGCAAAATATAAATTGTAGATATAAAATTATATTCTTTTTATTTAATTTTATTATTATAAAAGATTCTGTTTAAAACATTATAACTCATGTAATTCATAATATTTTTAGATATACCACCACACACACACAAAATTTATATATATATATGACATGATGTTATATATATGTATATATATATATGTATTTATATGTATATAATTATACATAGATATTTAATATAACAATACAAATGTCACACATATTATACATGCATGTACATATATATTTATAATAATATATATATATATATATATATATATACATATTATATAATATATTTATTTATATATATATATATATATTGTTTGCGTTTATTTTATATATAAGAGACACACACAGTCACAACATATATATTATATATATATTTATATATATTTTTTATTATTTATTAATAACATATATATAATATATATATATATATATTTATATATGTAATATATATATATATAATATATATATAATATATATATATATATATATATATTTTATACATATGTTGTGATATTTATTTTTATATAATTGTTAGTATTAATTTAAAAATTCTTAAAAGCAGAAATATTATAAATACTCACCTATAAAAGTTTTTGTAGATCTTCAGGTCTTATCCTAAGATAAAACAAGCAGTTTCTCATTGCGCATGTTAGTTTGGCACAAAAACTCTGAGACGCCACATTTCTGGAACGAAAACCAAAGAGGTGAAACTATAGGAAATATCAAAAGAAGTCTTCCTTTTTAATCAAAATCGGAATTTACACTACAAGGTTTGATAAATACATAAAGAGATGAAAACTATAAATGAAATTTAATGTAAATCTAAATTTAACATATAGAAATATATTTTACCTGATCCATCTTGGAAAGTCTGAAACATCCGCTACAAAAATCGTGCAATACATTGCTTGCACTTCAGTATGTAGACGATAAGGTACTGCTGCTGTATGTATTAATCGCACCATATGGCCATTTCTGTATTGTTTTTATGGTCTTACATTTTTACAATACTATTCTTTGCGATATTTATTGCCAGAGAATGACACAAAATGAACATCTAAAAAATTAAAGAGTTATAGTAGCTGGAAATATATTTTACCTGACCCATCTTGAAATGCCATAAACATCCGCTACAAAAATCGTGCAATGCATTGCTTGCACTTCAGTATGTAGACGACAAGGTACTGCTGCTGTATTAATCGTACTATATAGCCATTTCTGTATTGTTTTTATGGTATTACATTTGTTATAATACTATTCTTTGCGATTTTTATTGCCAGAGAATGACACAAAATGAACATCTAAAAATTTAAAGAGTTATAGTAGCTGGAAATATATTTTACCTGACCCATCTTGAAAGGTCTTGAACATCCGCTACAACAATCGTGCAATGCATTGCTTGCACTTCAGTATGTATACGATAAGGTACTACCGCTGTATAAATCGTATAATATGGCCATTTCTGTATTGTTTTTATGGGCTTACATTTGTTATAATACTATTCTTTGCGATTTTTATTGATAGAGAATGACACAAAATGAACATCTAAAATATTGAAGAGTTATAGTAGCTGGAAATATATTTTACCTGACCCATCTTGAAATGTCTTAAATATCCGCTTCAAAACTATTGCAATGCACTGCTTTCACTTCAGTATGTAGACGATAAGATACTGCTGCTGTATTAATCGTACTTTATGGCTATTTCTGTATTGTTTTTAAGGTCTTACATTTATTATAATACTATTCTTTGCGATTTTTATTGCCAGAGAATGACACAAAATGAACATCTAAAACATTGAAGAGTTATAGTAGCTGGAAATATATTTTACCTGACCCATCTTGAAAATCCGCTACAAAAATCGTGGATTGCATTGCTTGCACTTCAGTATGTAGACGGTAAAAGATACTGCTGTTGTATTAATCGTACTATATAGCCATTTCTGTATTGTTTTTATGGTCTTACATATAATATAGTGCTATTCATTTCGATTTTTATTGCCAGAGAATGACACAAAATGAACATCTAAAACACTGAAGAGTTATATAGTAGCTGGAAATACATTTTACCTGACCCATCTTGAAAGGTCTTGAACATCCGCTACAGAAATCGTGTTGACACTGAATACATCGGAAATGCATGCATCCACCTTTGGCTAAAGCATAACGGAAGTGGCAACTTGGACAATCTGAAAAAAAATATTATCGTAAACGTATAAAAAGCAATATAAGCTGCAAGAATAAAAGTAAAAGGAATAAAATTAAAAAATGATTTTACATATATAAATATTAGTAATATAAATTTTGAGTATCTATTTTTAGCCAATAAGAAGAACTTAAAAAGTATATTAAAATAAATTGACGGTTATATTAAATAATTTAAAATGTCTTTGCTTTAAATGAATGGTTTCGAGAACACTAATTAATTTCTGTTAGTAACTAAAAAAATAATTTTACGTCTTTTTACTTCTTATATGTATAATATACTAATATTTGTTTTATTCATAATTAAACAAAAATGAACTTTAAGAAAAAAATAAAAGAATAAAAAATTTTATAACAATTTTTTAAACATTCCCAAATTTACTTTCTTGTCCATTGACTGGAATATGTTTGCATTTTCTGAATGAAATCGAATTTAGTCTATATTTTTTCGTTGCATTTCGATATTGAACATTTTTTTATTACGATATTTCTTTTTGTTCACAATTGATGAAAATAAATTTCATAAATTTATTTGAAATGTAAATTATTAATTTGTGCTAAAAAGTTATGAACAGTTTGTTGTAGCCATATTGCGACTAAGTACAATAAAGATACTGTTTTAAAATTTACAATCTCTTTTTTTACTGCGATTTTTAAAATTTTATTATTTTAAATGTTCAGTTATCACTTGTTATAATTTAAAATATCTTTAAAGTATAGTAATGAAATGTTTAATTTTTAAAAGTTTTCTTTGTTTATTAAATGTGAGAATTACTGTTCTAATATAAAATTTTAATGACATTCATTTTTAAAATATTTTGTATGGAAGCCTTTAACCTTGTGATTTTTTGGAATCTTATGAAAAAAATTGTAGGATAACAAAGGAGAAGGTAACATCTCGGTTTTCTTATTGTCATAAATCATTCTAATAAATAAAATATTATTATTTGAACATCAGTTTTGATACATCTTTTATTAAATATCAGTGAAAACCATAAATGCAATTTACAATATGGTCTTCTCATATTTTATCCACTGGATCTTTAAGAAAAATTGAAAGGTTTACATGGAGGAAAGCTGAATCTAATAAAAATGTTTTGTTTTTGATCATGATATAAATATGTTTAATAGTCTTGGAGATGTACTGGATATTTCAAGGAGAAAAAAATTTTTTATTTTATAAATAAATATGTGGATTATTAAAATGTAGTACTCAGACACACTATGGTAACTGTTCTTCCTTACCTATTCCATCCTCTGTAAGCATCTTCGCCAGGCCAGCAGCTTGTGCTTCAGGGTCGGAGGCATCAAAGCTGAGGTCGATTGTTCCTTGGTGTTCTCTTTATGACCACATTGAGAATTTCTAACATCATCTCTTTGTCAGAGACATACAAAGGTAATTGAATGCAAATAAGAATTAGTTAATATTAATTACTATTACCCTAATTTATTGTTGTTATTGTTTTTAACACTTGGAGAAAGATTGACATTGCTACATCATTATTCTTTGTCAGAAAAATACAGACAAAATTAAATGTTCAAATAAATTATAATTAGTTAATATTTAATTACTTATTACCCTAATTATTAGTTGCTATTGTTTCTGATGTTACTTGGTCAGACCAAGCACGATTGAGTCATACTCTACATGACATCATTTCTTTGTCAGAGACAAACAGACAAAGGTAATTTAATGTTCAAATAAGTTAAAATTAGTTAATATTTAATTACTTTATACCCTAATTATTAGTTGTCAATGTTTCTGATGCCACTTGGTCAGACCAAGCACGATTGAGCCATACGCTACATGACATCATCTCTTTGTCAGAGACATACAGACAAAGGTAATTAAATGTTCAAATAAATTATAATTAGTTAATATTTAATTACTTATTACCCTAATTAATAGTTGCTATTCTTTCTGATGTCACTTGGTCAGACCAAGCACGATTGAGTCATACACTACATGACATCATCTCTTTGTCAAAGACACACAAAGGTAATTAAATGTTGAAATAAATTAAAAATTAGTTAATATTTAATTGCTTATTACCCTAATTATTAGTTGCTATTCTTTCTGATGTCACTTGGTCAGACCAAGCACGATTGAGTCATACACTACATGACATCATCTCTTTGTCAAAGACACACAAAGGTAATTAAATGTTGAAATAAATTAGAATTAGTTAATATTTAATTACTTTATACCCTAATATTATTTGTTATTGTTTCTGATGTCACTTGGTCAGACCAAGTACGATTGAGCCATACGCTACATGACATCATTTTTTATCAGAGACTTACAAAGGTAATTTAATGTTCAAATAAATTAGAATTAGTTAATATTTAATTACTTTATACCCTAATACTAGTTGTTATTGTTTCTGATGTCACTTGGTCAGACCAAGTACGATTGAGCCATACGCTACATGACATCATCTCTTTGTCAGAGACGTACAGACAAAGGCAATAAAATGTTCAAATAAATTAGAATTAGTTAATATTTAATTACTTATTACCCTAATTATTAGTTGTTGTTACTTCTGATGTCACTTGGTCAGACCAAGCACGATTGAGCCATACGCTACATGACATCATCTCTTTGTCAGAGACATACAGACAAAGGTAATTAAATGTTCAAATAAATTAGAATTAGTTAATATTTAATTACTTATTACCCTAATTATTAGTTGTTATTGTTTCTGATGTCACTTGGTCAGACCAAGCACGATTGAGCCATACGCTACATGACATCATCTCTTTGTCAGAGACATACAGACAAAGGTAATTAAATGTTCAAATAAATTAGAATTAGTTAATATTTAATTACTTATTACCCTAATTATTAGTTGTTATTGTTTCTGATGTCACTTGGTCAGACCAAGCACGATTGAGCCATACGCTACATGACATCATCTCTTTGTCAGAGACAGGTCAATAATTAAAATGTTCAAATAATAATTATTAGAAATTAATATTAAATTATTATTACCCTAATTATTAGTTAATTATTTTTTATATAAACATAAACATAATTTTATACTTACATCTTCTTCAGAGATATACATCAACAAACAAATTAAATTGTTGCTAAGGAAACACTGATTAAATAGAAAATTATAAATGATTGTACTTATGTCAAGAGGGAAAATGAAGAGTAAGAAATTTATCTTTATTCAAGTATAAAAAAATTATATTTCAAATAATTTAATATATTTATATATTATATATTATTTATAATATAATTATTATATATTTTTTTTTATATAGACATAATATTGACATACGCATATATTGTATATATATATATATTAAAATATAATAAAATGTTAAATAATTATTAATATTATATTTTATATTATATTATTATATTGTTATTGTTTCTGATGTCACTATATAATATTATATATAATTATAATATATTTATATTATATAATATATACAAATAATTTAATGTTCAATAAATTATAATTTAATATTTAATATACTATATATATTAATTGTTATTGTTTCTGTCACTTGGTCATAATGACAAGTAGATCTAGATCATTATAGTCTTTTGACATTTGTATGTAAGCAAGAGTATTAATCTCATTTTAAAACAGGTAAAATTTTAAATTTTGTCAATACAAGACCAATAATTTCTATTTATAAATATGACTGATATTTTGGTACCATGTGGAAAATTACAGGAATTATGCTAATTTGTTGACATATTAAGTTTTAATGAGATACTTTCATACAAAATTCATAAAGTGTTTATAAATTACAATTAATAATATTATTATTTCTAATCATGTTTTGTTTTTGTTTCGATGATTTAAATACAAGTCAGTCAGACTTTTTGATAAATTGTTTTATCGTAAATGGTAATTAAATAACAAGAATTTCACGAAAAAAACTAACCTGTGAAAATATAATCTTTCATTAATACCCTGTCTCTCAACTTCCTCTGGAATAACTCATGGATTTCCATATCGACCAATTTCTTTAGCTAAAAAACGAACAAATACAAATTCAATGTAAATATAACTCATAATTTATAAATTCTAATAAAGACAATCTTTACACGAAACATCACAATATTAGTTTCTATGAAATTAAAATGAATAATTCATAGCATTAAAATTTCTCTTGATTTGAATATACAGTTTAATTTTCATTCTTTAAAAGACCTTTTCTACAGACATTTTCTGTTATGGATACAGGAGACGTTAATCTCAGTTTTGAAATTTAAAAAATTTTATTGTTATTCTTATAATCCCAGCTAGCACAGAAACGTTGAATTTTCGTTGGCTACAAGTTGACTGTTGGTCTTTGGTTGGGTAAACGTTGAAAAGGAGAAATGAAATGATGGTATTTAGTTGGCAAAATGTTTGGTTGGCCATCGGTAATTCTGAAACGTTGGCCAACCGTTGGGTCAACGTTGTAGATTTTCTGTTTACGCCTCTTGCACAAATATCGGCATACCATCGGCTAAGAAATATGAAAGTAACCGCCTATATCTACGAGCATGTACCGAAGCTCCGCCAAAAGAGAAAGTTGTGTATCAACCGCCATTTTTAGGGTTAAAGCGCCATCGCTGCAGGATTTCAAATTTGCAAGGTAAGTTCTCTTGATATTTTTGTGTTCTATCATATATGCCCTCATTATTATTAATTTATTCATGAAGAAAGCGATATTTGGCTATCTGAACTGTAGTTTCTCTTTTGGGTTTTTAATAGTAACGTACCATTTACTAAAGTACATACACGGTGTTTTAGTACACTTTGATCTTTACTACATTTTAGTAGACTTCTTTAGTAGAGATTTAAGAAAATAACAAATTTTAAGTCAATTTCTTAATTTTTTTAATGCATGCTGATTTAAATTATCGTTAGGTTACTTTTTGTGTCTTTTCTTAATAATAATAATAAAGTTGTATAATGATAATATGTAAATATTGTGGATTTCCCTTTATCATAGTTGTTGTGAAACTTGTTTACTTTATAACTTAATTTTATTTATTAGATGTAATTATGTTTGCCTTTATTTTTTTTACATATTCAAATCATCTTTGAATCATTTTAAAAATCTAAAAGGATAAAAGGAAATGTTTGTGGTAACATTAAAACATTTTATAATATATACTTTTCACGTTACTTATTTGTGTTTCAGATGCCATGAAATTGAATCCAGAGAAAATGTAGAGAACTTTGGTAGATGGAAGTGGTGGCAGAATTTAAATGAAAAAAAAGTTGTAAATAAAAGAAAAATGACTAAAATATGTATATATATATTTTGTTTAACTTCTGTTGTGATGTGCTTTGCTTCATATATCTATTTTTAACTCTCAGAAGGGGAAATTTTCTTTTTTCTTTTTCAAGAAACAGTTTGTATCATTAAAAAAATTAATATAGATTTCAAAGGAATAAATGGATTGCAGCAGAGTAAGTATTATATGAAATGTGTGGTTGGACTAAAAATAACCTATCTCACTTTTTTTATATCTGTTTTCTATTTTTCTACTCTTGCAAAATTTAAAAATGACATGTTATAAAAACATCAGCTTATTTCAAAGTAATAGCACATGCCCATTCTATATTATACACTATAGCAAATAATAAACGTTGGCATTCCATTGGCCCATCGTAGTATTACGTTGGCCCACCGTAGTATTGCGTTGACAATATGTAAACAACCACCATTAGCCAACTTTCTGTTGAACATTGTCAAAAAAATATAAGTACAACGTTAACGTAACGTTGCTTATAATAAGAATATATAATTGTTGTTACATAAAACCTATCAGACACTAAAATGTATTAAAAAATAATTTTTGATTAAAATGGAGACGACAATATTGCTTAAACAGGTTCCTAGTGCAAGCATACTAACCTATTGCTTTCATTATTTTATGTTTAGAATTAATATAGAAACAAAACTGGGTACAGATTTTCATAATACTTCAAATCTCATTAAACTCTTTATGAAGTGCTGCCATCTATTGATATTGGGAAGAAATACTAATGAGAAAAATAGCTGAAACCAAATGCATACCATGATATCAAGATGGTTAAAATAATCCTGAGCAACATCTTCATCCCCGATGTCCGGTTCGTTGCAGAAGGGACAAAGCAGGTCCAGTATCGTCCGGTCTCGAATCTGGACAGTGAAATAAGCTCTGATGCAGTCTCGACAGGCTCTATGCTCACAGTGTGTCATGGATACAATCTGAAAAAAGTAAATATTACTTTAAGGGGATATATTACCTTTTGAGATTCAAAATAATAAAATTCTATACCTTTCAGATTTTTTTTTTTTTAAAGTTCTTAGTACAGATGCATTATAGACGCCGTATTTTTTGTCGCCAAATTTGGCGATTTTTTGGCGATTTTACGGGGCAATGAGTAGGTTGGTGTGTTTGCCCTGATTTTGGTGGTGGGGTATGGCAGCTGTAATGTGTTCTTGCATCCCATTGGTACACGTGATTCTTGACGTCAGTACCCGGCACTATTCCAGAAATTTGCATCCTATCTGTTCTTTTGGTTTACAGTCGACTAGGTTAGGTTGCATCTTTCTTTATTCTTATCATTTTCTGGGATTTAGTAAGCAATTTTTTTTTGTTCTTATCATTTTCTGGGTGTAGTTATTTCGGCTCTTATTTCTTATTTTACTATTTCTCATTTTTGAAAAGGATAATCAGCAAATAAATTTGACAATGAGAGGTGGTTTATTCTGCATCAATAAATACTTCGTATGAAAATCTGGGAAATGATGAAAACACATTTCCTTTTTTGTACTTTTTGTTTGGTTTCATTCTTTTGTTACTATTCTCTGCTATAGGAAAAACTCTGATTTTTTATGTTAGTTTAATTTTCATGACACTATATGAGAAATAAATTAGGTAAGTCGTAGAATAAAAGAAGAAAACCGCGAGATTGCTTTTAAAAATTAAAAATTGTACATTGGCAACGTTTAATGACAGAATTTCCCTTAATAGAACAATCCCTCCATTTCTTCCCATCATTCAGCATATCTAGAAATACAGTGCTGCCATCTATTGGCAATTGCAATAAGCATAAATTATTTTTGACTATTTAATAATATTTAACAGTTGGGTACTTAAAAGACAACCATTTTTAAAACAATGGTTTAGCTTTAAATTTTGCATATTTGGGAGAGAGTAGGGTGATTTTGAAAATTCCACATCACTTGAATTAAAGGTTTTATAATCAAGTCTAGAAATAAAAATGAAGTACTTTCTTTAAGTTGCTATCGGAAAGAAAGTTGTAAGCTTACTTACACACAGTTGGCATTAAATTTTCCAACCACTTCCATAAAAATCATTTCATAAAGTGGAACACATATGGGCTACATTATTAAATATTTTTTAGGATTTTTGATTCTAATTTCATTCTGCCATCACAATTCTGGGAAAGAGATGTTAGAAAACTTTTCTATATTATTCGTTCTACGGGACTATATAAACGAGTTATTCGATACATGCATAGATAAACATATCCTGATAGATGGATTATTGATAAGAAGGTCTACTTATGAATTTCAAAAACTCGAAGTCCAACATACGTAAACAACCAGCTCATTAATGAGAAGGTTCAGAGTTATATCCTTAGAAGAGGAAAAGGGGAAAAACGGAGTCTAAAAATATTTTCTATTCTACCCTTCCTTTACGGTGTGTGATAGATAAATTATTAATGAATTACAAACTAGAAGCGTAGATAGGCAGCCAACAGCTTAAAGAAAAACTCCCAGTTTTCTACCATTTGCTATTAAAATGTGTAGGAACATAAAAACTTTCATATTCTACATATTTTTTTTAAGTTTACAACCCTTTATGCATGCGGAAAAGTACAGCTTGTATTTGACGCCCAGTTTTCTTATCATTTGCTGTTAAAATGTGTAGGAACATAAAAACTTTCATAGTCTACATATTTTTTTAAAGTTTACAACCCTTTATGCGTGAGGAAAAGTTCAGCTTGTATTTTACGCCCAGTTTTCCTACCATTTGTTGTTAAAATGTGTAGGAACATAAAAACTTTCATAATCTACATTTTTCTACATTTTTTCTAAGTTTACAACCCTTTATGCATGAGGAAAAGTTCAGCCTGTAGTTTACGTTCAGTTTTCGTACTATTTGCTTTTAAAATGTGTAGGAACATAAAAACTTTCATATTCTACATTTTTTCTAAGTTTACAAACTTTATGCGTGAGGAAAAGTACAGCTTGTATTTTACGTCCAGTTTTCGTACCATTTGCTGTTAAAATGCGTAGGAACATAAAAACTTTCATATTCTACATTTGTTCTTTCCTACCATTTGTTGTTAAAATGTGTAGGAACATAAAAACTTTCATATTCTACATTTTTTCTAAGTTTACAAACTTTATGCGTGAGGAAAAGTACAGCTTGTATTTTACGTCCAGTTTTCGTACCATTTACTTTTAAAATGTACAGGAGCATAAAAACTTTCATATTCTGCGTTTTTCCTAAGCTTACAACACTTTATGCTTGAGGAAAAGTACATCTTAAATTTTACGGCCAGTTTTCCTATCATTTGCTGTTAAAATGTGTAGGAACATAAAAACTTTCATTCTATATTTTTTTCTACATTTCTTTTAAGTTTACAACCCTTTATGCTTGAGGAAAAGTACAGCTTATATTCTATGCCCAGTATTCGCACCATTTGCTGATAAAATGTGTAGGAACATAAAAACTTTCATATTCTACATTATTCCTAAGTTTACACCCATTTATGCTTGAGGAAAACTACAGCTTGTAATGTTTTTTTACCTGCGATACAGGGTAGTGTCCAGCACAGAGTAAGCATTCCTGCTGCAGATAACTGATGGCCTGTTCTAATGTCGAACATTCGCTCGCTGCCTGGATGGCCTCGTCTTCTTCGAAGTTCATGTCCATCAACGAAACCACGATTTCTGCCTTTCTGTAAGTTCGCACCTTTCGATCTGATACCATCTGGCGCACTCTCCTCTGAAAAAAGCAAAAATTTTAAGTGTCTCCTCTTTATGAATATCTAGAGCATAAAATTACTCGAAAAAAAAAAGCCCATTTTTATTATTTTAGCAAGTTGTTTTGAAAAACAACTTATAAGGATAAGTTGTATAAGGCCTTATAAGGAACACAGTTTACCTCCATTTCAAGTTGCTGTCTGATAGTTCTTTTGGGGATATTTGTCTTCACTGGTTCAGGAGTAATCTTCTGGTGATACCAAGGCTTCTCCGTGATGTCTCTCTTCCTCTCCAATGCAATAACTTGCTTCCTTGAGTTCAAAGACATTCGTCTGAATGGACTTTGAGGACGAGTCTGACCTCTAACTGTTGCACCTCCGGCGAGCCCTTCAAATCTACTTCTCAAAGCGTCAACTGGACTAGGTGGTGTAACACTACTTGGTCTGCTTTCATCCGAATACTCAATATCGGTGTCATCAGAGTCCTGTGTTTGAGGGGACTTGTAATCTGCATCTGCAGTTCTAGTTTCTTGCTTCTTTTCTGTTGGAAATACTGAGTTTTTGGAAGTTGGAGTACTGTTTGTCCCTGATGTCGAAGTATCTGTAACGACAGTTTCTTGTGTCTTGGAATGTTGACTATCTTGCTTAGGAGCATCAGTAGAAACTGAGTTTTTGACCTCTTCTTTGATAACAGTTGCTTTCTCAGTTGATGATGAAGCGGCAATGGTGGTAGAACTGCTTGAAACACTGGTACTGGGAGATGAGGGACCATCGATTGTCTTTTTGCCAGGATATTCTTTCGAAACTACTGGCTGTTGAAGTTCAACTTCAGGAGTAGTCAATTTTTCAATGACATTCCCAGAATTTGAGTTTGTTGATGTAAGTATATTTGCCTTTTGATTATCACTTTCTGGTGTGTTTGAAATTTTAACTGTATCCGTTTTGAGGTCAGTGGACGAAGAAGGTGTACTAAAATCTTTTGAGGGTGCTGAAATTTGAGATTCTGTCGGCTTTGAATTATTTTCAGTTTCTTTGGTTGAAACCCCAGAAGTCTGTGGTTCAGGTGACTTTGTTGGAAGTGGCAAATCTTTCTCTTGTTGAGTTGCCAATTTAATTTCTGTTTTAATAGTTTTGTTTTCAGTTTCAGTTCCAGTCATTTCATATACTGGTTGTTTAGGGGATGCTTCTGCCTCGATCTCTTTTGGAACTTTTTCTTCCGAAATTTTTTCCTCAATTTTTTCTTTGGAAGTAGCAGATGGTAATGAATCAACCTTTTCTATGTTACTTTGACTAGAGCTAGGTTTGATGTCATTTCCGGATTCAGCGTTCAAAGACTTGTTCAGAGAGGAGGTACTAGCCGTTTCAGCTGCTGTTTTATCTTTATTTTTAATCGAGTCTTTTTTATCTTCTTTTACTTGCGTTTTCTTAACTTTACCACTTTTAGAAAACTTAAATTTACCCGCTTTAGTGTTATCAATTGCATCTTTAGACTGGGAAGCATTTTTGTCCTCCGAAGATGTCGCACTGAGCTCTGCTTCTTTATGAACAGTTGCTTCATTTTTCTGAGAATTATCGGGTGCTGTTGGAGACATCTGAACTTCTTTTGGTTTTTCTTCCAGTGGTTTAGCTTCAGTAGACTGAACAGAATCCTGTACAGTGACTGATTCACCTTTATTGGTAACTGATTCTTGAACAGCATTAGGTAATGTTTTTTCTTCAGCGGCAGTGGAAATTGGTAAAGATTTTTCAGGTTCAATCTTGTTTTCTAAAACAATCTCTCCTGACACTTCTTGGTTGAATTGTTGAGTTTCTAAGGATGTTTCTCCCGAAGTAGCTATGTTTTGTTTCTGTTGAATATTTGTATTTTCATTAGGTTGTTCAATTACTACATTCGTAGGTACATTTTGAATTTCAGTCAAATCTGGGGCTTTTATATTTTGATCCTGAACTAGATTCGGTGACACATCTTGAGCAATTTCTATTTGAGCTTTTGGAAGATCACTTGGAGAACTATCTCCAGTAACTTGTTCCTGTTTGCCATCTTGTAATTTTTCAATTGTTTCGATTTCTTTACTTACGCTCTCTGTTGCTGTTGGCGTGCCTTGTTTATCCACTTTAGAAGCTTCTTCAGAAAGAGTTTGTTTGGAAGAACTAGTACTGTCATCTTTATTAGAAGACGAGGTTCCTTCAGTAGGTTGGGACTTGGAATGATCTAGAATTGCAGCAGACTTTTGACTAATATCTTGATTTTCAGCTACTGCACATACTTTATTAGCATTGGAAATGATTTCATCTTTTAAAGTGTCAGTTGAATTTCCTAAATTTGAACCAGAAGTTTCTTTTTTAGATGTTTCTGAGATAGTTATTTTCATACCCTCGGATTTTGAATCTACCAGAGAATTTGGAATGTCTTTTATATTTTCTACCTGTTTTGTGTTTGAGTCCTTTTGGGCTTCCTCAGAGCTAGTTTGAGGAGCAACCTCAATTATGCTATTTTCATTTTCATTTGATTCTTTTATTTTTGAGCTCGTCATGCTGTTTTGAGATTGAGGCATTTCCTTTTTGAAGACATCTTTTTGTTTTGCTAAATTATTACCTGCATTTGGTTCAGTGGCTAATTTCTTTGAACTATCTAAAGCCTCCGTTTTTCCAAGAGAGTTATTATTAAATTCTTCTGTCTTTTTAATGATTTTACTTTCATCTTTAACAGGACTTGGACTTGAAACATTTTGATGCATATCAACTTTCTGTTTTGAATCTATTGAACTGGTGCCCGCTTCTGTGTTTTCAACTACCTTTTTACTTACTTCTTTCTTAACGGTGGTTTCTGATGACATGACCGAGGGTTTAGTTTCACTGGCGAAATTTGTTTTACTGTCTTCAGGTTTTGATAACTTCATATCACCTTTCGATGGTTCTGGTTTACTCGTAAGCTTAGATTCGTTAGGTACTTTTTCAGGTGATACAGTAGAACCCGTTTGAGGTAAATCAATGGAAGGGCTGGAAGGTTTTTCACGGTGTGTTTTTATATCCTTGCTAATATTTTGCTGAATAAGCGATGGCTTACTACTCTCAGTTGCATTTACCAACCTGCTTTCTTTTTCTGTAGGGAGAGGAGTGTCCTTTGAAAGTTGACTAACGGCATTATCATTCGGTTTGATGTTTAGCTGTTCTTTCTGTTTAGCTGTTGTATTTTCATCATTTAAGGGTTCATTTTTGCTGTCTTTTGAGCCACCAGAAATAGCCCCTAACACTACAGGTTGAGAAGTTTCTTTCTGAATGGCAGAAACATTTGTAGAAGAACGATATTGTTTTGCAAACTTCAACCGTTCTGCTAGGCTTTGAGGTTTCTTAGGTTCTGTTGTCTGTTTCGATTCAACTGGTTTAGGTACGTTATCACTCATAGCTGGTTGGGCTTGAAGATTAGTTTTCAACGTAGCTTCACTATCTCCTAATTTTACTTCTTTTTTACTTAATAAAGTATTAGGCTCTTTATTTGTATTGCTAGATTCATCTATAGGTGTTGAATCTTGTTTATTTGTTTCTGCTACTTTATTTTCGAGATCTGGCGTTGGCAAAGCATCAGTCTCCAACCGTTTTATAGACGTTAATCTTACGCCCTCTTTAGAATCTGTACTTAAAGACTCGTGATCCAACTGACCTCTCACTATTATCGTTCTACGTTCAGGTTGGGCACAGGGCAGTTTCTTTTCATTCTTAGTCCCTGCTCCAGTAACAGTGTCTTTGATTGCAGTCAGAGTGCTTTTCAAAGCATTCAAAGCTCCGTTGTTCTTAGCCTGCTCGGAACTGGAAGCAGAGTTCTGCGATACAGTATCTTCTTTGAACTGAGAAGTTGCCTCTGGTTCGTTTGTCTTTGTGACGCCTGCTGTCTGGGCATCAGCTTGCTCCTTGCTATCTCTCCTCAACGCCGACAGCTTGCTCAAGAATCCCCTCTTTTTCTCTGGTTTCGCCTCGGGTATGACAAAAAATATGTCATCGGAAGGTGATGACGCATTCCTGTCGTCGACCGGGAACGGGTCGCAGTACTCGCTGTCACTCTCCGGTGTCTTCACGTCCTGCGGACCGGCGTGCAAATCCTCGCGGCAAGTCTGAAGTTCCTCTATATCTCCCGTTCTTTCGTCCCCGTACATATCTTCATCTTCCTCCCAGTCACCGTCTTCGGACCATATTTCTTCGCTTAGCTCGTCGCTGTTCAAAGTCTCGTCCTTTAGGTACCTGTTGGGGAGATCATCCATGTCTTCGGGAAGGGGTCTGGCCCCGTCCTGGTTTTGGGCACCTTCTCCCGCCCCCCAGATGCGCATGAGGAAAGGCTTGCCAGTGTTTTTGGTCAGCTTTGCGTAGGCCATCTCTACGTCTCCATCGCTGGCAGTTAAGGCATCCACGATGTCGTTTCTCAAGAAATTACCCCTGGCACTAAGTTCAAGGTACTGCGAAAGAGAGATCAAAGAATGATCAGTGGATAAATATGAATTGATAATACATACATAAATAATTAATTGCCATTTATTGACATAAACTGCCATTTATTTCTAAAATTAATGTTTTCTCTTTTGAATTAATTTTCTTGAATAAATGTTTCTGGAAATATATTTATATAAAAATATGTAACATTGGTAAATTAGTAATTGTTACCAAGCAATTTTATTTTTCCAAATTAAATACTCAAAATCTAATTTAATCTAATAACTTTCCTACTAATCTAAAATAAATGATATCATTTCTTGGTAAATTGTAAATTGTTTGAAAAAAAGTTCAATCATAAATGCTTCCTGCGCATTATTTTTACTCATAATATCTCATATAAACTCCAAAATGTTCCTTTTGTCATACTAATCTCACTTTTCATCATATTTTAACTTCATGTACTGCTTTAAAAAGTTTTTATTATATATATTTTAAAACTTATCCTATATTGAATGAACTTTTAGGCAAAACTCCTCATCCCAAACTCTTCGAATTTCTCATCTGCATCAATGTTTTAAACCTTATTTAATGCTTTAAAATTTTTAAATGTAGTTTTTATAATTCATCGTTTATCTCTTGTTTTTTCTTAATTTTTGATTAGTAATTCCTCTTACTTTAAATTGAATTTCTTTGTTTTATGTGCTCATTTGTTTGGCGCAGAATATCCTCACTTGGATCTTGCGCCAGTAAACACCAACCAACCAACCAAACAACCTCATATAAACAGGTCACTATTTATAAAAGAGTGTACGAAATCTTTCGGTTAATTTAAAGCATAGTTGAGAAATTAGCAGGAAGATTAAAATAAATGATTTTGGGATAAATTTTAGTTCCTCCAAGTAAATTATTAAAAATCTAATTCAATGAATTTCACACTAATGTAGAATAAATAATATTATCTCTTGGTAAAATGTAAAATAAATGTCACAAAACTCTATTAAAATGCTTCTTAAGCATTATTTTTACCCATAACAATGCCATCAAAATAGATGACTATTTCTTAAAAGTGAATGAGATATTTTGATTGTTTTTTTAATGCTTTGTTGAGAAAATATCAGGCAGAATAAAATAAATGATCTTAGGATTTATTTTTCCAAATTCAGTACTCAAAATATAATTTAATCTAATCACTTTAGTACTAATCTAGAATAAATGATATTATTGCTTGGTAAATTGTAAAATAAATGACACAAAGCTCTATTAAGAATGCTCCGTCCACAATATTTTTAACCATAAGAATATGTCATCAAAACATATCCCTATTTCGTAAAAGTAAATGAAATTTTTTGATTATTTTTTAATGCTTGTTGAGAAAATATCAGGATGATTAAAATAAATGATTCTGAGATCAATGTTGTTTCTCTAAATTCAATACTCAAAATCTAATTTAATCTAATCACTTTTGTACTAATCTAGAATAAATGATATAATTGATTGGTAAATTGTAAATTGTTTGAAAAGTAGTTTAATCAAAAATGTTTCCTGCTAATTATTTTTTACTCATAATATCTCATGTAAACAGATCACTATTTCTTAAACAGTGCTTGAAATCTTTTGGTTATCTTAAAGCATAGTTGAGAAAATATCAGACAGATTAAAATAAATGATTTTGGGATAAATTTTAGTTCCTCCAAGTAAATTATTAAAAATCTAATTCAATGAATTTCATACTAATCTATAATAAATAATATTATCGTTTGGTAAATTGTAAAATAAATGTCATAAAACTCTATTAAAAATGCTCCTTGCGCATTATTTTGGCCCATAACAATGTCATCAAAATAGATGACTATTTGTTATAAGTGAATGAGATATTTTGATTGTTTTTTTTAATGCTTTGTTGAGAAAATATCAGGCAGAATAAAATAAATGATTTTGGGATTTATTTTTCCAAATTCAGTACTCAAAATCTAATTTAATCTAATCACTTTTGTACTAATTTAGAATAAATGATATCATTGCTTGGTAAATTGTAAAATAAATGACACAGAGCTCTATTAAAAATGCTCCTTCCAGAATATTTTTACCCATAACAATATGACATCAAAACAGATCACTATTTCTTAAAAGTGAACGAAATAGTTTGATTATTTTTGAATCCTTTGTTAAGAAAATATCAGGTAGATTAAAATAAATGATTATGAGAAATTTTGTTTCTCTAAATTCAATACTCAAAATCTAAATTCAATTTAATCACTTTTGTACTAATCTGGAATAAATGATATCATTGCTTGGTAAATTTTAGTTCCTTCAAGTAAATTGTTAAAAAATCTAATTCAATGAATTTCATACTAATCTAGAATAAAAGATATCATTGTTTGGTAAATTTTAAAATAAATGTCCTAAAGCTCTACTAAAAATTGTACCTAAGCATTAATTTTACCCATAACAACATGTCGTCAAAACAGATGACTATTTCTTAAAAGGGAACGAAATAATTTGATTATATTTTTAATGTTTTGTGGAGAAAATATCAGGCAGATTAAAATATATCATTTTGGGATAAATTTCGTTTCTTCCAATTCAATACTCAAAATGCAGTTTAATCTAATTACTTTTGTGCTAATCTAGAATAAATGATATCATTGCTTGGTAAATTATAAAATAAATGTCATAAAACTCTATTAAAAATACTCCTTCCACATTATTTTTACCCATAATAATATGCTATCAAAACAGATCACTATTTCTTAAAACTAAATGAAACTTTTTAATTATTTGTTAATGATTTGTTGAGAAAATATCAGGCAGATTAAAATAAATGATTTTAGGACAAATTTTATTTCTCCAAATTAAATACTCAAAGTGCAGTTTAATCTAATCCTTTTGTACTAATCTAGAATAAATGATATCATTATTTGGTAAATTTTATTTCCTCCAAGTAAATTGTTAAAAATCTAATTCAATGACTTTCATACTATTCTAGAATAAATGATATGATTTTTTTATTAAATTGTAAAATAAATGACACAAAGCTCTATTTAAAATGATCCTTCCACAATATTTTTACCCATAAGAACATGTCATCAAAACAGATCACTATTGCTTAAAAGTGAATGAAATTTTTTGATTATTTTTTTAATGCTTTGTTGAGAAAATATCAAGTAGATTAAAATAAATGATTCTGAGATAAATTTTCTCTAAATTCAATACTCAAAATGCAGTTTAATCTAATAACTTTTGTACTAATCTAGTAAAAATGATATCTATGCTTGGTAAATTTTAGTTTCTCCAAGTAAATTGTTAAAAATCTAATTCAATAAATTTCATACTAATCTAGAATAAATGATATCATTCCTTTGTAAATTGTAAAATAAAAGTCCTAAAGCTCTATTAAAAATGCTACTTACACATTATTTTTACCCATAACAACGTGTCATCAAAACGGATGACTATTTCTTAAAACTAAATGAAATCTTTTCATTAGTTTTTAATACTTTGTTAAGAAAATATCAGGTAGATTAAAATAAATAATTCTTAGATAAATTTTATTTCTCCAAATTAAATACTCAAAATCTAATTTAATCTAATCATTTTTGTAGTAATCTAAAATAAATTATACCATTGCTTGGTAAATTGTAAAATACATATCCTAAAGCTCTATTAAAAATGCTTCTTAATCATTATTTTTACCCATAACAATATGCCATCAAAACAGATCATTATTTCCTAAAATTTAATGAAATCTTTTGATTATTTTGTAATGCTTTGTTGACAAAATATCAGGCAGATTAAAATAAATAATTCTTAGATAAATTTTATTTCTCCAAATTAAATACTCAAAATCTAATTTAATCTAATCACTTTTGTACTAATCTAAAATAAATGATATCATTGCTTGGTAAATTGTAAAATACATGTCCTAAAGCTCTATTAAAAATGCTTCTTAAACACTATTTTTATTCATAACAATATGTCATCAAAACAGATGACTATTTCTTAAAATTAAATGAAATCTTTTCATTAGTTTTTACGGCTTTGTTCAGTAAATATGCAGAATAAAATAAATGATTCTTAGATAAATTTTATTTCTCCAAATTAAGTACTCAAAATCTAATTTAATCTAATCCCTTTTGTACTAATCTAAAATAAATGATATCATTGCTTCGTAAATTGTAAAATACATGTCCTAAAGTTCTATTAAAAATGCTTCTTAAACGTTATTTTTACTCATAACAATATGTCATCAAAACAGATGACTATTTCTTAAAATTAAATGAAATCTTTTGATTATTTTTTAATGCTTTGTTTAGAAAATATCAAGCAGATTAAAATAAGTGATTCTTAGATAAATTTTATATCTCCAAATTCAATACTCAAAATCTAATTTAATCTAATCACTTTTGTGATCTAATTATTGTATCTAATTATACTATTATATGTAATGTTAGTTACTATTATACGTAAGTTATATGCAATCTAATTATACTATTTATTTGTAATCTAATTTAATCTAATCCATTATATAATAATAGTCTAAGTTGTCTGCCCATCTGTCCGTCTGTTTACGAATTTATGAAACGGTTGTACCTGGAATGATTAGAATCATCCGTATTATATTTTTGATGAGTTAGGGTTAGAAAAATTCAAAGTGAGTAAAAAAACGTTCGAAATCCACCCCTTTCCCCTTTTTGAATGTTTAATGCCATTATTTCATGTTCTGTTTTTCCCGGTTAAGAGAAGAATAGTAAATTTATCAGTTTATCATACAATAAATTGGTAAAAATAACATTTTTATAGCATTATGACTTCATTCCTTTAATCATCTCTTATAAGGCAATTTGTCGCAACGTCACGACCTACTATAATGCCCTTCCCATTCGTTTTCATGTTTACAACAGCCAATAAACAAACAATAAACTGCCTTTCCGTTTAAAACTAAAGCCAGATTTGTCATAATTTGAGAATTTGCCCTACTGCTTGAAATCGTCTTATTCTATATTATTTAAATATCCTCTGCATTATTTTCATACGTTTTATCACTGAACTTAGATATGACGTAAATAATTTTCTTTCATATTTGTATTAAATAATAGATTAGGTACATATGTGCTAACTTTAAATTTAATCATCGATTATTTTTTGTTGCAATGAGACTTTTACTATCGGTATTAACAACAAATTCTTTCCATAAAAGTCTAGGAGTCTATTTCACGGACTAATAAATATGTAGTGTTTAAGTTATATATCTTTGAAAATTAAGAAGTTTGTTAGTTTGTGTGTTTGTTTTTTATACAAAACCACACGGTATGCAATCGATTCGCTTAATTTTGGACATTATTCATATTTACCGTCAAAGAATATGCAATCGATTCGCTTAATTTTGGACATTATTCATATTTACCGTCAAAAAATTACTGTCAATATTAAAACCTCTGCTGTCCATCCTATCACGTAATATGACGAGATAAATTAAAGTTGTCAACTAATATACGGTCAGTAAAGATAAACAAATTATTGAGCGTGTACCAAATAATTCTCAGCCAAAAAACAAACCATTTATTTTTTTACCTGCTTTCTATGGTAATTTACAATTCTGGAAAATTAAAAATTTTACTGATCCCGTCATATGATTAGCTGTATGCTAGTCTAGAATAAATGATATAATTTCTTGGTAAATTGTAAAATAAGTGTCTTCAGTTGTACATTCCAAAAAGCTAAATACCACTGTCAATATTAAAACCTCTACACTCCATCTTATCACGTAATATGACAAGATAAATTAAAGTTGGCAACTAACATGCGGTAAGTAAGGATAAACAAATTCTTGAGCGTGTACCAGATAATTCTCAGCCAAAAAACCAACCATTTTTTTACCTGTCTTATAGGGTACTTTACAATTCTAGAAATTTAATAATTTTACTGATCTCGTGATATGACGGGCTGTATGCTAGTCTAGAATAAATGATATAATTTCTTGGTAAATTGTAAAATAAGTGTCTTCAGTTGTTGATTCCAAAAAGCTAAATACCACTGTCAATATTAAAACCTCCACTCACCATCCTATCAGGTAATATCACAAGTTAAATTAAAGTTGGCAACTAACATGCGGTCAGTAAAGATAAACAAATTATTGAGCGTGTACCAGATAATTCTCAGCCAAAAAACAAACCATTTTCTACCTGTCTTCTAGGGTACTTTACAACTCTACAAAATTAAAAATTTTACTAATCCTGTCATAAGACTGGCTGTATACTAGTCTAGAATACATGATATAATTGATTGGTAAATTGTAAAACAAGTGTCTTCAGTTGTACATTCCAAAAAGCTAAATACCACTGTCAGTATTAAAAGCTCTACACTCCATCCTATCAGGTAATATGACAAGATAAATTAAAGTTGGCAACTAATATGGTGTGAGTAAAGATAAGCAAATTATTGAGTATGTAGAATTCTCAGCCAAAAAGCAAACCATTTATCTTTTTTACCTGCCTTATAGGATACTGTACAATTCTAGAAAATTAATAATTTTACTGATCCCGTCATATGACTGGCTGTATGCTAGTCTTGAATAAATGATATAATTCCTTGGTAAATTGTTAAATAAGTGTCTTCAGTTGTACATTCCAAAAAGCTAAATACCACTGTCAGTATTAAAAGCTCTACACTCCATCCTATCACGTAATATGACAAGATAAATTAAAGTTGGCTACTAATATGGTGTGAGTAAAGATAAGCAAATTATTGAGTATGTAGAATTCTCAGCCAAAAAGCAAACCATTTATCTTTTTTACCTGACTTATAGGATACTGTACAATTCTAGAAAATTAATAATTTTACTGATCCCGTCATATGACTGGCTGTATGCTAGTCTAGAATAAATGATATAATTCCTTGGTAAATTGTTAAATAAGTGTCTTCAGTTGTACATTCCAAAAAGCTAAATACCACTGTCAGTATTAAAAGCTCTACACTCCATCCTATCACGTAATATGACAAGATAAATTAAAGTTGGCTACTAATATGGTGTGAGTAAAGATAAGCAAATTATTGAGTATGTAGAATTCTCAGCCAAAAGGCAAACCATTTATCTTTTTTACCTGCCTTATAGGATACTGTACAATTCTAGAAAATTAATAATTTTACTGATCCCGTCAGCTAGTCTAGAATAAATGATATAATTTCTTGGTAAATTGTAAAATAAGTGTCTTCAGTTGTACATTCCAAAAAGCTAAATACCACTGTCAGTATTAAAAGCTCTACACTCCATCCTATCACGTAATATGACAAGATAAATTAAAGTTGGCTACTAATATGCGGTAAGTAAAGATAAACAAATTATTGAGCGTGTACCAGATAATTTTCAGCAAAAAAACAAACCATTATTTTTATTTGTCTTATAGGGTACTTTAGAATTCTACAAAATTAATAATTTTACTGATCCCGTCATATGACTGGCTGTATGCTAGTCTTGAATAAATGATATAATTCCTTGGTAAATTGTAAAATAAGTGTCTTCAGTTGCACATTCCAAAAAGATAAATACCACTGTCAATATTAAAATCTCTGCTCTCCATCCTATCACGTAATATGGCAAGATAAATTAAAGTTGGCAACTAATATACGGTCAGTAAAGTTAAACAAATTATTGACCATGTAGCAGATAATTTTCAGCCAAAAAACAAATCATTATTTTTATTTGTCTTATAGGATATTTTACAATTCTAGAAAATTAATAATTTTACTGATCCCATCATATGACGGGCTGTATGCTAGTCTAGAATAAATGATATAATTGCTTGATAAATTGTAAAATAAGTGTCTTCAGTTGTACATTCCAAAAAGCTAAATACCACTGTCAATATTAAAACTTCTACTGTCCATCCTATCACGTGATATAACAAGATAAATTAAAGTTGGCAACTAACATGCTGTCAGTAAAGATAACAAATTATTGCGCATGTATCAGATAATTCTCCGCCAAAAACAAACCATTTTTTTACCTGTCTTCTAGGGTACTTTACAACTCTACAAAATTAAAAATTTTACTAATCCTGTCATAAGACTGGCTGTGTAATAGTCTAGAATACATGATATAATTGCTTGGTAAATTGTAAAACAAGTATCTTCAGTTGTACATTCCAAAAAGCTAAATACCACTGCCAATATTTAAACTTCTACTGTCCATCCTATCACGTGGTATAACAAGATAAATTAAAGTTGGCAACTAACATGCGGTCAGTAAAGATAAACAAATTATTGAGCGTGTTCCAGATACTTATCAGCTAAAACACAAACCCTTTTTTTACCTGCCTTATAGGGTACCTTACAATTCTAGAAAATTAATAATTTTACTGATCCCGTCATATGACGGGCTGTATGCTAGTCTAGAATAAATGGTATAATTCCTTGCTAAATTGTAAAATAAGTATCTTCAGTTGTACATTCCAAAATGATAAATACCACTGTCAGTATTAAAATCTCTGCTCTCCATCCTATCACGTAATATGACAAGATAAATTAAAGTTGGCTACTAATATGCGGTCAGTAAAGATAAACAAATTATTGAGCGTGTACCAGATAATCCTCAGCCAAAAAACAAAAAAATTTTTTACCTGCCTTATAGGGTACTTTAAAATTCTACAAAATTAATAATTTTACTGATCCCGTCATACGACTGGCTGTATGCTAGTCTTGAATAAATGATATAATTCCTTGGTAAATTGTAAAATAAGTGTCTTCAGTTGTACATTCCAAAAAGATAAATACCACTGTCAATATTAAAATCTCTGCTCTCCATCCTATCACGTAATATGACAAGATAAATTAAAGTTGGCAACTAACATGCGGTCAGTAAAGATAAACAAATTATTGAGCGTGTACCAGATAATTCTCAGCCAAAAAACAAACCATTTTTTTACCTGCCTTATAGGGTACTTTACAACTCTACAAAATTAAAAATTTTACTAATCCTGTCATATGACTGGCTGTGTACTAGTCTAGAATACATGATATAATTGCTTTTTAAATTGTAAAATAAGTGTCTTCAGTTGTTCATTCGAAAAAGCTAAATACCACTGTCAATATTAAAACTTCTACTGTCCATCCTATCACGTGATATAACAAGATAAATTAAAGTTGGCAACTAACATGCTGTCAGTAAAGATAACAAATTATTGCGCATGTATCAGATAATTCTCCGCCAAAAACAAACCATTTTTTTACCTGTCTTCTAGGGTACTTTACAACTCTACAAAATTAAAAATTTTACTAATCCTGTCATATGACTGGCTGTGTACTAGTCTAGAATACATGATATAATTGCTTGGTAAATTGTAAAACAAGTGTCTTCAGTTGTACATTCCAAAAAGCTAAATACCACTGTCAATATTAAAACTTCTACTGTCCATCCTATCACGTGATATAACAAGATAAATTAAAGTTGGCAACTAACATGCTGTCAGTAAAGATAACAAATTATTGCGCATGTATCAGATAATTCTCCGCCAAAAAACAAACCATTTTTTTACCTGTCTTTTAGGGTACTTAACAACTCTACAAAATTAAAAATTTTACTAATAATGTCATATGACTGGCTGTGTACTAGTCTAGAATACATGATATAATTGCTTTTTAAATTGTAAAATAAGTGTCTTCAGTTGTTCATTCGAAAAAGCTAAATACCACTGTCAATATTAAAACTTCTACTGTCCATCCTATCACGTAATATGACAAGATTAATTAAAGTTGGCAACTAATATGCGGTCAGTAAAGGTAAACAAATTATTGCGCATGTATCAGATAATTCTCAGCCAAAAAACAAACCATTTTTTTACCTGTCTTCTAGGGTATTTTACAACTCTACAAAATTAAAAATTTTACTAATCCTGTCATATGACTGGCTGTGTACTAGTCTAGAATACATGATATAATTGCTTTTTAAATTGTAAAACAAGTGTCTTCAGTTGTACATTCCAAAAAGCTAAATACCACTGCCAATATTTAAACTTCTCCTGTCCATCCTATCACGTGATATAACAAGATAAATTAAAGTTGACAACTAACATGCTGTCAGTAAAGGTAAACAAATTATTGCGCATGTATCAGATAATCCTCAGCCAAAAAACAAACCATCTTTTTTTACCTGCCTTATAGGGTACTTTAGAATTCTACAAAATTAATAATTTTACTGATCCCGTCATATGACTGGCTGTATGCTAGTCTAGAAGAAATGATATAATTGCTTGGTAAATTGTAAAATAAGTGTCTTCAGTTGTTCATTCCAAAAAGCTAAATACCACTGTCAATATTAAAACTTCTACTGTCCATCCTATCACGTAATATAACAAGATAAATTAAAGTTGGCAACTAACATGCGGTCAGTAAAGATAAACAAATTATTGAGCTCTTACCAGATAATTCTCAGCCCAAAAACCAACCATTTTTTTTACCTGTCTTCTAGGGTACTTAACAACTCTACAAAATTAATAATTTTACTGATCCCGTCATATGATTAGCTGTATGCTAGTCTAGAATAAATGATATAATTGCTTGGTAAATTGTAAAATAAGTGTCTTCAGTTGTACATTCCAAAAAGCTAAATACCACTGCCAATATTTAAACTTCTACTGTCCATCCTATCACGTGGTATAACAAGATAAATTAAAGTTGACAACTAGCATGCAGTCAGTAAAGATAAACAAATTATTGAGCGTGTATCAGATAATTCTCAGCCAAAAAACAAACCATTTTCTACCTGTCTTCTAGGGTACTTTACAACTCTACAAAATTAAAAATTTTACTAATCCTGTCATATGACTGGCTGTATACTAGTCTAGAATACATGATATAATTGCTTGGTAAATTGTAAAACAAGTGTCTTCAGTTGTACATTCCAAAAATCTAAATACCACTGTCAATATTAAAACTCCTACTGTCCATCCTATCACGTGATATAACAAGATAAATTAAAGTTGGCAACTAACATGCTGTCAGTAAAGATAACAAATTATTGCGCATGTATCAGATAATTCTCCGCCAAAAACAAACCATTTTTTTACCTGTCTTCTAGGGTACTTTACAACTCTACAAAATTAAAAATTTTACTAATCCTGTCATATGACTGGCTGTATCTAGAATAAATGGTGTAATTGCTTGATAAGTTGTAAAATAAGTGTCTTTAGTTGTTAATCCCAAAAAGCTAAATACAACAAAAAATTATCAGCTATCTAAAGGAAAATTTTACCTTTCTTTGTCTACCTTCTACGCATTCAGTGACTGCTGCCCATATATTCCCTTTATGAAGTCGAAGAGCATCTCTAGCCTCGTTCTCACTCAAAAGTCCGATGTCATTATCTTTCTTGTCGTTTCCGTAGTTTGTAGATAATGTAACTACACTATCGACCATATTCCTCCAATTTTCTTGCAGCCATTCCATGGGATTTTGTTTGCCACAGTGGGATAAGGCAACTTGTATGTCATCTGCATTGAATCCTTGCTGTTCGGCTTCCTGTAAAAATAGATGGGATTAAGGTATATAATAGTCTTTCTAATTGCCAAATTCACTGTGGACATGGCTTTATGGTTTATGAGATTTAAAATTTAGTAAGTCGAAAATATACAAATTTTATGTCTTCTAGACTTTTAACTGTTGTGGCGTGAGGCCAACTAACTTATTGGATGTAGGCTTAGCTTAATCCCTGCCTTAAAAATTGATTAAAAAAATTCTCAGTGTGTCAAAAAGGTTGGTTTGGTTAGGTTTGGAGTGCTACGCTCTACTTTTTTGCAACACGAGGGCTAATGAGACCGGGACCTACTGCTTAAAGATGATTCCGAAAGGCTACGAACATCCATGCCACAGTGGGATTCGAACCCACGAATACCGGTACCGAAGGCCAGCAACCTAATCGTTCGGCCAGCGCTCGGTGTCAAAAAGGTTGACTGTTGGCAACTGTTTGATTAATCACGATTATGATTAATCCCATATTACTATCGAAACTTGTTACAATAATTCTAAAAGACTTCAAGAATTACTTACTCTAATCATTCGAACAAGTTCTAATCCTTGAGCTCTGATATTTTCTTGGCGTCTTCTTTCAACAAGCTCTTCCATGCTTAGATAAAAATCTGGCTTTCTTAAGTTGTGAAATTCAGACATTCTACCATCCTGTAAATAAAGTTGTTGAAATTCAATTAGGAAATACAAAATAGTCATTTAAATTTTATTGCATGGTAAAAAAGGGTAAGGGTGTTAATTGGTCATATTTTTTATTATTTCTTACATTGACTACCATCTCCTATATAATAATAATCTAAGTTATCTATCCGTTTGTCCTCGAATTTATGAAGCGGTTGGACCCGGAATGGATAGAGGCATCCATATTGGATTCTTGATGAGTTAGGCTTAGCAAAATTCAAAGCGAGTAAAGTTTATCTTCTCCTAAACTATTGATCCGATTCTAAAATAAATTGGTATAAATATGCTTCATATCACAGCAAAAAAATACTATCTTCTTCAAAACGTTCGAAATCCACACCTTCCCCCCTTTTCGAGCGTTTAATGCCATTATTTCAAGCATTATTTTCCCCGGTTAAGAGCAGGCGATTCAATTTATCAATTTATAACACAAAAATAGGTAAATATATCATTTTTTTCTAGTATTGTGACGTCATTCCTTTAACCATGTCCTTTAATCATTTCTTATTTTAAATTATTTAAATATCATCTGCATTATTTCCATACGTTTTATCACTGAACTTAAATATTTTCTTTTATATTTGGCTTAAATAATAGATTAAGTACATATGAGATAATTTTAATTTTAATCATTGATTATTATTTTTTTTTTTTGCAATGAAAATTTTATTACCGGTGTTATCAACAAATTCTTTTCATAAAAGTCTGGAAGACTATTATCACATAATAAATAGGTAAATATAACATTTTCTCTAGCATTATGACGTCATTCCTTTAACCATCTCGTTTAATCATTTCTTATTTTAAACTATTTAAATATCGTCTGCATTATTTCCATACGTTTTATCACTGAACTTAGATATTACGTAAATATATTTTCTTTTATATTTGGCTTAAATAATAGATTAAGTACATATGGCATAATTTTAAATTTAATCATCGATTATTTTTTGTTGCGATGAAAATTTTACTACTGGTGTTATCAACAAATTCTTTTCATAAAAGTCTAGGAGACTATTATTACATAATAAATAGGTAAAAATAACATTTTCTCTAGCATTATGACGTTATTACTTTAACCATCTCGTTTAATCATTTCTTACTTTAAATTATTTAAATATCGTCTGCATTATTTAAATACGTTTTATCATTGAACTACGTAAATATTTTTCTTTTATATTTGGCTTAAATAATAGATTAAGTACATATGAGAAAATTTTAAATTTAATCATTGATTATTTTTAGTTGCAATGAAAATTTTATTACCGGTGTTATCAACAAATTCATTCCAAAAAAGTCTACTAGACTACTATCACATAATAAATAGGTAAAAATAACATTTTCTCTAGCATTATTACGTCATTCCTTAAAACCATCTCGTTTAATCTTTTCTTACTTTAAATTATTTAAATATCGTCTGCATTATTTCCATACGTTTTATCACTGAACTTATATATTACGTAAATATTTTTCTTTTATATTTCGCTTAAATAATAGATTATATGGATTGTCATAAAGCTGATATCTTCTTCTATAGTAACTTAAACATGCATAAAGATCCTTAACTTCGAAAATTATAAAGATCGTCAAATTTAACATTAATAAAGTCCCACAAAACGCTCTTTAAAGGTGATTCATCTCTAACACTTAATAAGCTGCTGAACATTTACCAAAATATTCCCCAATTTTTAGCACTTATAAGGTTCCTAGCAGTTGTTGAAAAACAAAGTACAAAAAAAATCTTACCGGATAGTCACCAGTCAGAGAACTACGGCTAGAGCTGCGGTACATCGGTGATGGTCCATACCCGAAACCTCCTCCGTAGTCCATAGGACCGAAATCGTTCATCCTCCCGGTGAATAGGGATGCCCTGGAATGCGATCTTTGCATCATGCCATATCCTCCACCTCCTCCACCAAAGTACCTATCATACATCGGAGGCACCGGAGAGGTTACCATATCCATCCTGTCGAATCCGAAGTTGTTGATGGGCCTGCCCAAGAAGGCTTCCTCGGCAGCCCTTTTCCTCTCGAGGAACTCGGCTAGGCTGTCTTGCTGCTGAGTCTGACAAGAAGAGTCCCTCTTCTGTCGGTTGGCGAGATAAGCTCGCTCCAAATCTGGTGATTGGGCCAAGGGGGAATTGTAAGTTTCGGAGGTGGTGGAGGAATTGGAGTGTCTCCTGGATGGCTCGATTATCTTATCCGAAGTCCAACCACTGCCTTGTCCGGTTTGAGTCTCGGTGGAAGTGGAGATGGAGGCATTGGACGTCTGGGGTTTGTTGAGGTTCAGCTTGTCAAGTATGCTCGTCCTCATTCGGCCGGATGATTTGTAGACGGGCTTCGACGCCTCTCTACTTTCGGACGGTGTTGGTGGGTTGTCGGCTCCTTTTCCCTTCTCCTTGGACATGTTAGCATCGATGTCGTCTTTCAGTTTCATCAGCTCTTCTAATCCTTTGCTGATTTGCTGTGAAAAGTAATTAAATAGCCCGTCAATAATGAGGAATTAAAGAAAAAGACTATAATTAAATTTTTATATCCCTAAATGTATACTTAAGAGATTAAGGAGTAACGCACATGTTAATTTTCTTTGCAATATAAAATTATTTCAATTAAAATGTGAATGTTAACTAAAAGAGCACAACTGATAGCATCAAGTGCTATGGAGATCTCGATGATCCTACGTACCAGTAGCATGCGGTTGTCCCCGTTAAAATCTCGTTTGAGATTACATTGTCTATTTTAAATGATATAAACTGTTTAAAAGCAGATAAACGAGTTGGTGGATAAAGCCAATTTTAGGAAGCCAATGTATTTTCTAACCTCTGAAAATGCTAATTCAATTGATGATGGTTTCGTAGATGTTGTGCGTTTGACGATTGATTCAAATGAACGATGTTCTACTTGCCACCAGCGGAGGTCTATCAAATCAGGAATTTCAAATGATCTCAGCACTGGGATAAATACCCAAAGCGAATGAAACCTGTACCGAAAACCTCTTTTAACCTTTGAAAATGTAGTTCAAATGATAATGGTTTCTTGCATGTTGTACGTTTGACGATTGATTCAAATGAACGATGTTCTACTTGCCACCAGCGGAGGTCTATCAAATCAGGAATTTCAAATGATCTCAGCACTGGGATAAATACCCAAAGCGAATGAAACCTGTACCGAAAACCTCTTTTAACCTTTGAAAATGTAGTTCAAATGATAATGGTTTCTTGCATGTTGTACGTTTGACGATTGATTCAAATGAACGATGTTCTACTTGCCACCAGCGGAGATCTATCAAACCAGGAATTTCAAACGATCTCAGCGTTGGGACAAATACCCCAAAGCGATTGAAACCTGCACCGATAAGTAAGTAATTAATACTATTTTCATTTCTGTTCCCTATTGATACCAATTGCATTTTTTTATTGCTGTGTTCAAAACTATGTGCCTTATTTATTTATTTATTTATTTATTTTAACCCTCGGTGGTAAACAGCCTTCCCTAAGAATTAGGCTTTGAGATGTTTACCACGAAGAAGTTCACTCCGCAACAGTAAAACAAACAAAAAAAAAAAGAGAGAGAGAATAAAGTCATGAGTTAACATTTAAAAATGTCCATAGTTAAAATAATTAAAACGAAACCCTGGAAAAAGGTAAGGTAGTATTATGCTTGCCGTTAATGTTAAAGTAAGGGAAAAAGGTTTAAACTAGCGAGAAAAGGTTTAAAAAGAAAACCAAAAATAAAACGAAGCCCTTAATTAGGTGATGTTGATTGGGTTCCAAGATAATATTAGAAACAAGTTGCTTTTACATAATTAAACTTGGAGAGGGGGGAGGATCTCCAAGCATGGGTCCATCTCCGAAAGGGATTTGAAACAAACACTTGACTGTACAGACATTTGAGTTTGTGCTATTATGTACAAAAAAGAGCGTTACAAACATTTTGCATAACATTTTGCATTTAAATTGAACAAGAGAAAGGTAGTTAAATTGACAGCAAAATGAAAAACTTTTGCCACGAGAAATCATTTATAGAAAGTCAAGCTATTATTACTTGAGCTTTAAAAACTAAATTAATATTTAACAATTACATAAAAATTATTTATAGTACAAAGAAAGGCTTGACCAATTAGCTGGTGCAAGTGATTAGTTCACAGTTTTCAATCATCCAGGAGATTAGTTTCTGTGCCTTACTACGCAGGACTTTGTTTGTATGTAAAAGCTGGAACCACTCCGATTCTGCTCCTATCGGAGGCTCTTTAAGATGAAAATCCTTTGTTAGATTACTGGAGAAAAGGTAGTGCAGAGAGTTTCCTGACCACATATACAGTTTGGAGACCCAATCGCCAAACGAAAACGAGAGAGATATTGAGGGAAGGGACCATGTCCCATTAGAAGAGGAGGACTTTGTATGTAAAAGCTGGAACCACTTCGATTCCGCTCCTATCGGAGGCTCTTTAAGATGAAAATCCTTTGTTAGATTACAAGAGAAACGGTAGAGCAGAGAGTTTCCTTCCTGACCACATATACAGTTTGGAGACCCAGACGCCAAACGAAAGCGAGAGAGACATTGAGGGAAGGGACCCTGTCCCGTTAGAAAATCCTTTTAAAATATTCAACAACGTATAATGGCTAATAACATCTTACCTTCTCAGCTTCGTCGAGGGCCGAATTAAGGCTCGCCATGTCTTGCCTATCTTTTCTGCTCGCCACGGACTCTTCCTCCACGTCATGGAACTTTTCGGGTGACGAGCACCCCTGCTCTGAACCGACGCTCTGCTTCCTGCTGCCCGATGCTGCCGCACTGCCTGGCCTGCTGTTACTCGCCGCTGCCGTGACAGGCGTGTCCGTCCTTGAAGGGCTAAAGGTCTTGCAGCACACCTGACATATACGGTTTCCCATAGGGTTGGCGAAAGTACAGTGTTTACATTCCCAAGTGTCAGGAGGTTCCGACGGCGTGGCAGGTTTCTGTGGCGGTGCTGGAGGTTGCTGCTGTTGCTCTACGAAGAAAATTACAAATACATATATGTATATGTATATATGTATATATATATGTGATATATATATATATATATATATATATACGTATACATATATATAAATATAAATATACACACACACATATATATATACATATATATATATATATATATATATACATATATATATATATATATATATATATACATATACATATATATAAATATAAATATATACATATATATATATATACATATATATATATACATATATATATATATACATATACATATATATACATATACATATATATATACATATATATATACATATATACATATACATATATACATATATATATATATATATATATATATATATATACATATATATATATATATACATATACATATACATATATATACATACATATATATATATATATATATATATATATATATATATATATTATATATATATATACATACATATATATATACCTACATATATATATATACCTACATATATATATATATATATATACATACATATATATATACCTATATATATATATATATATATATATATATATATATATATATATATATATATATATATATATATATATACATGTGTGTGTGTGTGTGTGTGTGTGTGCGTGCGTGTGTGTGTGTGTGTGTGTGTGCGTATATAATAGGAATTTTTAACCCACTACAAACTTAGAATGATATCCATGATGGATAACTCCAGTCATTTGACCATGAAAACAATCAGAAAAATTTTACATAGTTCAGTTTATTGAGATAATCCGTCTTTTGAACTCTGCCACCAAAGTTTTGTGCCCAAAGCTGTTAACCAGTCAGATGTATTAAGGGAACACGACATGATGATGCTAAAAACCTAAACTAAATTACAGAAATAAGCTGTATAAAATTAGTACAGTTCTGCAGAAATTATCTTGGTGCCTTCGTTTCGCCAAAGATTGTCATTTTGGGTATAGAATCACAAGAAATCTATTACGTGAAGTAGTTGTATAAAATTTGTAAAATTACGCAGAAAATATCTTCGTGCCGCCAAATATTGCCATTTTTTAAATTAGTACAGCTATGCAGATATTATCTTGGTGTCGTAGTGTCGCCGTAGAATGACATTTTAGATATAGAATCACCAGAAATCCATTAAGTAAAGTAGTTGTATAAAATTAGTAAAGTTACGCAGAAAATATCTTCGTGTCGCCAACGATTTTCACTTTAGGTATAGAATCACAAGAAATCTATTACGTGAAGTAGTTGTATCAAAGTATATAACTTAATCATAAAATATCTTCCTGTCGCCAAAGATTGTCATTTTAGGTATAGAATCACAAATAATCTATTACGTGTAGTTGTATAAAAGTAGTAAAGTTAAGCAGAAAATATCTTCGTGTTCCCAAAGATTGCCATTTTTGGTATAGAATCACCAGAAATCCATCACTTAATGTAGTTGTATAAAATTAGTAAAAATACGAAGAAAATATGTTCGTGTCGCCAATGATTGTCATTTTAGGTATAGAATCCCAAGAAATCTTTTGCTTGAACTAATTGTATAAAAGTAGTACAGTTACGCAGAAATTATCTTAGTGTTGAGTCCCCGTAGAATGTCATTTTAGGTATAGAATCACCAGAAATCTATTACATAAAGTAGTTTTATAAAAGTAGTAAAATTAAGCTGAAAATATGTTCGTGTCTCCAGAGATTGTCATTTTAGGTATAGAATCCCAAGAAATCTATTACGTGAAGTAGTTGTATAAAAGTAGTAAAGTTACGCAGAAAATATCTTTGTCCTCGAGTCGCCAAAGGATTTCGTTTTAGGTATAGAATTACCTGAAATCTTTTCCGAAAAGTAGTTCTATAAAAGTAGTAAAATTACGCAGAAGAGATCTTCGTCCTCGTGTAGTCAAAGATTGTCCTTTTAGGTATAGAATACCAAGAAATCTATTAAGTGAAGCAGTTGCAAAAATTATATAAATTGCGCAGAAAATATCTTCGTGTCTACGAGTCCCGGTAGAATGTCATTTTAGGCATAGAATCACTAGAAATCTATTGCGTAAAGTAGTTGTATAAAAGTAGTAAAATTACGCAGAAAATATCTTCATGTCCTCGTCTCACGAAAGGTTAATTTGGTTAAAATATCATTACAGATATATATAATATAAAGATACGGTGTATCGTATAAGTCTTTTACCTGTACTCGAATCCCTGGAAGGTCTTCTTTCCAGCTGCGGTTCAGGAACTTCTGGAACATCGGAGTCAGACTGTTTCGAAGAACTCTTCTTCAGTCTGGCCAGCCCTTTCGGTTCAACCGCAGGTGACGCTGTACCTGGTGGGTCGGACTGTCGCCTTTGAATCTAAAATGCGAAGAAAGTTTCCCCTTCAGTCGTGCAACGCTGTTTATATTTTATCGAGGATTTCTCCTTAGATTGACATTAGGATATTTTAACCGGGAACTAAAGTTTTTGGGTTTCCTGGAAATCATAAGACTTTCATATTTTTATATTGGGAATTGTACATTGTCCCCTTACAATTCCCGGAAACAAGGGCACATACACACACCATTATAACTGATAAAATTTCCTTACTCTTGTCTTGAAAGACATTTATTTTTGCAGGAGCAAAAACTGAAGCTGCCCCCGTTATAATTATATATAGTTTTATTTCGATTCACAGTAATGTAAGGATGCTATCTCTCCAAACGAATTTTTAATAGGCTTACTATGCCATAAATAATTAGGGACTACTTTAAGAGTTTAAAACACCTGGCCACTTTTGCGCCATAAAAAACTGTTTGCTCTGACTTTGGCTAATATATGTTTTTATTTATAATCAAACACAATAGGTAGATAGAAAATGTACATCAACATACTACTACTACACAAACATATATATATATATATATATATATATATATGCTTGTGTGTTTACGTGCGTGTATGTATCTCGCTCTCTATATATAATATATATATATATATATATATATATATATATATATATATATATATATATATATATATATATATATATATATATATATATATATATATATATATATATATATATATATATATATATATATATATATATATATATATATACATCACATATATAGTATATATATACACTCAAGACCCAAAACATTATGACCACATCCACATTTTGCAATGAACTAGCCTGTATGACATAAAAGGCACGTGATCAGGAGGAAGTGATATTTAACTGCTGATGGAGAGTCTGAAGAATCATTCTTTCACTTACTTCTGTGTGTGATGGGGGAAGGCTGCAGATCTAAGCGATGTTTATAGAGGGCAAATTGTAATGGCTCGAAGGCTAGGAACAAGTATCTCCGAAACTGCACGACTCGTGGGTTGTTCTCGTTGTTACAGTTGTTAGAACTTATGCAAAATGGATGTATGACGGTGAAACCAGCAGTAGACGACATGGTGTTGGATGTCCACACGCTATCAAAGAAAAAGGTCGTCGGAGACTGTCTCGCATAGTGAAGCAAAACCGGAGCCAGACAGTGGCACAGCTAACAACCCAATACAGTGCAGGGCCAAGTAGAATAGTATCGGAGCACACTGTTCAGCGGACACTGTTGGATATGGGGATACGCCTCAAACGTCCCTCTCGTGTCCCTTAGCTGACCAAGCGTCATCGCCAACTGTGCCTACTCCGTCAACTGACCGACGCCATGTTTGATGGTTGGATGTGAAACTGTGCAATAGTCATTAATATAGACATTATAGAGACATCACTGGCTCTCGTTGATCTGTCATAGGCTTGACACACACACACCTATATATATATATATATATATATATATATATATATATATATATATATATATATATATATATTTCTCGATGTACACTACTCAGTGTCCACGATTTCTCCTATGGATGAAATTTTATTACAAAAATAGGTGGGACTAGTAAAAATCAAAATAATGTGAATTTTCACAAAGGAAAAATTTTAATAGATAGTTTAATGTAAACAATACTGCAAAAGAAAAGAGATTAGACATTTTGTGGTTTTTTGAAACATTATCTAACATGTATCCAATATTACTTCAGGATATTAAGCATGTGGTTTCTGAATTACTTATTGTATTATTCCATTTGGTCAAACCAAGCACGATTGAGCTACAGGCTACTCGTATTAAGGGAAAGGGGTGAGCCATCAGTTTTCAAAGAGCACCTCAAGAGTGAAAGTACGACTTATGCTCAAGTATGTCCTCGTAGGTTAGGAGCAGGTACCAAGTAGAAGACCCATAGACTTGGCCTTCCACCCCAGCGGTATTTGATTGAGAACTTGGAGGACATTGTGACTACGAACCTATTTTATGTGACACAGTCACCTTTAACGAACACGGCTGATCTTAGACCGGCTTGGGCTCCAAACCCGCATGAATTACTTGAATTAAATTCCAATGCAATGACATATGCAGAATTTAACCTTTACAACAATATTCCTCTCTTAGATCCTAAGACAGGGATGTCAAACTGCTTATCGCAAGCCATATGCTGATATACATAGAACACTAAGTAATATTGAGTTTTATTAGTTGACTAGCATATAGCCCGTCATATGACGGGATAAGTAAAATTTTTAATTTTACAGAATTGCAAAGTGCCCCATGAGGCTGGTGAAAAAATGGTTTGTTTATTGTCTGAGAATTATCTGAACGCGCTCAATAATTTGTATACCTTCATACTCCTCTAAAGTCTCCCGATACTGTGAATGCAATTTAGAATCATGTTGAATTCATTTAGAAAGATAATTCAAAGCTACGTCGAAATTATCATTAGTTCTTCCCAATTTGTTTTCGACAATAATTAATGTAAGTAAAAGAATAAAACTATCATTTCCACTACAACCTGGATGTAGATAGAATTTGTTGTTCATACCGGTGATAAAATTTTCATTTCAGAAAAAAATAATCCATGATTAAATTTAAAATTATCACACAAGTACCTAATCCATTATTTAAGCCAAATATAAATGAAAATTGTTTACTTAATATCTAGTTTCAGTGATAAAACGTATGAAAATAATGCAGAAGATATTTAAATAATTTAAAATAAGAAATGATTGAATGAGATGGTTAAAGAAATAACTCCTTAATGCTAGAAAAAAATGTTATTTTTATCTATTTATTATGTGACAAATTGATACATTTAATCGCCTGCTCCTATCCGGGGAAAATAAGGCTTGAAATAATGGCATTAAAGGCTAGAATGGGGAGAAGGGGTGAATTTTGAAAGTTGCTAACCTTAACTCATGAAAAACACAATATGGATGCTTCTAGCCATTCCAGGTCAAACCGCTTCATAAATTCGAGATCAGATGGATAGATAACTTAGGTTATTATTATATAGGGGATAAAGTTTGTAATAAAGTCAAAATTTTAGAAACCTTGTGACTTCTGTTCCTTGTCAAATTTTCATCGGACTACTTGACCTTTGATATAAAATATGCTTGGTATTCCTAGTCGGGAAACCAGCCTGCTGACATATTGTACATATTGTACATATTGTACATATTGTACTACGATGGATAAATAGGCTCTTTACCGTACTTAGTTTCATCCTTCTGTTATTCATTTCCCCGTCGCTTTCCTCTTCAGACGACGTAGTCTGCGTAGCCAGCGGTGCTCTGCCCGTTTCTTTCGGGTCCGAAGACGAAGATTTAGGCCGACTGACGGGTGAACTAGACATTGAGAACTCTTCATCGTCGTCTTCGCTAGTCATCTTTTTCCGTCTCCTGGTCCGTCCGCTACGGTTAAGGGACCTTATGGAACTGGCTGGAGATGGGGGAGCTTCCATGGGCATCGGAGCTCCCCATGGACCATATCCAGGGTAGGGGCCAAAAGGGTAGAATTGTCCTAATATGGAATAAAAAAAGAATTAGATGTAAAAGGCAACAAAGAATTTTATTTCCAATTAGTGTTCGAACAATTATCTTGGGTATTTATGGGATTTGAACGGTTTGGTAGGGTTTCAAGGGCTACGGTCTACTTTTTGCAATACGAGTGATTATGAGACCAGAATTTAAACGGAATATATCTGGTTCTTGTCAAAAATCTATTTTAATTTTAATATAATATTACGAACTTAGATTTACTTCAGTGTGCAAACAATGTTAATACTAGTAACTTATGACGAATTTATTGGTACATGGAACATAATCTTTTAAATGACATTCTACAACGGAATAGATGTAAAAGGCAACAAAGAATTTTATTTCCAATTAGTGTTCGAACAGTTATCTTGGGTATTTATCGGATTTGAACGGTTTGGTTTGGTTTCAAGGGCTACGGTCTACTTTTTGCAACACGAGGGATTATGAGACCAGAATTCAAACGGAATATGTGTGGTTCTTGTCTAAAATCTATTTTAATTCTAATGTAATATTACGAACAACTTAGAATTTACTTCAGTGTGCAAACAATGTTAGTACTAGTAGTTTATGACAAATTTATTGGTACATGGAACACATTCTTTTAAATGACATTCTACAACCCGGAAACATGTAAAAGCCAACAAAGAATTTTATTTCCAAATAGTGTTCGAACAGTTATCTTGGGTATTTATCGGATTTGAACGGTTTGGTTTTAAGGGCTACGGTCTACTTTTTACAACACAAGGGATTATGACACGAGGATTTAAACGGAATATGTGTGGTTCTTGTCTAAAATCTATTTTAATGTAATATTACAAACAATTTAGATTTTATTTTAGTGTGCAAAAAATGTGAATACTAGTAGCATATGACGAATTTATTGGTACATGGAACATAATCTTTTAAATGACATTCTACAACCCGAAAAGATTTATAATCGACTGCTGTTGATCATTCAAAGTTGTACCATCCTTTCCACAGGTTTAAGAAAATATTATAACAAGATTATAAGAGATAATAGATAAGAGAGATAAGATTATAAAAGATAAAAGAGATAAGATTATAAGAGATAGAATTGATTAGATTATAAGGGTATAATTGTCCTAAGAGGGAATAAAAAAAAGAATTAGATATAAAAGGCACAAAAAGCTTTTTTTCTAATTAGAGATATAAGAGATAGAATTGATAAGATTATAAGAGATAGAATTGATAAGTTTATAAAGGTAGAATTGTCCTAAGAGGGAATAAAAGAAAAAGAATTAGATATAAAAAGCATGAAAAGCTTTTTTTCCAATTAGTGTTCGAACAGTTATTTTGGGTATTTATCGGATTTGAACGGTTTGGTATGGTTTCAAGGGCTACGGTCTACTTTTTGCAACACGAGGGATTATGAGACCAGAATTCAAACGGAATATGTGTGGTTCTTGTCTAAAATCATGTTAATTTCAATGTAATATTACGAACAACTTAGAGTTTATTTTGGTGTGCAAACAATGTGAATACTAGTAGCATATGACGAATTTATTGGTACATGGAACACAATCTTTTAAATGACATTCTACAACCCGAAAAGATGTAAAAGCCAACAAAGAATTTTATTTCCAATTAGTGTTCGAACAGTTATTTTGGGTATTTACCGGATTTGAACGGTTTGGTTTGGTTTCAAGGGCTACGGTCTACTTTTTGCAACACGAGGGATTATGAGACCAGAATTTAAACGGAATATGTGTGGTTCTTGTCTAAAATCTATTTTAATTTTAATGTAATATTACGAACAACTTAGAATTTATTTTAGTATGCAAACAATGTGAATACTAGTAGCATATGACGAATTTATTGGAACATAATCTTTTAAATGACATTCTACAACCCGAAAAGATTTATAATCGATTGCTGTTGATCATTCAAATTTGTACCATCCTTTCCACAGGTTTAAGAAAATATTATAACAAGATTATAAGAGATAAAAGATAGGAGAGATAATAGATAAGAGAGATAAGATTATAAGTGATAGAATTGATAAGATTATAAGGGTAGAATTGTCCTAAAAGGGAATAAAAGGAAAAGAATTAGATATAAAAGGCACAGAAAGCTTTTTTCCTAATTAGTGTTCGAACAGTTTTTTTGGGGTGTTTATCGAATTTAAACGGTTTGGTTTGAAGAAGTACTGTCTACTTTTTGAAATACCAGGGCTGATGAGACCAGAATTTAAAAGGAATATGTATGGTTCTTGTCTAAAATCTATTTTAATTTTAATGTAATATTACGAACAACTTATAATTTATTTTAGTGTGCAAACAATGTGAATACTAGTAGCATATGACGAATTTATTGGTACATGGAACATAATCTTTTAAATGACATTCTACAACCCTAAAAGATTTCTAATCGACTGATATTGATCATTCAAAGTTGTACCATCCTTTCCACAGGTTTAAGAAAATATTATAATAAGATTATAAAAATAAAAAGTAGGAGAGATAATAGATAAGAGAGATAAGATTATAAAAGATAAAAGAGATAAGATTATAAGAGATAGAATTGATAAGATTATAAGGGTAGAATTGTCCTAAGAGGAAATAAAGAATTAGATATAAAAGGCACAAAAAGTTTTCTCTAATTAGTGTTCGAACAGTTTTTTTAGGTATTTATCGAATTTAAAAGGTGTGGTTAGGAGAACTACTGTCTACTTTTTGAAACACCAGGGCTGATGAGACCAGAATTTAAACGGAATATATATGGTTCTTGTCTAAAATCTATTTTAATTTTAATGTAATATTACCAACAACTTAGAATGTACTTAAGTGTGCAAACAACGTGAATACTAGTAGCATATAACGAATTTATTGGTACATGGAACATAATCTTTTAAATGACATTCTACAACCCGAAAAGATTTCTAATCGACTGCTGTTGATCATTCAAAGTTGTACCATCCTTTTCACAGGTTTAAGAAAATATTATAGAAATATTATAAGAGATAATAGATAAGAGAGATAAGATTATAAAAGATAAAAAAGATAAGATTATAAGGGATAGAATTGATAAGATTAGAAAGGTAGAATTGTCCTAAGAGGGAATAAAAAAAGAATTAGATATAAAAGGCACAAAAAGCTTTTTTTCTAATTAGTGTTCGAACAGTTATCTTGGTTATTTATCGGATTTGAACGGTTTGGTATGGTTTCAAGGGCTACGATCTACTTTATGCAACACGAGGGATTATGAGACCAGAATTTAAACGGAATATATCTGGTTCTTGTCTAAAATCTATTTTAATTTTAATGTAATATTACGAACAACTTAGAGTTTATTTTAGTGTGCAAACAATGTGAATACTAGTAGCATATGACGAATTTATTGGTACATGGAACACAATCTTTTAAATGACATTCTACAACCCGAAAAGATGTCAAAGCCAAGAAAGAATTTTATTTCCAATTAGTGTTCGAACAGTTATCTTGGGTATTTATCGGATTTGAATGGTTTGGTTTCAAGGGCACCAGTCTACTTTTTGCAACACGAGGAATTATTTGACCAGGATTTAAACAGAATATGTGTGGTTCTTGTCTAAAATCTATTTTAATTTTAATGTAATATTACGAACAACTTAGAATTTATTTTAGTGTGCAAACAATGTGAATACTAGTAACTTATGACGAATTTATTGGTACGTGGAACATAATCTTTTAAATGACATTCTACACCCCGAACAGCTTTTTAATCGACTGCTGTTCATCATTCAAAGTTGTACCATCCTTTCCACAGGTTTAAGAAAATATTATTATAAGATTATAAGAGATAAAAGATAGGAGAGATAATAGATAAGAGAGATAAGATTATAAAAGATAAAAGAGATAACATTATAAGAGATAAGAGAGATAATATTATAAGAGATTAGAGAGATAAGATTATAAGAGATTAGATATATAAGATTATAAGATATTAGAGAGATAAGATTATAAGAGATAAGAGTGATAAGATTATACGAGATTAGAGGGATAAGAGATAAGATTATAAGGGATAAGAGAGATAATATTATAAGAGATTAGAGAGATAAGATTATAAGAGATTAAATATATAAGATTAAAATATATTAGATAGATAAGATTATAAGAGATAAGAGTGATCAGATTATATGAGATTAGAGGGATAAGAGATAATATTATAAGAGATAAGAGAGATAATACTGTAAAAGATTAAAGAGACAAGATTATAAGAGATTAGATATATAAGATTATAAGATATTAGAGAGATAAGATTATAAGAGATAAGAGTGATAAGATTATACTAGATTAGATTCTAAGAGGTTATAAGATTATTATAATAAGAGTTTTGTACAGAATTTATATTGTACAAATCTTTTATTATAATTAGTACAGAATTTATTCTGTACTAATTTCCGAATGTTGCCTTCAGTCATGATACTGAAGTCGAATATATTACCCAAACTCAATAATTTCTTTGCTGTTACATAGTCAAAGAAGGTACGCTACGATTTTGTACATTCTAAGATTAAAGAATAATCATCGAGAAAAAGTACGTCCGAATGTGTTTTATTTTGACTAGTGTTGGTCAATGTAATATTACATATCTGGACGTTAACTGGTTAAATACTCATTCGTCAGACTCACCTGGATAAGCCATTCTATACTCAATAATTTCTTTGCTGTTACATAGTCAAAGAAGGTACGCTACGATTTTGTACGTTCTAAGATTAAAGAATAATCATCGAGAAAAAGTACGTCCGAATGTGTTTTATTTTAACGAGTGTTGGTCAACGTAATATTGCGTACTTAGACGTTAACTGGTTAAATACTCATTCGTCAGACTCATCTGGATAAGCCATTCTATACTTAATAATTTCTATGGTGTTACATAGTCATAGAAGGTAAGCTACGATTTTGTACGTTCTAAGATTAAAGAATAATTATCGAAAAATGTAAGTCTCAATGTATTCTACTTTAACTAGTGTTGGTCAATGTAATATTACATATCTGGACATTAACTGGTTAAGTACTCATTCGTCAGACTCACCTGGATAAGCCATTTTATAATCAATAATTTCTTTGTTACATACTCAAAAAAGGTACTCTACGATTTTGTACGTTCTAAGATTAAAGAATAATCATAAAAAAAGTACATCTGAATGTGTTTTATTTTAACAAGCGTTGGTCAATGTAATATTACATATTTGGACGTTAACTGGTTAAATACTCATTCGTCAGACTCACCTGAATAAGCCATTCTATACTCAATAATTTCTTTGCTGTTATATAGTCAAAGAAGGTACGCTACGATTTTGTACGTTCTAAGATTAAAGAACAATCATCGAGATAAAGTACGTCACAATGTATTCTACTTTAACTAGTGTTGGTCAATGTAATATTACATATCTGGACATTAACTGGTTAAGTACTCATTCGTCAGACTCACCTGGATAAGCCATTTTATAATCAATAATTTCTTTGTTACATACTCAAAAAAGGTACTCTACGATTTTGTACGTTCTAAGATTAAAGAATAATCATCGAGATAAAGTACGTCAAAATGTGTTTTATTTTAACGAGTGTTGGTCAATGTAATATTGCGTACCTGGACGTTAACTGGTTAAATACCTGGACTCACCTGGATAAGCCATTCTGTCCATCATGACGCTTTGGCTCCTTTTCGCTCTTTTCCGGAACGGATGTTTCTTTGAAGAATGCCTCGACGGAGTCTCAGAATTGTCGCTGAAGTCACCTTCGCTTGTGGGTGGATTGGAGAGATTGGCAAAGGAATTGCCAAAGTACTGAGGGTAGTTGGGATATTGTGGGTACATAGGATAAGGATAGTGTGGGGGCATGTGTGGGTTCATAGGGTAATGTTGAGGGAAATGGGGCGGTACCTGACCAGGTCCAGGCATTCCCTCTACGTTCTGTAGGCTATGAAGATCTGTAGCACTGGAACTTTGATGCATTCCCCCAGGATATCCAGGCCTAAGATATGTAACATAACATGATATAACAAAGTATATGGGTAATATGATATTTTCATATTCAAAATTGTATGGAATGCAGATAATTATTACTTTTCACATACTTAGTATAGGAATAGTAATGTAGTCATTCAAAAATTTGAACTGAAACTTTTATTACCTTCAAGTTTTGAAAAACAATATAACCTAAATACCATTTTGGAATTATGTCTGAATGTGTGTAAATGATCACAATAACTTGAGTATGTTTTGACTTAGAGAAACCAAATTTTTAATAGATACATACATTTTAGAAAATTTGCAGTTTTCTTAAAGTTTACTGTTTTACAAGAAGTTTACTGTTAATGAAATAAAATACGAAATATTGCTAATTTAAATCTAGATTTGACAGGAATCTATATGTTTTAAAGTCACTGAAAGTTTACAAAGCATAACAAATCTAATGATCCTTACATTCCTGGTGGACCGAATCCTCGTTGCTGATTCGGGCGCTGAAGAGTCCCAAACCGTTGAGGTCCATTTTGATTATTCATGTGGTTCCACTGATTTTCTTCATTATTGTGGAATTCTACGTTCTGGTTCATGTGATTA
>CM063507.1:52227809-52245309 GCA_032207245.1 Pardosa pseudoannulata | reverse complement strand
TTATTTATGAAATTGAAAAATAAATATAGAGAAACCACAAGTAGTCCCAAAGATAGTTTACAATTCTTCATATAAAGATATTTTTTCTGCAATGCATTAATAACATTTAAAAGAAGTAATTTCCTTTTTTTTAGAAAATTAATTTCTTTACCGATAAATTTTCTGATTTATGTTTTAAATTATATATTTCCTCAGGTACTTCCCCGTACACACGCATATATACATATATGTTTAAAATTAAGATAAGTTTTGTGCAATGCAATTAATAGCATTTAAAAGAAACAATTTTCTTTTTTTTTGTAAAAAATTAACTTCTTTACCGTTGAATTTTCATATTTAGATTTTAAATTATTAATTTCTGCAGATATTTCACCATACACACATACACACACATATACATATATGTGTATGTGTGTGTCCACTTTTCCGCAATGAAAAAATAAAGTATGAATGTAAAGTTATGAAATTTTAATGTTTAATATGTATTAATTAATTTGTGTTATTTAATATCTATTAGAAATTATTAATTGGTAAAATTTTCTTCGAGAGAGATGCTTGTATATATATATATTTAAAAATAAGTAAAGGAAGAAAATTATGTAACACACGCATTTTAGAAAAAATACCTGTTCGTTGGGGTGTAATACTGTGAAAATTATGTATAATAATAATTCCGTCTGAAACAATATTTATTATTGTACCCCGGAATTCCTTATTTCCTTGTACTAAATGTCTTTCACATTCACACCTTTCTACAGCAATGACTACTTTGTAAATGCTCTTATCTATAATGAAATTTAACCTATTTAAAATAGTTAGAACTTCATTTTATTTCAATCCTTTTTCTTGGAAAAGGATATCTCGTGGTCGTAAATGTAAAATAAACATATAAAATAAAGATATTTTTCCTATTATTTTATTATGAAATAGAATTATTCTCCGTCTCCCTTTTATGCCTTCTTATTAATATTTACAAAAATTTCAACTAAATTGTTCATTTGTCAAACCTTGTTAATAAATGCCTGTTGATATCAAATCGTAAGCAGATAACTATTATACACATTGAGATTTACCAATATTAAAAAAATTCCTTATCTAAATTATTTAATCTTCAAATTAACAGCCGGACTTTCTATTAAGCTGTACATTAGTGTGAATTTGTTAGTATTCCAGTTACTATTTTTTATGTATAGCTAGATCTCTTTATTTGGAAATCTTACTTTTTCTATGAATGAAGGAGAGATCTCCACTGGGCGATTGCCCATTAGTTGTAGGTTGCATCTGATCGTCATCATCCTCTGTAGTCGGCAGCGGTGGTAGAGGCCTGTTGCTCATGAATTTCTTGATGCTGCCCAGCCGGTCTGTCCAGGAGTATTCTTTCTTTGGCAGAGGAGGGCTATTCTAAATTCAGATAAGCAATGAAAGTAAATGATCTAGACATTCTTAAAGCAATAGTGGGTTTTCAAATCTAACTCATTTTTTTAACTGTCTTTTCAAAATGAATTTCTTTTTTGTTTTGACTAATGTATTTGAAACTTTATGTTATTAGCTTTACAGCTATGTTAAAAGTTTTTGGTTTTGAACAATGGGCTTGACATTTTCATATATTATTAGCAATATAGTTATTAGCGATATATTATTAGCAATATAGTTATTAACAATATATTATTTTCAATATAGTTATAATCAATATATTATTAGCAATATATTATTAGCAATATATTTATAATCACTATATTATTAGCAATATATTATTAGCAGTATATTATTAGCAATGTAATTTTTATCAACACAGTTATTAACAATATAGTTATTAGCAATATGTTATTAGTAATATGTTATTCGCAAAATATTAACAAAATATCTTTAGCAACATATTTATTAGCAATATAGTTATTAGCGATATATTATTAGCAATATAGTTATTAACAATATATTATTAGCAATATGGTTATTAGCAATATATTATTAGCAATATAGTTATTAGCAATATATTAATATCAGTATATTATTATCAATATATTATTAGCATTATATTATTAGCAATGTAGTTATTAGCAATACACTTATTAACAATATAGTTATTAGCAATATGTTATTAGTAATATGTTATTAGCAAAATATTAACAAAATATCTTTAGCAACATAGATATTAGCAATATAATTAATAGTATTATATTTTTAATAGCAATATATGAAAGTGTTTATAATTTTATGGTAAAAACTATTACATAAATACATTGCGAATAACACCGACTGGGCAGTATCTTGAATTTATTAATGCTGCCAGACGGTCTGTCCACTAGAGGAGAGCTAATCTAAATTTAAATAAGCAATGAATGCAAACGATTCACACATTCTTAAGACAATAGTAGGTTTTCAAATCTAACTAATTACTTTTAAGTGATCTTCTAAAATGAACTTACACTAACGCTAAAGGAATTTTAATTACAAATTTGACACTATAACAATAACATAAAAATTTTAGATATCTAGATAAAATGTTAACTCTGTAAACAGTAGGCAATTGAAAAGTTTATTAATTTCGTAAATATGTTGGTAGTCATGGCCACCAATTTTGACGCCTTAACGCCCTCCATTTGTTTCTTAACCTACGATCCCCTTATAAAGGGGTCCTGTGCCTTCTGCGAGGGGCGATACCCTCCCCTTTAGGAACCGTATTTTACACCCACTGAATGCGCAGGATAAATTTGTGGGTCTGTTGTGATGCTAATATCTTCTTGTTGGGATATCGGCAGGGAGAAAGATTTACGAAATCAGGAGCAAAATTCTCCCCTCCTAAAGATAAAATTGAGAATATTCTTCAGCGAGGCATCAGGAGTGCCTTACAAAATGCATGGCTATTACGATTATAGCCACAAATTAAATACAATTTATTAAGTACTTCCCTTAAATCAATCTTCTTTAATTATCCTGATGTTAGGTGTTGTTTTTGAACCAGAATAGGTTAAAAAATAATTCCACACTTACATCAGATGATGGACTTGGTTTTCTGAAGCTTCCAAAAAGTGATGATTTCTTCTTTCTGGGTGGCGGCAAAGGCATCTTGGATGGATCACCTGGACTGGCCGTACTGAGGTGAGCCACTTTCATCGGCAGAACGGGTCTGGCTTGAGGAACAGGGGGTGTGGGGTCCACTGCCTTCCTGAGATGGAATCTTCGCTTGGGATGCCTGTGGTACATGTCGTCACAAGACAGGCAGAAGATCTGGCAACCGCATTTGTCGCAGCGCACGGCTGGTTGGGAGCAACCACAGAGATCACAGTGTCTGCCGTCACGCGGCCGGCTACCCGGTGGGGCTGCAAGCATAAAAAAGAGGCTGGGTAACTATGGACCCTATACTTTATGCAAAAATGTGACTAGAATCTAATTTATTTTATGTTTGGTTTTTATTTCATTTACACTTTATTGAAATATTGAAAGTTTACAGCATTACTGATATAATAACTCAGATCTTTGATCCGATAAGTAGAAAATAACCTTCCTTATACTTTTCCGAAGAGCTCACTGGAAACGCCAACCTATTAGGGTTGTAGGACAGAAATCTCATTATCAGAAACCACCGAGAAGGAAGATCGTCGGGCCTAGGATTGCGAATCAGTGTCCCTTGTGGGATTCTCTGACCACAAGCTACAGTCAGGTTACTGTAGTATATCAAGAGAATCATCTGGGCGTAGGGAAACACGCTATACGTGATCGAGCTAACTATCGAGAGGTGTGTAGCGGGTTGTGCCGCCTGAAAGAGATCGGTTATATCCCTTTCGTAGATCATGGGAAAACTATTTCCCACTTGAATGATCTTACGAAATACACATCCGGTAATATTCCATCATGTCACTAAAATGTATATCTTCAAATGTATTAACCATTTCGTGGATCGTGGGAAGACTATTTCCCACTTGAATGATCTTACGAAATACACATCCGGCAATATTCCATCTGTCACTAAAATGTATATCTTCAAATGTATTAACCATTTCGTGGATCGTGGGAAGACTATTTCCCACTTGAATGATCTTACGAAATACACATCCGGTAATATTCCAGTCTGTCACTAAAATGTATTTCTTCAAATGTATTAACCATTTCGTGGATCGTGGGAAGACTATTTCCCACTTGAATGATCTTACGAAATACACATCCGGTAATATTCCAGTCTGTCACTAAAATGTATTTCTTCAAATGTATTAACCCTTTCGTGGATCGTGAGAAGACTATTTAACACTTGAATGATCTTACGAAATACACATGCGGCAAATGCAAAACCCACGACAGATCTGGTAACATTTCATATAGCATTTACTCTTTAGTTAATAGATTGATATTCCCCAAGAAAAAGGAAAAGACCATCCTGCTAGGTTCTAAGCAGTGTACTGTGGTTGGTGCATTTAGCGATTAAGGGGGTTTGGTTTGGTTTGGAGTGCTACGGTCTATTTTTTTGCAACACGAGGGCTAATGAGACCGGGACCTACAGCTTAAAGCCGATTTCGAATGGCTACGAACATCCATGCCACAGTGGGATTCGAACCCACGGACTCTGGTCTCGAAGGCCAGCACCCTAACCAATCGGCCATCGTTCGACGCGCGATTAAGGGGGAATAGTATGCTGAAGTTGTTTTCAAACTATAGACGAGGAAAGAAAGCAGCACAAAGGCTTAAGAAAAGCGGACGCCATACATGTGTTCAGAATGTTATGCATCCTTTGGGGTATTTCAACAGGATTCTCATCTTTCCATGGTAAATAATAGCCATTAAATTTAATTTTCTGAATGATTGTGAATTGGTACTCGGGTAGTATACTCCACACCCATAAAATTTGAATAAGAGTAAGATTTTGGGAAAAGAAAGTAAGTTTATATATTATTAGCATTATATTATTAGCAATGTAGTTATTAGCAATACACTTATTAACAATATAGTTATTAGCAATATGTTATTAGTAATATGTTATTAGCAAAATATTAACAAAATATCTTTAGCAACATAGATATTAGCAATATAATTAATAGTATTATATTTTTAATAGCAATATATGAAAGTGTTTATAATTTTATGGTAAAAACTATTACATAAATACATTGCGAATAACACCGACTGGGCAGTATCTTGAATTTATTAATGCTGCCAGACGGTCTGTCCACTAGAGGAGAGCTAATCTAAATTTAAATAAGCAATGAATGCAAACGATTCACACATTCTTAAGACAATAGTAAGTTTTCAAATCTAACTAATTACTTTTAAGTGATCTTCTAAAATGAACTTACACTAACGCTAAAGGAATTTTAATTACAAATTTGACACTATAACAATAACATAAAAATTTTAGATATCTAGATAAAATGTTAACTCTGTAAACAGTAGGCAATTGAAAAGTTTATTAATTTCGTAAATATGTTGGTAGTCATGGCCACCAATTTTGACGCCTTAACGCCCTCCATTTGTTTCTTAACCTACGATCCCCTTATAAAGGGGTCCTGTGCCTTCTGCGAGGGGCGATACCCTCCCCTTTAGGAACCGTATTTTACACCCACTGAATGCGCAGGATAAATTTGTGGGTCTGTTGTGATGCTAATATCTTCTTGTTGGGATATCGGCAGGGAGAAAGATTTACGAAATCAGGAGCAAAATTCTCCCCTCCTAAAGATAAAATTGAGAATATTCTTCAGCGAGGCATCAGGAGTGCCTTACAAAATGCATGGCTATTACGATTATAGCCACAAATTAAATACAATTTATTAAGTACTTCCCTTAAATCAATCTTCTTTAATTATCCTGATGTTAGGTGTTGTTTTTGAACCAGAATAGGTTAAAAAATAATTCCACACTTACATCAGATGATGGACTTGGTTTTCTGAAGCTTCCAAAAAGTGATGATTTCTTCTTTCTGGGTGGCGGCAAAGGCATCTTGGATGGATCACCTGGACTGGCCGTACTGAGGTGAGCCACTTTCATCGGCAGAACGGGTCTGGCTTGAGGAACAGGGGGTGTGGGGGTCCACTGCCTTCCTGAGATGGAATCTTCGCTTGGGATGCCTGTGGTACATGTCGTCACAAGACAGGCAGAAGATCTGGCAACCGCATTTGTCGCAGCGCACGGCTGGTTGGGAGCAACCACAGAGATCACAGTGTCTGCCGTCACGCGGCCGGCTACCCGGTGGGGCTGCAAGCATAAAAAAGAGGCTGGGTAACTATGGACCCTATACTTTATGCAAAAATGTGACTAGAATCTAATTTATTTTATGTTTGGTTTTTATTTCATTTACACTTTATTGAAATATTGAAAGTTTACAGCATTACTGATATAATAACTCAGATCTTTGATCCGATAAGTAGAAAATAACCTTCCTTATACTTTTCCGAAGAGCTCACTGGAAACGCCAACCTATTAGGGTTGTAGGACAGAAATCTCATTATCAGAAACCACCGAGAAGGAAGATCGTCGGGCCTAGGATTGCGAATCAGTGTCCCTTGTGGGATTCTCTGACCACAAGCTACAGTCAGGTTACTGTAGTATATCAAGAGAATCATCTGGGCGTAGGGAAACACGCTATACGTGATCGAGCTAACTATCGAGAGGTGTGTAGCGGGTTGTGCCGCCTGAAAGAGATCGGTTATATCCCTTTCGTAGATCATGGGAAAACTATTTCCCACTTGAATGATCATACGAAATACACATCCGGTAATATTCCATCATGTCACTAAAATGTATATCTTCAAATGTATTAACCATTTCGTGGATCGTGGGAAGACTATTTCCCACTTGAATGATCTTACGAAATACACATCCGGTAATATTCCATCATGTCACTAAAATGTATATCTTCAAATGTATTAACCATTTCGTGGATCGTGGGAAGACTATTTCCCACTTGAATGATCTTACGAAATACACATCCGGTAATATTCCAGTCTGTCACTAAAATGTATTTCTTCAAATGTATTAACCCTTTCGTGGATCGTGGGAAGACTATTTACCACTTGAATGATCTTACGAAATACACATCCGGTAATATTCCAGTCTGTCACTAAAATGTATTTCTTCAAATGTATTAACCCTTTCGTGGATCGTGGGAAGACTATTTACCACTTGAATGATCTTACGAAATACACATGCGGCAAATGCAAAACCCACGACAGATCTGGTAACATTTCATATAGCATTTACTCTTTAGTTAATAGATTGATATTCCCCAAGAAAAAGGAAAAGACCATCCTGCTAGGTTCTAAGCAGTGTACTGTGGTTGGTGCATTTAGCGATTAAGGGGGTTTGGTTTGGTTTGGAGTGCTACGGTCGATTTTTTGCAACACGAGGGCTAATGAGACCGGGACCTACAGCTTAAAGCCGATTGCGAATGGCTACGAACATCCATGCCACAGTGAGATTCGAACCCACGACCTCCGGTTCCGAAGGCCAGCACCCTAACCAATCGGCCATCGTTCGACGCGCGATTAAGGGGGAATAGTATGCTGAAGTTGTTTTCAAACTATAGACGAGGAAAGAAAGCAGCACAAAGGCTTAAGAAAAGAGGACGCCATACATGTGTTCAGAATGTTATGCATCCTTTGGGGTATTTCAACAGGATTCTCATCTTTCCATGGTAAATAATAGCCATTAAATTTAATTTTTTGAATGATTGTGAATGGTACCTCGGGTAGTATACTCCACACCCATAAAATTTGAATAAGAGTAAGATTTGGGAAAAGAAAGTACATTTTCTTACATTCTATTATGTAATTGCTAAAAAAATTGGAGACACTAAAAAAAATAAAGTTAATTTAGTCAAAAGACTAAAAAAAAATTGGAAGAAATTTAGAAAAAAAAAAGACCCACAAAAGGCTTAAAATAATTATATTCAACAATAACTAGTAAAAATTGATTTTATGTTATTATTTATATAATTGATTAACTGCTTGATGAATAATTTAGAGTAGGAAAATTCTTATTTACATTAATATTAAAGAGACATACAAGATTTGCACGAGGAAAAAAATGAATCATTAAACACAAGAAATATTTTAAACTTCTTTACTTGGTCCAAAAATAAAATACACTAAACTTCTTATCTGAGTTCAATAATAAAAATTAACTTTATGTTTTCATTTATATGACTGATTGACTACTTGATAAACAACTTAGAGTTTGAAAATTTAGAATTTAATACAAATAATAATATTGGGGATTGGTAAAAAATCGGTAAAGACAAAAAGTAGTTTTAAACTTCTTTCGGTTCTATAATAACTTCACTAGGTTAAATAAGAAATATATAAAATCTATTTGATTTTATATTTTCGTTTGTATGAATAATTAACTGCTTGATAAATAATTTAAATTAAGAAAATTTGGACCTTTGTTAATTTTGGGGATTAAACGGGGTTTGATTTGTGGTAGAAATGAATCGGTAAACGCGAGAAATATTTTAAATTTCTTTACTTGGTCAAAAAATAAAATCATTAATCTTCTTATCTGAGTTCAATAATAATGAATAATTTTCTGTTTTCATTTATATGATGGATTAACTTCTTGATAAACACTAAAGTTTGAAAATTTAGACTTTAATACAATTAATAATTTTGGGAATTAGTAATAAATCGGTAAATACAAGAAATATTTAAAATTTCTTTACTTGGTCCAAAAATAAAATATATTAAACTTCTTCTCGTATTTCAATAATAAAAATTAACTTTATGTTTTCATTTATATGATTGATTGATTATTTGATAAACAGCTTAGAGTTTGAAAATTTAGAAATTAATACAAATAATAATATTGGGGATTAGTAATAAATCGCTGAATACAAAAAGTAGTTTTAAATTTCTCTGGGTTCTATAATAACTTCACTGGATTAACTAAGAAAATTGATTTTAAATTTTCATTTGTAGGAGTAATTAACTGCTTGGTGAATAATTTAGATTATAAATTTTTGATTTTTATTAATTTTAGATTTTAAAAATAGTTTGAAATGTTACAGAAATAAATCGGTTAACTCCAGAAATATTTTAAACTTCTTAATATGGTCCAATAATAAAAGAGGATTTTATGCTTTCATTTATATGATTGATTGGTTAATGTTACAATTTTTGTTAACATTGGCAGTTAGACGGGGTTTCATCAGAGAGTAAAAATGAATCAATAAATGCAAAAACATATTTTAAACTTCTTCGCTTGGTTGAAAAATAAAAGAGGATTTTATGTTTTCATTTATATGATTGATTGGTTAATGTGACAACTTTTGTTATAACATTAACCAATCAACCAATCAATATTGGCAGTTAGACGGGGTTTCATGTGAGAGTAAAAATGAATTAATAAATGAAAAAAACATTTCAAACTTTTTCACTTGAACCAATAATAAAAAATGATTTTATGTTTTCATTTATATGATTGATTGGTGAAGATTACAACTTTTGTTAATATTGGCAGTTAGACGATATTTCATCTGGGAGTAAAAATGAATCAATAAATGCAAAAAATATATTTCAAACTTTTTCACTTGGACCAATAATAAAAATTGATTTTATGTTTTCATTTATATGATTGATTGGTAAACGTTACAACTTTTGTTAATACTGGCAGTTAGACGAGGTTTCATTGGGAGTAAAAATGAATGAATAAATGAAAAAAATAATTTCAAACTTTTTCACTTGGACCAATAATAAAAAATGATTTTATGTTTTCATTTATATGATTGATTGGTAAACATTACAATTTTTGTTAATACTGGCAGTTAGACGAGGTTTCATTGGGAGTAAAAATGAATCAATAAATGAAAAAAAAATATTTCAAACTTTTTCACTTAGATCAATAATAAAAAATGATTTTATGTTTTCATTTATATGATTGATTGGTAAACGTTACAACTTTTGTTAATACTGGCAGTTAGACGAGGTTTCATTGGGAGTAAAAATGAATGAATAAATGAAAAAAATAATTTCAAACTTTTTCACTTGGACCAATAATAAAAAATGATTTTATGTTTTCATTTATATGATTGATTGGTGAAGATTACAACTTTAGTCAATATTGGCAGTTAGACGAGGTTTCATCTGGGAGTAAAAATGAATCAATAAATGCAAAAAATATATTTCAAACTTTTTCACTTGGACCAACAATAAAAATGGATTTTATGTTTTCATTTATATGACTGATTGGTGAAGATTACAACTTTAGTCAATATTGGCAGTTAGACGAGGTTTCATCTGGGAGTAAAAATGAATCAATAAATACAAAAAATATTATAAACTTTTTCACTTGGACCAATAATAAAAATTGTCTTTATATTTTCAATTATAAAAATATTCAAAATGAATTTTGATGCAAAACTTACTTCTTATTTCCATTTTACCTAGCATTTTGAAGGATAAGAAATTTCAAATATATACTTGTAGAAGCTTGACTTGTTATCTGTAAGGAAGAAAAAAAACTTGAATTAGGTTTCAAAATTGCTTTATGTGACCACAAAGATATTTTCAGTTTTATTGGAATTATAAATAATATAAAAATATAATGTATACTATAAAAAAGGTAGCACGCATACTTCTGACCGCGATTAATCTCTGTTTAGATGGAGAATTGCGTCCTATCATTGGTTGGCACCATGGGTTAATCGCCGTTTTTTGTTAAACGATTGTGGTGAGACCGGCCCTTAGTCATTAATATATAAGTCCCTTTTCAGAGGCAGTTTAGAATCGTTTGTATAACTTTTATGTTGTCTCGGAACAATTTTCTATCATTTTCAGAGATCGTAGAGAGCAATATAATAAACTATCTCAGACAATTTCAAATTTATAGTATTATTTATTACTTTATCATTTATTCAACCTTTTATGAATTTTCAAGCCACTTGCAAAAACTTAGGCTGCTATCATATTACGGTCAACGTATATCACTGGTGACTTCTGCGTCATAATGATGTCAGAGAGGGAAATTTTTGGTTCCAAATTCACATCTTTGGCGATTTCTGACGACATTATGACTAAGTCACCAGTGACATATGTCGACAGTAATATAGTAGATAGTATAGTAGACAGTAATATAGTAGTTTAGGGCCTTACTTTAGACGTTGTGAGTCGGTTCTTACATTCGTTGTGACGTCACTTTGACGTCAGCTTGATCGTTCGCTTGCATAATGTTCGCAAGCTGACGTCAAAGGGACGTCACAACGAACGTGCAAACTGACTAGCAACGTCTAGAGTAAGCCCTTCAATTTTCATAAGTTACTTCAATTAACCCTCCGAGTGGAACATTTCTAGGAACAAATTCTCCAAAATAAGCTAATGTTAGTGTCCAAAGAGTTCTATAATTTTTACCTTCACCCTTTGTCTACTAGAAGGGAATATGGAAAACCCATCCTCGTTATTGTCCCTTTACTTTCGGTATATATATATAAATAGATATTATAGATTGTTAATTTTTAATACACATAAAGGTCGTCAAGCCTGGAATATTATCCCATAAGAAATAATGGATTCTAAAAGTACAAATAAAAATATTCTTTGAGAGACTTATTTATATTTTTTTTACGAAAATCATCCAAGATATTTAAGGGGTGCAATTAGAGATACATCTGTTACCGCAAACGAAATACTTCGAAATAGAGATTTACAAAGCCATGAAAAGCTATCAGCTTCTTTGTGCCTCAGGGGGTAGGGTTGCATGTCTCAAGAAATGTCAGTGAAAGAGGGGTGCAGTTCCTAAATAATAGATCTGACCCTCCTACCTCAAAACTCCATGGGGGAAAGCACTGGCAAAAATGTACATTACATCCATTTTCGGAGCGTTTTTGGAGGTCGAAAATTGTACGTTTTGAAGTTATCATAGGTTTGGCAGAATTGTACGTCGAAACCGCTTCGTGGGTTAAATCAACACTAATAGCTACACCTACTATGTAACTTTAGTTTACAGTAGTTTGTTTATACATAATTGCAAAAAATCTCTTATCATGCAATTTTTCCTTTTTTATGAATGACCCCTGAAATAATAAATTTCACCTCATAACTAACGGTTATGGGATGTATTATTAATAGTTACTTAAGTTTCATAATTATTTATTTTGAGGAGTGCATAGAAATTAAAAATTAAATATTCATCAACATATATTCAGTAGAAATTGCATTAACATAATGAATTGAAATAGCATTAATGGGTTAATCCAAGGAACTAATAATGGTTAAACTAACAGTCGAGAAAAAAGTCTATTTTATTATTCAGTTTAGAAGAACCTCCTTGATTAAATACTTCATATTATTTTTCAGGTATTTACAAACATAATACGTTCTTTGATTCAGGTTATATCAGAGGTTCCGAACATTTACTGGACCTCCAAATGCTTTACAAGGAAAACAATTCCAACACTTCCTTTCCCATATTAGTTAATTATGTAAAATATATGCACTGATGTACTATACCACGATGGACAGCACGTGCACACACAGTTGTGGACTAAATTTCTAAGAAGAATATAGACACAGTTGTGGACTGGGAGTTTAAATGTGGGACACTTGCGGAGGAGTTATAGCTAATAGAGTTGCAGAATTGTAGTGGTCAAGCCCACAGGGATGCAGACGTGAGATATGGGGGAAGTGGCTAGGCAATAATGTCGATTTTTTACCAAAGAGGGGCATTTTATATTGAGCCCACTTGCACACCCGAAGGGGCATATATTAACCGTTTGAGTACTGAAGAGTTGTCTTATATATATGCTAATAGTGCAGAATGAATAGTGCAGTAATTTTTTTGAAGAACAATATAAATAGTTATAATTAACACTAATTATTATGTAACAAGTAATTTTTACCAATAAAATTATTCTTTACTCTCACTTATTACAAGAATGTTTTGCTGCACAAATTCCATGAATTCCTTTTTTACATATAGTGCAAATTAGGTTGGATCGTCTAATTCCATTACCATTTTTTTACTGCATACATCACATTGTCCAAAGTTTCACCCAGGTAATTTTTCTAAAGAAAACTTTGTACTTATTGGTAGTCTTCCTGTGGCATTTTTGCTTGCTAATCATTCCTCCTCTATAGCATCAATAATGATCAGTATAACACTTGTTGAGAACCTGAACATCTAATTTCTGTACAATAACGAAAAGTTTTTTTACTACAAATAAATAAATAAATAAGTAAAACAAGCTCATTTTGTCTACCGTACCACAATCCATGTTTCTAATGCATTACTACTTAGAATTGTATTTTATTTTAATTCTTATATTATTGAAAATCACAATTGAGTAAAATAAATACAAACTGCGATTGATACGAATTCAACTGCTTTCAATAGATGCAAAAATTATACTAACCAACAGCAGCGTCTCCGCATTTTTGGTACAAAGCAAGAGAAGCGCTATTGAGCTTTTCCGTACTTTTGGCACATAACAAGCGAAACGCGATAGCGCTTCACTGCACTGAAAAGGTTAATCAACAAAAAATATCTGTAAATAAATAATGTATGTAATAAATATTTTAGTTTAAATATAATACATTTACTTTTCATTTTGTGGAGTAAATTTTATTGTGTTTCCTCCTTGGTATAACGAACACTGGTGAGAGTGGTAAGTACATTATGACAATATAAATAAAAGAAAATGTTGCATGTTGTCCATATCTGTTTCATCTGACTCATTGAGAAATACAGAGAAGAAATGAATTAAAACAGCCTTCAAATACAGTAAAAAACTGTTTATTTAAAATTTCGAATTAGCACAAAATCAATTAGAATTAAGGAGAATGTTAATGAGATGGAGGAGTTTAAATAGTTATTCAAAGTCAAGTTCTAATTTCTTTAGAATCATTCTCAAATTCCCAATTTCAGTGATGGGCAATCTGTCTCGTTTTTTTTTAGATAGTAAATAAGCTGCTGCACTACACCCATGCTTGTCCAAATACGATGACAGAACTGGGCCCTTAATCTGGAAGATACGGTTCGGTTCGAACGTTCGTTGTGACGTCACTTGATGTCAGCTTGCGAACATTTTGCTTGCAGACGATCAAGTGACGTCAAAATGACGTCACAGGGAACATTGGAACCGACTTGCAACTTCCATCGTAAGCTTCCTGGTGTTCTATATAAAGTCAAAATTCTTGATATCCATTACTGAATTTAATTTTAATTCTTCGTTAGTCGTGTGTTTTAAGGGCTTCCATTTGAAAATTAAGGATTCTGCTATATATCTGCATTTCAGAAAGAATATAAAACCCAAAGCTTATTTAAACAGTAACAATAAAATAAACATTTTAGATATATTAATAAAATGTTTACTCATGAAAACAGTAGGTATTTTCGAAGTATTTTATCAATTTTCTAAACAGGAGTTAGTCTATGACCGTTCCCTTTAATAACCTTCCCCCCTTCCCGCCTCAAATTCCTTACCACAACCATGCAAGTCTTCAGCGTGGTACTACCCCCCACCGTTGGGAGCCTATGGGTTATAGTAACACATATAATTCACAAAATAATGAAATACGCATGCAACTGAAACTGGACAGCTTAATAACTGTACGACTAAAACTGAAATTCTACAATTTTTTTCTTTAATTCTAGCATACAAACAACTATGTACAACTTATTTAATTGTTATTATAACATATTCCAACTCGAATATTGTTATAAGTACCCACTGTATTTTGATCAGGGGTTAACATAGTGCATATTCGTCTTGTCAGGTACTCCGTAAAATTGTTTAACCTTGGTCTTGACCTTGAAACTGATCTATGAGGACTTAAGAATTTTCTGTCATTTTCGATGTCTCAACTTAGATCATTCATCCAAGGTAGAAAAAATTTTAGTAACTGATATCAATAAATCCAAGCACCCCAAAATGAAATTAGGATGCCAAAGGTAAGGCAGGAAGGTAAGGCTTTTCCTTTCGTCCAGCGAAGCAGCAACTATATCTCATACTCGACCGAATGGGTCACTGGAATAAAAGGACTACCTACTTGCCTTAAGAACGAATTTTCTGTCATTTTCGATGTCTCAACCTAGATCATTCATCCAAGGTAGAAAAACTTTTAGTAACTGATATCAATAGACCCAAGCACCCCAAAATGAAATTAGGATGCCAAAGGTAACACAGGAAGGTAAAGTCTTTCCTTTCGTCCAGCGAAGTAGCAACTATATCTCATACTCGACCGAATGGGTCACTGGATGAAAAGAACTACCTACTCGCCTTAGCTTCATCGTAGTCATAAACCATTGGTTGAGTAGGGGAGTGGGTGGTTTCTATTTCTGCTTTAAGGCCCCTCCACACTATGGCCCACTGCAAGCCATCACCACCGTCTGGAGGGGGTATGGTTTATCGTGGTCGATGGTGGCAGACTATAAAATAGCCTTGGTGGACGATGGCTTCAGAGGCGGTTTTTCTCCAAAGGTCAAAGGCAGACAGATGCGCAACCAAAGTGCGCGGTAGACCCTATGGACGAATCCACGCACTCAGGTCATTTAGTGGCCCAGCGTGTGGATGCAACCCGTGAACTATCGTTGAAGGTCACCATCAGGAAGTGGTGAACAATTGGCCATAGTGGGAAGGCTACATTAGATTTGGCATCCATAAATCCATTTTGAAGCGGTTATACAAATATATTTACAGAATTCCGAAATATGTTGCACAAAATTCATTCTATGATGTAACAGGTTATTTTCTAAGAATAGAAAACGATATCTCACTGTCAAAGGTAACAAATCTGCGGTTTGGGAATAAATTTTTCTCCCCGTTGATTAAATTTACATTGTCAGCACTTTCCGTGTTTTAAAATGGCTGCCTGCCAGATTTAAGTAACGGAATTGCAAGTCATCTGTCACTTTAATATCTGTTCGGAAAAATGTCGTTAATTCTACACCGGTGCTTGCTATTCAATGGATATTTTTAACAAAGCTTGTTGAATGCCATTTGGAATGAAAAGTATATTTTTTAATGTGTAGGAGGTCATTTATGTATCGGGTAAATTAGTTTTGACAATTACGATTAAATTTATTAATTAAATGTCTTCGTTCTGTTATTAGAACACTTTTTTTTCCTTTACTATCAAAGTGCAAATGTTAAAGATATAAATTATGGTCTATAAAAGAAAAAAATCATTAGCTTATTTTATTGTACTTTTTAAATTATGAAAGTTCTTAGACTTTGTAACACATTTTGATAAGGGGTAAATCGGAAATTAAAAGAAATATACGTTCATGTTGTTTAATCCACGATTAGTACTAATCGATTATAGTTAGTAAGGGCATAAATTAAGAATAAAATATAATTCATTTATCGACTGGGATTTATTTGAAAACAAACAGGTATAATTAAGTATTCTGAAGAGTTTAAAATAAAATGTATATCTTTTTCCTCTATTTTTAATAAATTTAGACCACTGCCCTTACTCTGGAAGTTGCGGTTCGGGTCGAACGTTCGTTGTGACGTCACTTTGACGTCAGCTTCCGAACATTTTGCTTGCAAACGATCAAGCTGATATCAAAATGACGTCACAATGAACATTCGAACCGATTCCACAGTGATCCAGTATAGTTTACCAACTTACGCTTGATCTAAAAATAGTCGATTACATTTAATCGCCCATTGTCTCTAATATAACTATATAGTACTGTATATAATTTTAATTGCCTCCGACCAACTACAGTGCGATGGGACCCAATCCAGTTGTTGATTTCAGTATAGTTAAGTGATAGTTAACCACTGATTTGTTCAAACCTGAAATTTTAGTAGGGACCAATCTATCAAATACATAAAAAGGTTAATTACCATTTGTTTATATTGTAATTGATAACATTATTCAATTGTAATCTCAAAATAACCCTTTTCTACAGTTTTAAATATAATTAAACAGATAACTACAATAATGTTGTAATTATTCAACAGTTAACTGCCGATGCAGCGGAATCATAAGTTGTTAATCATTTCATTTCCATGTATCGCATTCAGTACATCATCGTTCTCTGTACTTTGACGAACGTATCACAAAGGTTACAGACTGGAAAGACTCGTTACTTTCTATATAATCAGTATTAATATATTGTACTATGGTTTCTCACACCATAGTCCAAAAGTAACTAGAGATGATGTGTCAAGATTTAAGTTTATAATATTGGTATACTGGATTTAACCATGGCCTCTCAATCTTTAGGGTCCGTCTCACCAAAGTCGTTTAACGGCTAACCGTGATTAATCTCTGTTTAAACGGAGAATTGCGTCCCACCATTGGTTGGCGCCATGGGTTAATTGTGGTTAGCCGTTAAACGACTTTGGTGAGAATGCTTGAATCTAAATTTGTATGTATTTGCAAAAGAAAATTGGAGTACTTGAACTTAAATTTCTATATGTATTTAAGATACATATATATATTTTGAAAATATGTTTTAAAAAATGAGTTTTTCCTTATAAATTAAAGAAATTATCATTTGAAAAAGAAATATTTTGGGAAATATACACGAAAATTTAGCTTTAATCGGATGAAAATCATAATGTATACAG
>CM063507.1:52200309-52210309 GCA_032207245.1 Pardosa pseudoannulata | reverse complement strand
ATCAAAAAAGTTCTTAATATTTGGTAACCTTCCCAATAAGCTTGAATACTTCTACTTAAATGACGTTGAAATATTATGTAAAAAATGAAAAATGCAAGTTGCATGAGAACTGCGCGCTTGATATCAACGAAACTTTCAAAAAAGCGGGTTACACGAGAACTATGTGAAACTTTCAAAAATTATGAAGTATATTTAAAATTAAAAAAAGAAACAATCTTCAAAGTTATGTGTTGTTTTAGTAATATGCTTTTAAAATATACCAAATTATATGCGTGACACCCAGCGTTACATCATTTGACGTTTTTTTGTGGGTGATATCAAAAAAAGTCTTAATAGTTGATAGCCTGCCCAATATTCTTGAATACTTCTACTTAAATGACGTTGAAATATTACGTAGTAAAATGAAAAAAGCGAGTTACATGAGAACTAAGCTCTTGATATTAACGAAACTTTTAAAAATTTAAGACATACTTAAAATTACAAAAACAATCTGCAAAGTTAAGTATTGCTTTAATATGCTTTTAAATTATACCAAAATATACGAGTGACACACAGCATTGCATCCTTTGACGTCATTTGGGGAAGGGCAATATCGAAAAAGTTCTTAATATTTGATAACCTTCCCAATAAGTTTGAATACTTCTACTTAAATGACATTAAAATATTACGTAACAAAATTAAAAAAGCAAGTTGGATGAGAACTACGCGTTTGATATAAGTGAAACTTTCAAATATTACAAGGAATACTTAAAATAAAGAAAACAGTCTGCGAAGCTATGTGTTGCCTTAATAATATACTTTTAAACTATACCAAAATATATGCGTGGCATTTAGCGTTACATCATTTGACGTCTTTTTGAGGGCGGTTTCAAAAAAGTTATGAATAGTTTATAACCTGTCCAATAAGCTTGGATAATTATACTTAAATGACATTGAAATATTGCGTAGCAAAATGAAAAAAAAATGGGTTACAGAACTAATTGTTTGATATAAGTAAAAATTTCAAATATTGTGAGGCATACTTAAAATTAAAAAAAAAAGTCAATCAGCATACTTGTGTGTTGCTACTTAAATGACGTTGAAGTATTGCACAACAAAATGAAAAAAAGCGGGTTACACGAGACTACGCGTTTGATATCAGCGAAACTTTCAAATATTATGAGGCATACTTAAAATAAAAAAAAAACAATCTGCGAAGCTAAGTGTTGCCTTAATAATATACTTTTAAATCATACTAAAATATATTCGTGGCACTTAGTGTTACATCATTTGACGTCTTTTTGAGGGTAATTTTAAAAAAAGTTATGGATAGTTTATAACTTGTCCAATAAACTTGGATAATTATACTTAAATGAGGTTGAAATATTGCGTAAGAAAATGAAAAAAATGGGTTACAGGAGAACTAATCGTTTGATATAAGTAAAACTTTCAAATATTATGAGACATGCTTAAAATAAAAAAATCAATCAGCATACTTGTGTGTTGCTTCAATAATATGCTTTTAATTTATACCAAAATATATCAGTGACATTCAGCGTTACATCATTTGACGTCTTTTTTGAGGTGATATCAAAAAGTTCTTAATAGTTGATAACCCGCCCAATAAACTTGAATACTTCTACTTAAATGACGTTGAAATATTACGTAACAAGATGAAAAAAGCAAGTTGCCTGAGAACTACGCGTTTGATATCAGTGAAACTTTCAAATATTACAAGGCATGCTTAGGTTTGGTTTGGTTTGGAGCGCTACGGTCTACTGTTTTTGCACACGAGGGCTAATGAGACCGGGACCTACTGCTTAAAGCCGATTCCGAACGGCTACGAACATCCATGCCATAGTGGGATTCGAACCCACGAACTCCGGTACCGACGATCAGCGCCCTAAACAATCGGCCAGCGTTCGGCCACAAGGCATGCTTAAAAAGTACAATCTGCAAAGTTATCTGTTGCTTTAATAATATGGTTTTATTTTATACCAAAATATATCAGTGGTACTCAATGTTACATTGTTTGACGTCTTTTTTTGGGTGATATCAAAAAAGTTCTTAATAGTCTCCCAATAAGCTTGAATACATCTACTTAAATGACGTTATTGCACAACAAAATGAAAAAAGCGGGTTACACGAGACTACGTGTTTGATATCAGCGAAACTTTCAAATATTATGAGGTATACTTAAAATTAAAAAAAAAACAATCTGCTAAGTTACGTGTTGCTTTAATAATATGCTTTTATTTTATACCAAAATATATGAGTGACATACAGCTTTGCATCCTTTGACGTCATTTGGGAAGGGCGATATAAAAAAAGTTCTTAATAGTTTCCCAATAAGCTTGAATACATCTACTTAAATGACGTTGAAGTATTGCACAACAAAATGTAAAAAGCGGGTTACATAAACTACGCTTTTGATATAAGTGTAACTTTCAAATGTTACAATGAGGCATACTTCAAATTAAAAAAACAAAAAAATCTGCAAATTCACGAGTTAGTTTAATAATATGCTTTTATTTTATACCTAAATATATCAGAGACACTCAGCGTTACATCGTTTGACGTCTTTTTTTGGGTGATATTAAAAAAGTTCTTAATAGTTGACAACCTTCCCAATAAGCTTGAATACATCTACTTAAATGACGTTGAAGTATTGCACAACAAAATGAAAAAAGCGGGTTACACGAGACTACGCGTTTGATATCAGCGAAACTTTCAAATATTATGAGGCATACTTAAAATTAAAAAAAAAAAAACAATCTGCTAAGTTACGTGTTGCTTTAATAATATGCTTTTATTTTATACCAAAATATATGAGTGACACACAACTTTGCATCCTTTGACGTCTTTTGGGGAGGGCGATATAAAAAAGTTCTTAATAGTTTCCCAATAAGCTTGAATACATCTACTTAAATGACGTTGAAGTATTGCACAACAAAATGTAAAAAGCGGGTTACATAGACTACGCTTTTGATATAAGTGTAACTTTCAAATGTTATGAGGCATACTTAAAAAAAAAACAATCTGCAAATTCACGTGTTGCTTTAATAATATGCTTTTATTTTATACCAAAATATATCAGTGATACTCAACGTTACATCGTTTGACGTCTTTTTTGGGGTGATATCAAAAAAGTTTTTAATAGTTGACAACCTTCCCAATAAGCTTGAATACATTTACTTAAATGACGTTGAAGTATTGCACAACAAATTAAAAAAAGCGGGTTACATGAGACTAAACGTTTAATATCAGTAAAACTTTCAAATATTATGAGGCATAATATAAGATGTTAGTTTAGAAAAATACGGAGAAAATGAATGCTAGGTGATCTCTGATTGAAAACATTTTTTCTACTATACAGAACGATATACTGGCTTTAACTGGTGCCAATTTTAATTAATGGTTGCATTTTTGTCGTAGAAAATTTCATATATATATATTTTATTCTATTCTTAGTAACTATTTCTGAGACATTGAGAAAAAACTATAAAATAATGTGATTAACACAATTGTACCGGGAATGGGTATTTTGAGTGTCAATTTAGTTATTCAGTTAAATGTCAATAGATCGACAATTATTTAATTTTTTAAACCAACTTTTCGTATTTTATATTAAAATATATAAAGAATACATACCTAACCATAAGATTAACCATATGAACCATAAGATTTTTATAAACAAAAAATATATTTTTAGTGAGATAAATTTATAATAGTAAATATGAAAAATCAAATAGAAATAGTAGTATATAGTTTAATTTTTGTTTATCAAACATACTGCAAATTTTGTAAAATTGGATTAAAAATTGCGAACGTTATGAACAAAAACCATTAAAAATAATATTTGTATTTAATATATACTATTATGGGATATTAATTAGCTGTAGAGATATACAAAGGGGAGAACATTATAGGAAGTTATTATTATTCCTATAGCTATAGTGGAATATACACTCTATATCCTATAATGGAGAATATTATAGGGTATTATTACTAATCCTACAATATATCGTGATAGGAACCTTTAATAATACTGGATTAGATGTTTACTTAAAAAAAGGTGATTAAAGCAGTATTATGAAAAGTTCCTTTTGACAAGGAAATACACGCAACAATTGCATATACAAATACTTTAATTCGATGAGATTTTTGCGACAGGATGAACCAATGTCAACATTTTTATCATTTTCTTATTGTCCCCTAAGTGCGATGGACACTCGTTTTTGTAAGAATGTGGGGAAAATTGCATTCACTACTCATACTTAAATTTTTCAAATACGTTATTAAGTAATTCTTTGAAAAATCAATTAACACATATTTTTTTTACGTTAAAGTTAAGAAAATTGGAGCTTTGTGTCCATACTTTTGCGAGTTAATTCTATTGACAGAATCTAATAAAAACATGACTTCCTTAAGCGAGACTGGCACTCATTTCCAGACGAAAATGAGTTAAGTATTCGTGTAGTTTGTTAATGAGACAGTTAGCCATTTAAAATTGCAAAATCAACGATCAGGTTCAGCAGTATGCAACTTAATCTAGGGCGATTTGAAATAAATAATGAATATAAAAACATGCAAGTTAAGAATTTACTAATTGGATAATGGAAGAGACTACGGTCTTGAATTGAAAATATTTTCTACATAACGGATTAAAATTAAAATAGGGATAGATAATTTCGCAGTGTTTAAGTTCAATTTTTAATATATTACACACGCACACTTACTTACACACATATTTACATCCTATGTTGCTTTGTGATAATTTTTATTAGTATACATGTATGTATGCAATAGAATAAAACAGCGGCAAAACCTCAAAGAACATGATTTGTAGTAACTGATTAAAATTCTTAAATGATTATAACCTCCATTTGAGAAACTGAAAGCTATCCAAACCTTAGGCTAGGCAGAAAGCATCGAGTACTTAGATAATGCACAGTTATATAGAACCTAGAATTCAAAGATCTGTAGCTTTGAAGGTTTGTAGGTGTATAATGCAATTATCTCTCTACTGGTAACATATGCCGGACAAGGATAATTCATACCAATAATATATGTTTACGTTTGGGACATTTCTGTCAATTGATTTGTCAATTTTTGGTCATTTTGGTGAACTGATGTAGAAAATTAAAGAAATGGGACAAACAGGAATGTATATGTCTCATAAGCATGAACCATACATGTTCAATTGGATTCCAGTCAGATGATCATACCATCCCGAACGGGAAAGGGATTTACGATATTTGCGATGGCTAACAGAGAGATATCTATAAACTCCGTATTTACAACGCTTGACAGTGTAGCAGATAAAATTCTGTCAAATTCGGCTGTTTAAAAACAGCGAAATACACGTTAATTTTATTCAGCGAGACGGGACTTACGTTCCATTAATAGTCTTTCAGGGTAAAAGCTGTTTAAACTGGGCTCTATTTTACTTCAGCTACCTACCACAACAGTGGAATTTCAAGCTCTTTGCAGATGAGTTCTGACATATTCTAGAGATATATTTACTAATTTGGAAAACTGCTGGAATTCTGACTCGGATCAGAGACATCAGAAAATTTCAGGAATGGGAACGCAGTGGTTGATGTTTTTTGAGAGACATTACTGTGAGTCTCAGATTTGAGACAACAACCTTGTTAAGCTAGGCATATTGATATCGTCCATGTGCCATGGTTTTTGTACGAGCAATGTGAAAACAAGGCAGTAATTCATAGTATTCTCCTTAAGACCAAAAATATAGAATCTGAAAACTACTTTATATGAAATGGTTATCAAATTTACGTCAGTTGAATCCTACTGAACATGTTCAGTAGATTCTCGGGATTAATGTTTATTCACCTTTCTTTCCAGTCTAAAAAATTTTCCGAATTAAGACCATGTTTTTTCTGTTTCTGTGAAATAACCCACGTACCAGTCTTTTATAGATGTTCACGTGATTTACCCGACTTGAATCCTATTGAACATGTATCGTAGATTCTCGGGATTAATGCTAATTCACCTTTCTTACCAATCACAAGAATTTTTCCAAAATAAGACCATGTTTTTTTTGTTTTTGTAAAATAACCCACGTACCAGTAATTTATAGATGTTCACGTGATTTACCCGACTTGAATTCTATTGAACATGTATCGTAGATTCTGGGATTAATGCTTATTCACCTTTCTTACCAGTCACAAAAATGTTTCCAAAATAAGATCATGTTTTTTTTCTGTTTCTGTGAAATAACCCACGTACCAGTCTTTTATAGATGTTCACGTGATTTACCCTATTTGAATCCTATTGAACATGTATTGTAGATTCTAAGAATTAATATTTATTCACCTTTCGTATCAATCACAAAAAGTTTTTCAAACTAAGACCATGTATTTTTCTGTTTCTGTGAAATAACCCACGTACCAGTCTCTTATAGATGTTCACGTGATTTTCATGAATTGAATGTGCCAGTTATATTTTAAAAGCAGAGGTAATTGTATTCCATATTGATATATTTCCAAATTTGAAATTTTTATCACAAATATTGCTATTCACATACCATCCATCCAGCTTTGTTAGTTCTTGAATTAACATGTTCTCAAGCATGTAGACAGACAAACAAAAACACATACAGAAATAATATCCAAAATGATTTTTTGAGATTTAGGGAAGTCTAACACCCGAATTCATGCCACAATCTAGATGTCAAAGATTCACAAATCTTAATGCACAATAAAATGAAAATGTCGCCGTAATACCGGAAATCTTTTCACGGAACCTTGGTTAAAATAAGGCGTAGTTTTAACCAGGACATTTTAATCGGCGCTCCTCAGACTCAATGTGAATCAGTTAAAAGCTGATTCAAGTCTGCCCTCCCCTTTTTTCAGCTTTTGCATTTGGCTGCGATCCTGAACTTTGTGCGGAATAATTCTCATTACTGGTGCTAAATTTAAACTGAGCGGAAGACACAAGTACTGTTTGGTTTACCTTCTTTTTTAGACGGGGGACAAATGTTTCACTTCGGGATCTCGGAAAGCCCTCCGTGCAGTTTGATGACACTTCGAAGGATATTTCCTGTTTGGGAGTGGCAACACTTAGGGTATTTAAAAATTACGATAATTTAGCTGAATTTTCGTGGACTTGATATTGTTTTAATTAAAAGATATTGCATTAAACTTTTTATTTAAGTAATTTTTCGCCTTCTTTAAACGAGATTGACAAACCTGAAAGCAGTAACTATATAAAATATTCTAACTAGAACTAAAATAAGCAACATAGATAAAATTAAATATGAAATAAATAAATAGCATATTTAATTTCTTTTAAATATAAGTTAAAAATAGGAGAGAATATATTTAAGTGTTTATGACTAATACTAGACAGTAAAATTAAAAAAAATAATTTATAAAAGTCATTTATTCAACTATTAAAATACTTATATTAAAAAAAAGTGTTAAATTTATATACGTTCAGTTTTTACAGAAATTCTTTAGTTAAAGCTGATGCATAAACAGCATAAATAGAATAAATAAATAAATAGCATGTTTAATCTTTATTAAATAAGATAAGTTAAAAATATCTAAGTATATATCTAAATGCTTATTCTTAATACTAGACGATAAAATTAAAGACACTAATTATTAAAAGTCATTTATTCAAATGTGAAGTAGTTTTATTAAAAAAAAGCAGTTAAATTTATATATGTTCAGTTTTTACAGAAATTCTCTAGTTAAAGTTAATGAATAAACAGCATAAATAAATAAATACCATGTTTAATCTTTATTAAATAGGATAAGTTAAAAATATCAGAGAATATATTTAAGTGCTTATTCTTAATACTAGACAATAAAATTAAAAACACTAATTTTTAAAAGTCATTTATTCAAATATTGAAATAGTTTCTTTTAAAAAGCAATTAAATTTATATATGTTCAGTTTCTCTACAGAAATTCTTTAGTGAAAGCTGATGCATAAACAGCATAATTGAATAAATAAATAAATAGTACGTTTAATTTTTATTAAATAGGATAAGTTAAAAATATCAGAGAATATATATAAATGCTTATTCTTAATACTAGACAATAAAATTAAAAACACTAATTTTTAAAAGTCATTTATTAAAATATTAAAATAGTTCTATTAAAAAAAGACACTAGTTTTTTATAGAAATTCTTTAGTTAAAGCGAATGGAATTTCTCAAAATATGCTATATTATATGCTAATTTGTTTAAAAAGAGCAAAAAAGTTAAACATTTACAATGAAATATATGTAGCATTTAATAAGTAAGACGAAAATAGCTAGTGTAGTAATAAAAGATTTTTACATGTTTCACTCTTAATACGTAAATTCTTTGTATTACATAATTAATGTAATTAAGAAGGTGGATATTTAATTATTACATATAATTTTATTATAATTAGGATATAATACATTAAATATAATAATTTACATAGCTTAAGAACCATTTCTATCATGTATTTTATGTAAATAAATAAGTTATAGTAAGCTTTTAAATATATTTTTTAAAATTTAAATTTAAATTTTAGAATGTAATTATAAATAAACACAATACATTACTTATAAATGTAATCCTTAAATTATACATAATATTTTACGCAATTTTCGTATTGATTTTAACATTTATATTTTACAATTAATTTACGCATAGAAATTAATAGCATAGAGATTATGAATGTTGTCTTTAAAAATGAATGCATAGTGAATTTTGTAACAAACATATTAAATAATAAATAACCAGTGGAAGATATGTGATAATATATGAAACATATTATATTTATTACATTTATTTATTAGACAAGGCATAATTATAGAGATTGTATTATATAAACACAGTTATAATAAAATTCAAATATTTAAAAATTTGGGTTTATAATTATTAAATATAGCAAGCTATTATATAATAAATAATATGGAAATTTATAGAAATTAATTTATAAGATTTTAGTTTTTAAAAAAGTAAATTAATTGACCATATAATAAAAAGTAATAGAACTAAGTAAGATTTCAAATATTATTTTGTGAACTTAAATATTTAAATATATAGTTAATAAATGTATGTTTAGATTTCAAGACAAAAAAAAAAAGGAAAAGTATTATAAAAAAAAGAAATTTTATGAAATATTTTTTAATAAAAATAAAAATTAAAAAATAAAAATGCTGAATTTAAAAGTTCAAAGCTTTAATAAATTTATAAAATAAAAAAATTAAAATGTTTAAAAAAAATGGGGGTAAAAATAAATTTTTTAAAACAAATTTAAATTAAAAGTTTAAATTCGATTTAAAAATTTAAAATAAATTAAAATTTTTAAAATAAAATCATAATTTGAAATGAAAAATTTTAAGTTTAAATTAAAACTTTAGATGCATAAATAATAGACATAAAAAACATGTTTCACGTGGTATTTTTTATCACGTGATAATGTGTAAATTATATCTAATAATTAATACACAATAATAGCTAAATAATTTGTAAGTTTAAAAAGAAACAGCAAAAATTTTACAGCAAATAAATAAAAAATAGAATTTAATAATTAATAATTATAATTTGATAATGAATAAATGTAAGTTTAAGTTTCAAGATAAGAAACTCATCAAGAGCATAAAAATAAAATTTTTACAGCAAATAAATAAAAAATAGAATAATTAATAATTATAATTTGCTAATGAGTAAATGTAAGTTTAAGTTTCAAGATAAGAAACTCATCAAGAGCATAAAAATAAAATTTTTACAGCAAATAAATAAAAAATAGAATTTAATAATTAATAATTATAATTTGATAATGAATAAATGTAAGTTTAAGTTTCAAGATAAGAAACTCATCGAGAACATAAAAAGAAATTTTTATAGCAAATAAAAAATAGAATTTAATAATTAATAATTATAATTCGATAATGAATAAATGTAAGTTTAAGTTTCAAGATTAGAATCTCATAGAGAACATAAAAATTTTTTTACAGCAAATAAATAAAAAATAGAATAATTAATAATTATAATTTGCTAATGAGTAA
>CM063507.1:52187809-52195309 GCA_032207245.1 Pardosa pseudoannulata | reverse complement strand
TTGTCCAGGAAAAGTTATTTTAAATCAAGTGAAATAACCAAGTTAGGTTCTGCGATTAGATGATCATTTTGTTTCTATAAAACCTGTTTGTTTGTTGTATTCTTGTAAGTAAGCTTAAAAATGTTCTTTTCCTTCTTTAAAATCTGTTCTTTTGTTGTATATTCTTGTTAGTAAACTTAAATAATTATTTTTTTATCCTATAGATAACTTTCAAATCTGTGGTTTTATTTGGAGCTCTATGGTCTACTTTTTTGCAACACGAGGGCTAATGAGACGTACCTACTAATTAAACCCCATTCCGAACGGCTAGAAACAGCCATACCTCAGTGAGATGCGAACCCAGGAACTCCGGTACAGAAGGTCAAAGCACTAACCATTCGGTTATCGTTCAGCATTTCAAATATTTCACAAGCATTAATTTTTCTGTATATCTCTCATATCCCATTACTAATTTATAGTAATTATTATTAATTATATAACAATACATAATAAGTGTTATATATAGATTAATTAATATTATTAATTACTATCTGTTAAAGAGTTTATGATCAAACTAATTATATTTTTAAAATCTTAAATTATTATTACGGTTAAAAAATTTCTAAAACATTGCACATGTATAAACAACAGTTTTATATAAGTTGCATGCAACGTAAAATTAAAGTTTGAAATATGTGAATAAGATGCTAATTATCAACATAAAATAAAAGTAAAATTATTAAAATAAGTAAAAGTAAGATTAAATATTTTGGTTTTTGTAAAACTCAGTTTTAATACGAGAGTTTTATTTTCTTTTATAGCATGATAAAGACAAACTTTTGTTTTTAACTTTTTTAGCATTTGAAATTACGGGAATTTTTAAACATGTTTCAAGTTTATAGAATAATAAATATAATGCATCTTTTATTATAACCAATAAAGGGGAATTAATTTATGATTTTTATAGTTTAGAACTTAGATATAAAAATTCAAAAACTCATAAAGTTAGAATTAGAAGCTCAATAAAATTGCAAATAGTTAGTTATTAAAATTAAACTACGTTTAATCATCTGAGAATTAGCTGTTGTATAGATAACACAACTACAAACATACAGAAGATTCTTTAGACTAATTAGGCTAAATAATCTTCTCTTTTATTATTTAGGCTAATTAGACGAAATAATCTTTTCTTTTATTATTTAGGCTAATTAGTCGAAATAAACTTTTCTATTATTATTTAGGCTAATTAAGCTAAATAATCTTTTCTTTTATTATTTAGGCTAATTAGTCGAAATATAAACTTTTCTATTATTATTTTGGCTAATTAGGCGAAATAATCTTTTCTTCCCTTTTTAGGCTAATTAGGCTAAATAATCTTCTCTTTTTTTATTTAGGCTGATTAAGCTAAATAATCATTCATTTTATTATTTAAGCTTATTAGACTAAATAATCTTCTCTTTTATTATTTAGGCTAATTAGGTGATATAACCTTTTCTGTTATTATTTAAGTTAATTAGGCTAAATAATGTTATCTTTTATTAATTAGGCTAATTAGGCAAAATAACTATTTCTTTTATTATTTAGGCTAATTAGGCTAAATAATCATTTTTTATTATTTAGGCTAATAATGTTAAATAATCTTCTCTTTTATTATTTAGGCTAATTAGGCGATATAATCTTTTCTTTTATTATTTAAGCCAATAAGGTTAAATAATTATTTCTTTTATTATTTAGGTTAATTATTTATGTTTCTGTATTGAGTAGATTTTTTTAATCCTTTAAATAGTAATTTTTCACAATAGTAGTAGTTTTTTACAATTTCTTCTACATTAATTGCTCTATATTTTTCGTTGTAATCAATTAAGGGGACTGACTAGTTTCGAATACAATGTTTAAAATAAACAGAAAAAATTGATGTGTTAATAAATGTTTATAAAGTATTTGCATATGTAAACAAATATGAGAAATTTTCAGAAATTATGCAAAAAAGCCTTTTTTTTATCAGATATATGAAAATATAAGATAACTTTTTATTCGTTAATTGTTGTACAATTTTATTAGGCTTTTAGAGATTTCAGGATTATTAAAACATATAAACTGTTTGCATGTAATTTATAATTAGGTTTGTATAGTATTTTATCCAAACAAATTTGTTTCTCTAACATTTTTTACCTATCATACTAACGTGGAATGAATAGGTGTAAGGTTTCACATACGAGAGATTTCACACGGGAACGCTACATTTATAGCACATCGTTCTTCTGATAAGTGATTGTTATAAGTGCTTATCTTTTTCATTACTTCAATTCATTGACACCTCAGGGATAAATAATTTGTATAGTATTTTATCCAAACAAATATGTTTCTCTAACATTTTTTACCTATCATACTAACGTGGAATGAATAGGTGTAAGGTTTCACATACGAGAGATTTCACACGGGAACGCTACATTTATAGCTCATCGTTCATTTGATAAATGATTGTGATAGGTACTTATCTTTTTCATTACTTCAATTCATTGACACCTCAGGGATAAATAATTTGTATAGTATTTTATCCAAACAAATATGTTTCTCTAACATTTTTTACCTATCATACTAACGTGGAATGAATAGGTGTAAGGTTTCACATACGAGAGATTTCACACGGGAACGCTACATTTATAGCACATCGTTCATTTGATAAATGATTGTGATAAGTGCTTATCTTTTTCATTTCCTTCAATTCATTGACACCTCAGGGATAAATAATTTGTATAGTATTTTATCCAAACAAATATGTTTCTCTAACATTTTTTTCCTATAATACTAACGTGGAATGAATAGGTGTAAGGTTTCCCATACGAGAGATTTCACACGGGAACGCTACATTTATAGCACATCGTTCATTTGATAAATGATTGTGATAAGTGCTTATCTTTTTCATTTCCTTCAATTTATTGACACCTCAGGGATAAATAATTTGTATAGTATTTTATCCAAACAAATATGTTTCCCTAACATTTTTTACCTATCCTACTAACGTGGAATGAATAGGTGTAAGGTTTCACATACGATAGATTTCACACGGGAACGCTACATTTATAGCACATCGTTCATTTGATAAATGATTGTGATAAGTGCTTATCTTTTTCATTTCCTTCAATTCATTGACACCTCAGGGATAAATAATTTGTATAGTATTTTATCCAAACAAATATGTTTCTCTAACATTTTTTACCTATCATACTAACGTGGAATGAATAGGTGTAAGGTTTCACATACGAGAGATTTCACACGGGAACGCTACATTTATAGCTCATCGTTCATTTGATAAATGATTGTGATAGGTACTTATCTTTTTCATTTCTTCAATTCATTGACACCTCAGGGATAAATAATTTGTATAGTATTTTATCCAAACAAATATGTTTCTCTAACATTTTTTTCCTATAATACTAACGTGGAATGAATAGGTGTAAGGTTTCCCATACGAGAGATTTCACACGGGAACGCTACATTTATAGCACATCGTTCATTTGATAAATGATTGTGATAAGTGCTTATCTTTTTCATTTCCTTCAATTCATTGACACCTCAGGGATAAATAATTTGTATAGTATTTTATCCAAACAAATATGTTTCTCTAACATTTTTTACCTATCATACTAACGTGGAATGAATAGGTGTAAGGTTTCACATACGAGAGATTTCACACGGGAACGCTACATTTATAGCTCATCGTTCATTTGATAAGTGATTGTGATAAGTGCTTATCTTTTTCATTTCCTTCAATTCATTGACACCTCAGGAAAATAATTGTATAGTATTTTATCCAAACAAATATGTTTCCCTAACATTTTTTACCTATCTCTAACGGGAATGAATAGGTGTAAGGTTTCACATACGAAAATCACACGGGAACGCTACATTTATAGATCGTTCATTTGATAAATGATTGTGATAGATTGCTTTTCTTTTTCAATTTTTCAATTCATTGACACCTCAGGGATAAATAATTTTATAGTAATATCCAAACAAATGTTTCTCTAACATTTTTACCTATCATACTAACGTGGAATGAATAGTGTAAGGTTTCACATACGAGAGATTTCACACGGGAATACATTTAAGCTCATCGTTCATTTTAAAAAATTGTGATAGGTACTATCTTTTTCATTTCTTCAATTCATTGACACCTAAATAATTTGTATAGTATTTTAACCAACAAATATGTTTCTAACATTTTTTACCTATCCACTAACGTGGAATAATATTTAACACTAGATATTAAGGAATACATTTATAGCACATGTTATTTAAATGATTGTGATAAGTTTTTTTTTAATTTTTCAATTATTGACACCTCAAAAAAAAAAATAATATTTATGTTGTCTTCAAGAGAGAGAAAAAAACGAAACATCGTTAACATGTATTAAACGTTATTTTTTATTAGATCGATTTCATTTTTATATTATTAAAAGAACGTTCTACATAAAAAATCAATACGCAAAACAAGCGTATTATAACAAAAAACTTTTGTCATACTTATATAGGAGGGATAAAAAAAAAATTGTTTTCTTATTTTCCCTGTGAATAAAGCATGGCGATATGATATACAGTTATATGGTCAATGATTCTGGTTGAGGTTTTAGATGTTTTGTAGAATACCTAGAAAAATACAGGAGGAATTTTCTTGAAACCTTAAGCTTGTAACGTCTAGTATTTACCAGGGCCTGATTAAAACAGGTATGGATATATTATAAAATTTTACTAATTATTAAATTAAATAATTTAACGAACAAAATTGAAACGTTTTGTTAATTGTTCAATAATATTTCATGAAATATACAAAATTAAATTAAAACATTTAAAATCACATTTTATCTAAAACACACTATTATTATTTACATCATAAATCACTTTTTTTACTCATTATTACAATTTCTGAGTAGAAACTCCTTTGCTTTTCAGGTTATACTAAATTGAGTAACTGTATTCATAACTGTTCAGCTATTATTTTTTTACTCTACTACTTATTTAGTAAAAATCCTTTTTTATTATATATTGATTAAATTATTAATAACTGTTCATATAAGTCTTAAAATCTACAAATAGCTAATTTGTTAATCAATACTATTATATTATTTTTAATGTTTACATTACATCCTGAGGATATACAGATTTTATCAATTATTGTACTTGAAAGCTATGTAAACAAAAAAAATTAATATAAACTTTCCTCCAAAAATATTTGTTTGTATACTCTTTTATAAACATTTTTTTTTGCCTATAAAATTACATAATACAGATACAATATTAACTTCGTCTTGATAATGTTACCATCCTATACACGAATTATACATAAAATTAATATAATACATAAAAGTAAAAAAATAAATGAAAAAATATCATAGAGACGTTTTTTCTATATATAATATAATTATTTTATTATGTTATATACATAAATTGTTAATATATACACATATAACATTTCAATTATATATATATATTTTAATATTATAAATTTATATAGATATATATTTCATATTTTTTTTTTATATATATTTTCATATATCTGTTTTTTTAATAATTCTGCGTTTTTATTAAAACTATTTATTAATATACAAAGTATGACAAAGCAGTAGATAAATACTAAACTTTGAACAAACACACATATAGTATATTATATTGTATATATACATACATTATTATAAATATATATATATATTATATATATATATATACAATACATATAAACATATATAATATATATACATATAATATATATATATTATATAATATATATATATATATATATATATATAATATATATATATAATGTATATATGTATATATATTTTACAGTGAGTGTTAAATCCGGAATAATGTTTAGTGTTTAATTGTAATTTTGTTTCAATCTGTGATATGAATACATAGTCACCCTATAAAATGTATACTGAAAATAGACAAAGAAACTCGCAATGATAATTTTCACAAAATACAATAATTTTTACAAAGTGGTAGATTTTAGAATGCTGTACAACCAAGTAACCGTGAGCCAAAAAAGTTTGGGAAACACTATTCTAGGTTCAGAAGAAACATTAATACTGCTGCCCGCATTAAACTGCATTTATATTTTGCATTTATACAAAACCTACACTGTAGTATAAACTATATTACAGCGTAGCCTGTCTACAGAATATTTAACTACATCATACCATATCAAATCATATCATATGTAATGTTACAATATATCACATATCATATCCTATCATATTACATTATATTATATTATATTACATTATATCATATCATATTATAATATATATATATATATATATATATAATATATATATATATATATATATATATATATATATATATATATATATATATATATATATATATATATATATATATATATATATATATATATATATATATATATATATATATATATGTATACATATATATATATATATATATATATATATATATATATATATATATATATATATATATATATATATATATATATATATATATATATATATATATATATATATATATATATGTGTTACGTTGAATTTATCCGCAATGACGTTTAGGCATATTTCAGTGTTATTTTCGGTCAGTATGTGATGTGAATACATAGTCGCCTTATAAAATGTATAGCGTAATTAGACAAACACACACACAATAACAAATGTTACAAAATATAATCATTTTTACAAAGTGGTACAATTTAGCCTGCTGTTCTACCAAGTAGTCCGTGAGCTAAATATGTTTGTGAAACACTATTCTGGGTTAAGAAGAAACATTAATACTGCTGCCCGCAATAAACTGTATGTACATTTAGCATTTATACAAAGCAGTACACTGTAGTATAAACTATAGTACAGTGTAACCTATCTGTATTATAGATTATCAAAATATTACACTGCAGTATATCTGTAGTATAAAAAGAAAATTATTTGATAACATTTCGTAAATTATCTGCCATTGATGTATAATCTATTGAGAAAAGCCATGAAATGATGTCAATAAAGATGCGAAATTTGAATAGAAAACAGTCATGTATATTATTCATATACGTAATACTATAGAAGTCATAAAATAGTAACTTTTAGATCTGCAAAGAATTGTTTGAATGTAACGTGTGTCCTCAAGATAAAAGAAAATAATAGTAAAACACAACACGGAGCAAAGAAAAAGAAGTGCAAAAGCACAGCAATATACAGAGTGCGTTGTATATTTACTTATAGTTAAAATAGTATTTAAACTTTAGTATAGCTGAGAAAAGATTACAGAAGTTAGTTCTAAAAGTGTATCCAATTAGCAAAATACATGCATTTTAACACAAACACAAATATATATATATATATATATATATATATATATATATATATATAATATATATATATATATATATATATATATATATATATATATATAATATAAATGCTTGCATGTATGTTTAATTTTGAAATTCTTAAAACTTATATAACTTATATGAACTTAAAATTTATAAAACATATA
>CM063507.1:52172809-52182809 GCA_032207245.1 Pardosa pseudoannulata | reverse complement strand
AATATTATTTCTGATTTAACAAAAACACTCCTAACTAAAAGCAAGGCAAATTATCCTTAATGCACGTAAAAAATAAAAATAATAAAACTCAACAAATAAAATATATTTAATAAATGATACATACTGCTACTTAAGAGCATTATAATTCGTTGATAATACTCATTAAATGATAATACTAATAGAGTAGCTATTGGTTAACATGTAGTTGTGACATTTACATGTATGCAAGAATATTCAGATGTTATTAAAATCTCAGTTAACAATATTCATAAGTGAAAAAAGTTTTAGCATAAGCAGTATTATTATATGTACAACAGACCAAAAGAGCATTTGATTTGTTGCAAAATTAAATTAATTGAATTATTGAATTGATTTTTTACACAACATTACTGTGACTTGCAAAACATCTACATCAACGATGTTTAATTAACTACCACAGGTAGCAACCAATAAAAACAAGTATCCCTTTCGGCTTCAAATAGATTCTCTTTACGTTTTGCAGTGCCCCCATTGAAACCTAAGATTAGTAAATATTTTTAAACAAAGAACATTAAATGTCGCACTAATTTATAATATATATTTCTACTATTTATAACACTTTCGCGTTATCGCCAAATAAATGATGTTAAAAATTTAATATGTGTAAATGCTTGTGTTTATATGTATGTATGTAATATATGAAAGTTAATTTACTTTAATATCTCTTTAAAAACCTCCTGTTTCCCATTCTAAATACTTAAAATCTTTTTCCCAGCCTCTAAATGTCTTAATCAAAGGAGTATCCTAGACTTAAAATTCTTCCAACACATTTCCTGCTTTCTGTGCAATACATGTAAATTTCCTGTCCAATCAACACATTATCCTGCTGTCGCCAGCAAATGGCTCTCTCTCTCTCTCTCTCTCTATATATATATATATATATATATATATTATATATATATATATATATATATATTTATATACATATATATATATATATATATATACATATATATATAATATATATATATATATTATACATATATATATATATATATATCTATACATATATATATATATATATATATATATATATATATATATATATATATAATATATATATATATATATATATATATATATATGTATATATACATACATTATATATACTATATATAATTACATATATATATATATATATATTTATATATATATATATATATATATATATATATATATATATATATATATATATATATATATATATATATATATATATATACATTTATATATATATATATATATATATATATATATATATTATATATATATATATATATATATATATATATATATATATATATACATATATATATATATATATATATATATATATATATATATATATATATATATATACATATATATATATATATATATATATATATATATATATATATATATACATATATATATATATATATATATATATATATATATATATATATATATATATATATTTATATATATATATATATATATATATATATATATATATACATTATATATACATATATATAGATACATTATATATATATAATATATATATATATATATATATATATATATATATATATATATATATATATATATATATATATATATATATATATATATATATATATATGAATGCATATATATATATATATATATATATATATATATACTTATATATATACACACACACTATACATACAGACACACACACACACACACACACATATATATATATATATATATGTATATATATATATATATATATATATATTATATATATATATATATATATATATATATATATATATATATATATATATATATGTATATACATTTACACATATAACATCATTTTAGCTTTTATAAAATATTGATCCCCTGGTGTTATATTTTTGATATTATTTTAAAATTTAAATAGGTGAGGATTATACGCAACAATTATTGTTTACAAAAAAGCAACAATTACCAATGAAACTTACTTTTGTTGTTGTAAGTCTGCGCTCAATAAATATTAAAAAAATTTAAATTTTTGAAACAAGCTTTCAAGTTCCACTTTATATAAAACGTTCTTATTTTTAGAATCAAAGTAAATTCAACAAAATTAATCAAATAAAATCTGGAAAACAAATGCTGAAAATACTATCTACTTACTATAATAATTAAAGAAGTTATGATAAGGCAAAAAAATACGAAAATATTATCTTCCATTTGAAGTTGCTTAAGGATCTTTAATGAATGTAACATAATGCCACCAAGAAAAAACAACACACAATATCTTTGCTTTTGACATGGTCAATAACTTACTCAAACAAACGATCGAAATATGTATATAAACAAAAATATATATTAGTATGAAAATAAAAATAGATGTAAAACTTACCTTGCAAAAAAATCTTGAAAAAAAAATAATGATTATTTACATCTACTTTCTTATCCTTCTTCACCTTCCCAGGCGGTTTAGAAGTACCCACATCCAATCATTATGCATACGGTGAGTGATATCTCAAATCAAACCAAGTCAATGGTCAATCAATAGTCCAATCAACTATAAATAAGAGACAGGTAAGGTTAAAGTTAGAAATGACCCCTGACCTATGCAGTAATGCTTGAATGTGGCTACTCCTAGTTTGCCAGCGTAAGTTCTTCTGGCTTCGAAAACTTCTCAAGCGAGAGCTAGCGAAGACGTGCTAAATTTACACTCAGTAGTCGCAGGGATATACTTAGTTTGGCGAGATCTCAAGATCCTGAGGTAAATAAAGAAGTGCCCAAATGCCGGGTAGGCCGAGTGATTCACCATTCCGGTGCTGGAAATTTGCATGAGGGAAAGCAAGCTTGATGACAGTAACGTACAATACTACCTAGGGCATTGACAGCAGTGTTACTCAGTATTAACTTGTCTGTTTTTAGAGTATAACTAAGGAAATCACTGAACTTACTTCTTAGATGATTATTTAAAAAAAGAAGGATAAAATGAAGAAACCACTTTAAAATGAAAAGGTTATTTCAATCAAGATTGTTTTGCAAATTGGAGTGATTAAAAATTTTTGAAATTCAATAAAAAACATAAATTTGGTTCCACTTCTGTAGCCTTTTTTTTGTATTTAAAGTAGTAATGTTTTTACAAGCAAAATGTTTTGCTAATAGTCCCATTTAGGACTCAGTTTTACGTTTTTACGCTGTTAACTGGACAACTTTTAGCGTATAACTATTGAATTCATTAGACTTACTCCTGAGATAACTATTTGGAAAAAAAATGGTAAAAAGAAGGAAATATCATTATGAGAACCACTTTTAAATGAAAAGTTTTTTTCGATCAAGAATGTTTTGCAAATTAATATAGGTAAAATGTTTTTTAAAAATCAATGAAAAACAAAATTTTGTTCCACTTCTGTAACTGTTTTTTGTATTCAAACCAGTAGTCTTTTTACAATCAAAATGTTTTACTAATGAAGTCCCATTTAGGTCTCACAGTTTTACGCTTTTACGCTAGTAACTACACTGTTTATAACTATAACCTATAACTATTGAATGCCCTGACTTAATTCTTAGATAATTATATAAAAGAGGATAAAATGATGGAAATTATTTAGGTCTCATAATTTTAGGTTTTTACGCTATTAACGCTGTTTTAAGCCTATAACTATTGAATTCCCTAACTTGTTCCGTAAATAATTATTTAAATAAAGGATAAAACAAAGAAACCATCATTATAAGAACCAATTTTAAATGAAAAGCTTATTTCGATCAAGAATGTTTTGTAAACTGGTCTGATTAAAAAAAAAAAATAAAAACGAATGAAAAACATAAAGTTGGTTCCACTTCTGTAATTTTTTTTTTTCATTTTTGTGTTGTGTTCAAAGAAGTAGTCTTTGTACAATCAAAATATTTTGCTAATAAAGTCATATTTAGGTCTCATAGTTTTACGTTTTATCCTATAAGCTAGATTATTTTCAACGTATAACTACTGAATACACTGAACTTACTTCTTAGATAGTTATTTAAAAAAAAATATAAAATGAAGAAACCATCATTATAAGAACCCCTTTTAAATGAAAAGGTTATCTCAATCAAGAATGTTTTGTAAATTGGTCTGATTAAAAAAATTTAAAAATCAATTAAAAACATAAAATTAATTCTACTTTTGAAACGGTTTTTGTATTCAATGTAGTAGACTTTTAACAAACAAAATATTTTTTAAAAGTCCCATTTAGGACTCATAGTTTTACGTTTTTACGCTGTTAACTAGACTATTTTAGAGTATAACTATTGAATTCATTAAACTTACTCCTGAGATAATTATTTAGAAAAAATGATAAAAAGAAGGTTTGGAGCCTACTTTTTGCAAACACGATGGCTAATGAGATCGAGACCTACTGCTTAAAGCGGTTTCCGAACGGCTACGAACATCCATGCCATAGTGAGATTCGAACCCACGAACTCTGGTTCCGAAGGCTAGCACCCTAGTCATCGTTTGGCTGATAAAAAGAAGGAACCATCATTATGAGAAACACTTTTAAATGAAAAGATTATTTCGATCAAGAATATTTTGCAAATTGGGCTGATTAAAAAAATTTAAAAAGCAATGAAAAACATAAATTTGGTTCCACTTCTGTAACTTTATTTTTGTATTCAAAGCAATAATCTTTTTACAAGCAAACGTTTTTTCTAATAAAGTCCCATTTACGTCTTATAGTTTTATATTTTTACGCTATTAACTAGGTTGTTTTTAGAGTATAAATATCGAATTCACTGAACCTACTCCTTAGATAATTTTTTAGAAAAAAAAAGATAAAATGAAAGAAACATCATTATAAGAACACTTTTTACATTAAAAAGGTTATTTCAATCAATAAAGTTTTGAAAATAGGGTAGATTAATTTTTTTTAAAAATCAATGAAAAACATAAATTTGGTTCCACTTCTTTAGCTTTTTTTGTATAAAGAGCAGAAATGATTTTACAAAGTTTTTGGCTAATAAAGCATCATTTAGGAATCCTAGTTTTACGTTTTTACGCTATTAACTAGACTATTTTTAGCGTATAACTATTGAATTCCCTGAACTTATTCCTTATATAATTATTTAAAAAAAGCCTAAAATACAGGAACCATAATATTTATAAAGACTTTTAAACGAGAAGGTTATTTCAATCAAGAATGTTTTGCAAACTGGGCTAATTAAAGGTTTTTAAAAATCAGTAAAATACATAAATATGGTTCTATTTTTGTAATTTGTTTTGTATTCAAAGCAGTAGTCTTTTTACAAGCAAAATATTTTGCTAAAAGTCCCATTTAGGACTCATAGTTTTACGTTTTTACGCTATTAACAGGATTATTTTTAGCGTATAACTATTGAATTCATTGGACTTACTCCTTATATAATTATTTAAAGAAAGGATAAAATAAAGAACCCATATTAATAACGACTTTTAAACGAGAAGGTTATTTCAATCTTAGAAATTAGACTGATTAAATATTTTGAAAAATCAAAATGATAGTCTTTTTACAAAGAAAACATTTTGCTAATAAAGTCCCATTCTGGTCTCACACTTTTGCGATTATACGCTATTAACTAGAATGTCTTTAGCGTATAACTATTGAATTCCTTGAATTTACTCCTTAGATAATTATTTAGAATAAGCCTAATATATATGAACTATCATATTAATAACTTCTTTTGAAGAAAAAGTTTATTTCAATCAAGAATATTTTGCAAAATGTTTGATAAAAAAAAATTTTAAAAGTAAGTAAAAAGCGAATTTGGTTTCATTTCTATAACTTTTTTCTATTCAAAGCACTAAATAGTCTTTTTACAAGCAAAATGTTTCCCATGTAGATATCTTATTTCCATGTTTTTAAGCTATGTTTTCAGGAACTTACGGTGTTATAATGCTACATATCAGTTTTATAGTGTATTCTTTTCTTTATACGTTATACTCACAAGCTACGATCAAATCAATGAAATGTTACGAATATCGCAAGTTGGCATGTATTTTTGTCGTATACTGTGTTTTATAATGGGTAAATCATGTATTTGGTGAGATATTGGCTCGTTTGGTGATGTTTTTTGGCTACTAATTTTTGGCGCCAAGTTTGGCGATTTATCGCCAAATTTGGCGACTTGGTAACTTTCTTGGCGACTGTTTGTACCTAGTACTTTCTAGAATATTCCAGTTTCTCTCGATATAAATACCGGGAGCCGATCCTGATCGAGGTTCAGTTAGCTGAGAAATTTGTAGAGGTAAAGACTTACGTTGTTTGGCGCTAAGAGTTTTAGTGAACTATCGCCTGTGCTAGCCAGTTCTCGCGGTGTTGGCTGCTGTATTCGTGTTTTCCCTGCATTACGAATAAAGTGCTGTTGTTTTTGCTGTCTTAATTCAAAGTCTACTCAATCCACGAACGCTACGCTTCATAAATTGGTAACAATATTTAGCATTTCCAGTTTGGTGTATAACGTTAAGGTACACTTTTTTGTTATTGGCGGGTAATAAGACCAGGACCAACTACTTATGATTGATTCCCAACGGATATAAATATACATATCAGTAGTTCGATTCGAACTCAGGGACCGATTAAAACCGTTCTCCAATTTGGCCATCATTTGTCACTAAGATTTTGAAGAATTTCATTTAACCATAAATCCTCCAGTAGTGGTGACAATATGGAATCATTTCTCAGATTTGTTAACCCCTGAGGACGTTTTCTCAGCCATATATCAATAAAATGAGCTGTTCTAGTTCCGTCGGCAAAGACAGCGTTCTAGTAGCTGAAAGTTTGCGGGTACGGTGCTGGAACCGGCTTAACCCTCCGAGTAGAACACATCGAGGAAAAAAAGTCTCCAAAAAATACGCTAAAATTTTATTGTGTCGGTGACCAAAGTGTTCTATGATTTTTTACTTCACCCTTTGTCGACTAGTTTGGAATAAAGGAAACTCACTCTCGTTATTGTAGCTTTAATCCTGGTTATAAATAGGTATATAAATAGACATTATTGATTGTTAATTTTTATTACACATAAAGCTCATCAAGTCTCGAAAATCATCCCATAAGAAATAATGGATTCTAAAAGTACAAATAAAAATATTCTTTAAGAGAATGATTTATATTTTTTTACGAAAGTCATCTAAGCTATTTAAGTGGTGCAATTAGAGATACATCTGTTACCGCAAACGAAATACTTCGAAATAGAGATTTACAAAGCCATGAAAAGCTATCAGCGTCTATGTGCCTCAGGGAGTAGGAGTGCATCCCTCAATAAATGTCAGTCAAAGAGGGGTGCAGTTCCTAAACAATCGACCTGACCCTCCTACCTCAAAACTCCATGGGGAAAACACTGGCAGAAATGTACAATACATCCATTTTCGGAACGTTTTTGGAGGTCGAAAATTGTACGTGACAACCGCTTTGGCGGAATTGTACGTGCGAACCGCTTAGAGGGTTAAGATCCGACGTGTTCGCTAAAGATAACTGAGGCACGTAAATATGTTCGAGATCACAGTGTCCTCCAAGTTCTCAAATGATACCTGAGGGTGGTGGCAAACCAAGCCTTGGAGTCTACTGCTTGGTCCCTGTTTCTAAATTACTAAAACAAGGAGGGTAATGTCCTTAGCATTCCTTAAGCTACACGCACAAAATCCAAACTATCAAATGACTTTTTACCATTTGATAGCTTTACAACTACCGTATCCCAATCAGTTTTGCGAAAATTATACCTTTATACCTTCTTTTAAACTATTTTATTTAAATATATCTACACCTGTCTAACACAACATGAGTGACAGTAATAAAAAGAGTAATTTTATTTGCAAAATCTATAGATCAGGGGTGGCCAAGCTCCTTAACAGTCCGAGCCATTTTTCAAAATTTGAAATTTTTCGAGAGCAGCAAATGACATTCAATAAATATAATTTCTGTAAAACATTTTTTAATACCTTCTTTGCATACCCTTTAAATACTATTTAAACGTATTTAAAAGTATGCAAAAAAGGTATTCAAAAAATATTTTACAGAAATTATATTTATTGAATGTCATCTGGAATTTCTTCGTCCTTTATTTTTTTTAGAGAATTTTTGAATTTTTGATGATATTTTGCATTTGAACAAATGTAATTTACAATGTATTTCACTGTTTTCATAACATGAGGATATTTTAAATATTTTGTAATAATATTCTCGGTAAACTATGCAGTGAATCGATATGAATTGTGAAATTTGAAAATCATCTCTTAAAAGCCAAATAAGATTGATTTTTTCCCATCACTGCCTTAGCTCCATGAGTTGTAATATTTTTTTTAAATATAATGACACAAAAATAAGAAGGGAACTCGGGTACATTTATTGAGAGCCACAAATAATCCTTCAAAGAGCCACAGGCGGCTCGCGAGCCGCAGGTTGGCCACCCCTGGTATATACTCATCTTACTATGATACACTAATGCGCAAAATTTTTTTCTACTTAAAAAAAAAAAAAACAATAATACGAGTTGTATCTGTATTGAAGGCTAGACGACTTTCGAGTTGAATATCAAAATACTTGACTTCTTTCTAAAGATTGCCAACAATATTAAACTTGAATTTTTATATTAAAAAATGAGCAAATTCGTTATGATTCTTTATAATGTATTAAAACACAAACACAGTTCCCACTGACTTTAAACGATTTCATACGTATTAAATACATTAAGATAATTTTCCAATGATTTTTATGCACACGTAATACAAATATTATATACCTTATCAAAGATTTTTTGAAAATGGTTAAAAGATTTGAATTTATTAAATTGCCAATCTAAATTTTCTATTTCACTTTCTTTTCTTGTTTCGGTTATGAATATAGTTTTGTCACAAAAATGAAAAAGGGAGCTAGGGTACATTTATCGAGAGCCACAAATAATCCTTCAAAAAGCCGCATGTGGCTAGCGAGCCGCAGATTGGCCACACCAATGATATATACTCATCTTACTATAATACACTAATGCGCAATATTTTTTCTACTTTAAATAAAAACAATAATACAAGTTCTATCTGTATTAAAGGCTAGACGACTTTCGAGTTGAATATCAAAATTCTTGACTTCTTTCTAAAAATTACCAACAGTATTAAGTTTGAATTTCTATATTAAAAAGTGAGTAAATTCGTTATGATTCTTTATAATGTATTAAAACCCAAATACAGTTCCCACTGACTTTATACCATTTCATACGTATTGAATACATTAAGATAATTTTGGGATGATTTTTATGCACACGTAATACAAATATGATATACCTTATCAAAGATTTTTTGAAAATGGTTAAAAGATTTGAATTCATTAAATTGCCAATCTAATATTTCTATTTCACTTTCTTTTCTTGTTTCGGTTATGAATATAGTTTTGTCACAAAAATGAAAAGGGAACTTGGGTACACTTATCGAGAGCCACAAATCATCCTTCAAAGAGCATGTGGCTCGAGAGCTGTAGGTTGGCCACCAATGATATATACTCATCTTACTATGATATACTAATGCGCAATACCTTTTCTACTTTAAATAAAAACAATAATACGAGTTGTATCTGTATTAAAGGCTAGACGACTTTCGAGTTGAATATCAAAATTCTTGACTTCTTTCTAAAAATTACCAACAGTATTAAATTTGAATTTCTATATTACAAAGTGAGTAAATTCGTTATGATTCTCTATAATGTATTAAAACCCAAATACAGTTCCCACTGACTTTATACCATTTCATACGTATTGAATACATTAAGATAATTTTGCGATGATTTTTATGCACACGTAATACAAATATGATATACCTTATCAAAGATTTTTTGAAAATGGTTAAAAGATTTGAATTCATTAAATTGCCAATCTAATATTTCTATTTCACTTTCTTTTCTTGTTTAGGTTATGAATATAATTTTGTCACAAAAATGAAAAGGGAACTCAGGTACATTTATCGAGAGCCACACATAATCATTCAAAGAGT
>CM063507.1:52162809-52165309 GCA_032207245.1 Pardosa pseudoannulata | reverse complement strand
GAAATCATTGAAAAGATATAAAGATTTTGAAAGATTTTGATATAAATATAATTACTACAGATACAACAGTGTAATTCAATTATTTCGCACTTTATTTTTCTTAAAATGTATTAACTTTTGGCACACTAAAATAAAAAATCACAGATATTGCATACAATATTTTTGCAATTGAAAAGAAAAATATTATACTTCTTCAATATTAAGGATCTTTCTTTAAAACTTTTAATTGTTATTTTGTTTTTCTCATATTGTTTCTGAAATAAAATGTATATTCCACACGTTTACGTTATTCCGACAGCTTTAGAAAATAATTCAATTTTGTGCTGCCATCTACCGTTGAAATTGAGAAAAAATATGTCAAAGTCCAGGAAATAGTCTCCTGTATAATTCTTAGTAAATGCACAATGTTTAATCTAGAATTTTATTTGCAAACAGACCGAGAGATATATAGTGTTACGTCAAAACTATACTTTAGTAAATCCCCTGGGTCCGTAGTTCATGTATATCATCAATAGGTATTTCAAAAAGCAAATAATTTCTATTGCAAGAAAGTATTAAAATAAAAAAAATATAAACTTACTTTTAAAGAAATTATTATATTAAACAAAAAACGTTGTTAACATTTTTAATAGATGTTACAAAAAGGGATTGATTTCCTTTGCAAGAAAGTTTAAAAAAAAATTGAGTATAAAGAAATTAATCTATTAAACAGAAACATTGTTATGATTTTTGATAGGTGTTACAGAAAGCAAATGATTTCTATTGAGAGAAAGGATTAAAATAAAAAATGAAAGTAATTTGATTAAAAAGAAATTAATCTATTAAACAAAAGCACTGTTATGATTTTGATAGGTGTTACAGAGAGCAAATAATTTTTATTGCAAGCAAAGATTAAAATAAAAAAAAGAAATTAAATATAAAGAAATTAATCTATTAAAACAAGAAGCGTTGTTAACATTTTTGATAGGTGCTACAAAAAGCGAATGATTTCTATTGCAAGAAAAGATTAAAATAAAAAAAGTTTGATTAAAAAGAAATTAATCTATTATACAAAAAGCATTGTTATAATTTTTGATAGGTATTCCAAAAAGCAAGTGATTTCTATTGCAAGAAAGGATTAAAATAAAAAATAAAACTTAATTTTAAAGACATTAATCTATTAAACAATAAGAGCTGTTAACTTTTTTAAGAGTTAACTTTTTTTTATAGGTATTACAAAAAGTAAATGATTTCTATTGCAGGAAGGGCTTAAAGTAAAAAAAAAGAAATTTTATTTAACTGAAATTAATCTATTAAACAAAAAGCATTGTTATGAGTTTTGATAGATGTGAGAAAAAAATTATTCCTATTGCAAAAAAGAGTTAAAAAAATTTAAATTAATCATAAGGAAATTATTCTAATAAACAAAATAGTTCTGTTAACATTTTTGATAGGTGTTACAAAAAGCAAATGATTTCTATTGCAAGAAAGGGTTAAAATAAAAAAGTAAAGGTGTTACAAAAAGCAAATGATTTCTATTGCAAGAAAAGATTAAAATAAAAAAAGTTTGATTAAAAAGAAATTAATCTATTATACAAAAAGCATTGTTATAATTTTGATAGGTATTCCAAAAAGCAAATGATTTCTATTGCAAAATAAAACTTAATTTTAAAGACATTAATCTATTAAACAATAAGCGCTGTTAACTTTTTTTTATAGGTATTACAAAAAGTAAATGATTTCTATTGCAGGAAGGGCTTAAAGTAAAAAAAAGAAGAAATTATATTTAACTGAAATTAATCTATTAAACAAAAAGCATTGTCATGATTTTTGATAGGTGCTAGAAAAAAATGATTCCTATTGCAAAAAAGAGTTAAAAAACTTAAATTAATCATAAGGAATTTAATCTAATAAACAAAACAGTTCTGTTAACATTTTTGATAGGTGTTACAAAAAGCCAATGATTTCTATTGCAAAAAATTGTTAAAATAAAAAAGTAAAGGTGTTACAAAAAGCCAATGATTTCTATCGCAAGAAAGGGTTAACATAAAAAAGTAAAGGTGTGACAAAAAGCAAATGATTTCTATTGCAAGAAAGGGTTAAAATAAAAAAGTAAAGGTGTGACAAAAAGCAAATAATTTCTATTGCAAGAAAGGGTTAAAATAAAAAAGTAAAGGTGTGACAAAAAGCAAATGATTTCTATTGCAAGAAAGGGTTAAAATAAAAAAGTAAAGGTGTGACAAAAAGCAAATGATTTCTATTGCAAGAAAGGGTTAAAATAAAAAAGTAAAGTTTATTTAAACGTAATTAATCTATTAAACAAAAAGCCTTCTTGATATTTTCGGTAGGTATTACAAAAAGCAAAATATTTCAATTGCAGGAAAGGATTAAAATTAAAAAAAATAAATAAATTGATTTAAAAGAAATAAAACAAAATTATTAAACTATTGTTTATTAAACAAAAATGTTCTTAACATATTTTATTAAAATGTACGCATATTATTAATGGATATATGTGTGT
>CM063507.1:52150309-52157809 GCA_032207245.1 Pardosa pseudoannulata | reverse complement strand
CATTAAAAAGAAGGAGCGTTACTGCGTCATGTTAAAAAAAAAAGATTCAAATAATGAATTACTCAATAAGACTGGAAATGATGACTCTTTATTGAAAAAGGAAGTGTAAAAAAGTATTTGCTCAATTAATAAAAGACTTAATGGTTATGAAAGTTCTGAGTAGATTATTTATTAGATTAGTTATTGAAAATTCCAAGAATATAATATATAAAGTCACACCTGGCTTTCTTACATAATAGGTGATATGCTGACGGCTCTGATTCATTAAAAAGAAGGAGCCTTACTGCGTCATGTTAAAAAAAAGATTCAAATAATGAATTACTCAATAAGACTGGAAATGATGACTCTTTATTGAAAAAGGAAGTGTAAAAAAGTATTTACTCGATAAATAAAAGACTTAATGGTCCTGAAAGTTCTGAGTAGATTATTTATTATATTATTTATTGAAAATCCCAAGAATATAATATATACAATCAAACCTGGATATCTTACATAATAGGCGATATGCTGACGGCTCGGATGTATTAAAAAGGAGCATTACTGCGTCATGCTCAAAAAAGATTCTAATAATGAATTACTTAATATAACAAGAATTAATGATTCCTTATTGAAAAAGGAAATGTAAATTATGATTTGCTCAATAAATAAAAGACTTAAAGGTCATGAAAGTTCCGAATATATTATTTATTAGATGATTTATTGAAAATTCCAAGATTATAACATATGCATTCAAACCTGGTTATCTTAGATAACAAATGGTATGCAGACGGTTCTGATTCATTAAGAAGGAACATGTTTGCATAATGCTCAAATAACGTTTCTAATAATAAATTACTCAATATGACTGGAAGTGATGACAGTTTATTGAAGAAGGACGTGCAAATTATGATTTGCTCAATAAATAAAAGACTTAAGGGTCATGACTGTTATGAATATATTATTGATTAGATAATTTATTGAAATTTCCAAGAATATAATATATGCAGTAAACCTGGCTATCTTAGATAATAGATGGTATGCAGACGGCTCTGATTCATCAAGAAGATGCATGATGGTGTCATGCTAAAGTTTCTAATAATGAATTACTCAATATGACTGGAAGTGATGACTCTTTTTAAAAATAAAGTGCAAAATATGATTTGTTCAATAAATAAAAGACTTAAGGGTCATGACTGTTATGAATAGATTATTGATTAGATAATTTATTGAAAATTTCCAAGAATATAATATATGCAGTAAACCTGGCTATCTTAGATAATAGATGGTATGCAGACGGCTCTGATTCATCAAGAAGATGCATGATGGTGTCATGCTAAAGTTTCTAATAATGAATTACTCAATATGACTGGAAGTGATGACTCTCTTTTTAAAAATAAAGTGTAAAATATGATTTGTTCAATAAATAAAAGACTTAAGGGTCATGACTGTTATGAATAGATTATTGATTAGATAATTTATTGAAATTTCCAAGAATATAATATATGCAGTAAACCTGTCTTAGATAATAGATGGTATGCAGACGGCTCTGATTCATCAAGAAGATGCATGATGGTGTCATGCTAAAGTTTCTAATAATGAATTACTCAATATGACTGGAAGTGATGACTCTCTTTTTAAAAATAAAGTGTAAAATATGATTTGTTCAATAAATAAAAGACTTAAGGGTCATGACTGTTATGAATAGATTATTGATTAGATAATTTATTGAAATTTCCAAGAATATATATATATGCAGTAAACCTGGCTATCTTAGATAATAGATGGTATGCAGACGGCTCTGATTCATCAAGAAGATGCATGATGGTGTCATGCTAAAGTTTCTAATAATGAATTACTCAATATGACTGGAAGTGATGACTCTCTTTTTAAAAATAAAGTGTAAAATATGATTTGTTCAATAAATAAAAGACTTAAGGGTCATGACTGTTATGAATAGATTATTGATTAGATAATTTATTGAAATTTCCAAGAATATAATATATGCAGTAAACCTGGCTATCTTAGATAATAGATGGTATGCAGACGGCTCTGATTCATCAAGAAGATGCATGATGGTGTCATGCTAAAGTTTCTAATAATGAATTACTCAATATGACTGGAAGTGATGACTCTCTTTTTAAAAATAAAGTGTAAAATATGATTTGTTCAATAAATAAAAGACTTAAGGGTCATGACTGTTATGAATAGATTATTGATTAGATAATTTATTGAAATTTCCAAGAATATAATATATGCAGTAAACCTGGCTATCTTAGATAATAGATGGTATGCAGACGGCTCTGATTCATCAAGAAGATGCATGATGGTGTCATGCTAAAGTTTCTAATAATGAATTACTCAATATGACTGGAAGTGATGACTCTCTTTTTAAAAATAAAGTGTAAAATATGATTTGTTCAATAAATAAAAGACTTAAGGGTCATGACTGTTATGAATAGATTATTGATTAGATAATTTATTGAAATTTCCAAGAATATAATATATGCAGTAAACCTGGCTATCTTAGATAATAGATGGTATGCAGACGGCTCTGATTCATCAAGAAGATGCATGATGGTGTCATGCTCAAATAAAGTTTCTAATAATGAATTACTCAATATGACTGGAAGTGATGACTCTCTTTTTAAAAATAAAGTGTAAAATATGATTTGTTCAATAAATAAAAGACTTAAGGGTAATGACTGTTATGAATAGATTATTGATTAGATGATTTATTGAAATTTCCAAGAATATAATATATGCAGTCTAACCTAGATATCTTAGATAAAAGATGGCATGCAGACAGCTCTGAGTCATCAAGAAGATGCATGATTGTGTCATGCTCAAATAAAGTTTCTATCCTTCTTCCCCCGTCTTGTTTAATCTTCCTACAAAATGCGGCGTCATTCTCGCAAATAGATCGAGCTACAAAACACTGTGAGAACTGTCAGTTTAATTATAGCCACCCGGTACTCCCAGCGAGGAATCTATCTGTGCAGAGATTATGCGGTCGTTTTGGGACACCCTGTATATTTGTTTTTTTTCTTTTGTGTATCATGAATGTTGTTATAATTCATCAAACGTGTCTATTCTTTTTCGAATTTATTCTTGCATCTTCATAATTTTTATTTTTATCCAAGAACATTTTCTTTCTCTCGTTTTTCAAATAAAGTAATTTATTCCAGTTTTAAAGTAGCATGTCTTCAATAAATATAACTACTAAAAAGAAAAAAAGCATCTCTTCTCAGAAACATGCGATTATAGAATCTTTACACATTGATTTTTCTCTTCCCTCTCGTTTATTCCAGCTCTATTTACACGTGCTGTTAAAAACCCTTTCATTTCGCTTCCAAAATAAACGCAGGCTAGCTCTCGACTAAATGCATAAAAACGGCTCGCAAAAATACAAGAAAAATCCTTACGCGTCTCCAACATGATCCTTAATAACGAATTAAAACCGTCGTAATGCCATTTATTACTCGACACACAAAACTCTTCTGGCATCTTAAAATTTTTCTTTAAGAATGAATGGGAAAAATAAAAAAAAGATGAATCCTCGAGTGAAGTGACTAGACTTTTCAAGCGAAGTCGAAAATAAAATCTGGGAACAGAATTTCTCCGGACTTGCAGTTTCTCTAAATAAAGTTTCGTCTTTTTATCTGAGATCGTTGCTTTTACTGATGATGAATGTTTTTTTTTTCCCAAAATTGAATAGCTTGTGTTACGCAATGGTCTTTTGAGTCGCCTCAAGTTTTCTGCTTTTTATTTTGGTTGTATACTTAAAGGGGACTATAGTGAATATAAAAAGCGAAAGAGGGTGCAGTATTGTCGAAATTTTAAGCCTCGTTCCCTGTTATAAAGGGAGTTGTTACACATTTGTAGAACGATTTCAATTTGGCTTTCAAGTGCAAAGACCATTTTTACTTTCTCGTATGTGTAGTTTTGGAAAAATATTGTAATTCTCTTGAAATGCGACCTCGAGATTTTGGTTGATCGTCACATTTTGAAGTCTAATTCCGAACCTAAGTACAGAAACCAAATTTCGTCTTTTATCTGAGATCGTTGCTTTTACTGACGATGAATGTTTTTTTTCGCAAAATTGAATAGCTTGTGTTACGCAATAGTCTTTTGAGTCGCCTCAAGTTTTCTGCTTTTTATTTTGGTTGTATACGTAAAGGGGACTATAGTGAACGTAAAAAGCGAAAGAGGAATGCAATATTTTCGAAATTTTAAGTCCCTTTTCTTGTTATAAAGGAAGTTGTTACACATTGCTAGGACGATTTCAATTTGGCTTTCAAGTGAAAAGAACATTTTTACTTTCTCGTATGTGTAGTATTAAAAAAATATTGTAATTCTCTTGAAATGCGACCTCGAGATTTTGGTTGATCATCACATTTTGAAGTCTAATTCCGAACCTAAGTCCAGAAACCAAATTTCGTCTTTTATCTGAGATCGTTGCTTTTACTGACGATAAATGTTTTTTTCTTTCTCAAAATTGAATAGCTTGTGTTACGCAATGGTCTTTTGAGTCGCCTCAAGTTTTTTTTTATTTTGGTCGTATACTTAAAGGGGACTACAGTGAACATAAAGAGCGAAAGAGGAATGCAATATTTTCCAAAAATTTAAGTTTCTTTCCCTGTTAAAGGAAGGGAGTTGCTACACCTTTTTTAGGACGATTTCAATTTTTCTTTAAAGCACAAAGAACATTTTTACTTTCTCGTATGTGTAGTTTTGGAAACATATCGTAATTCTCTTGAAATGCGACCTTGATATTTTGGTTGATCGTCACATTTTGAAGTCTAATTCAGAACCTAAGTACAGAAACCAAATTTCGTCTTTTATCTGAGATTGTTGCTTTTACTGACGATGAATGTTTTTTTTTTTTTCGCAAAATTGAATAGCTTGTGTTACGCAATGGTCTTTTGAGTCGCCTCAAGTTTTCTGCTTTTTATTTTGGTCGTATTTACTTAAAAAGGACTATAGTGAACATAAAAAGCGAAAGAGGAATGCAGTATTTTCGAAATTTAAGTCTCTTTTCTTGTTATAAAGGAAGTTGTTACACATTTTTAGGACGATTTCAATTTGACTTTTAAGTAAAAAGACCATTTTTACTTTCTCGTTTGTGCAATTTCAGAAAAATATTGTAATTCTTTTGAAATATGACCTCGAAATTTTGGTTGTTCTTCAAATTTTTAAGTCCTACTAAGTCCAATATACCCTTTTTTGAAATTATATCTGTAAATGGAAGTTTGTATGTGAAAAGGATAACTGGAGTTCGTTTCGATTATAGAACCAAATTTTGGTCACTTACATAATAGTAAAATCGCAGTTTTCTATCAACTTTTGGGTTATTACCCACTTAACGGAAGTAGAGATTTATCTGCTACATCCTGTAGTAGATAGTTACAAGCAATATCTACTTCCTGTTCTGTCAGTTTCCTATGCCGTTATATCCGTATCAATGCGATGCCATTACAGTTTGCAGTTCTCATGTCATTATATCGGATTCAGTGCGGTGCCATTTCAATTTGTAGCTCCATTGCCATTATATACAAATAATTGCGCTGTCATTTGAGTTTGCAGTTCCAATCCCATTATATACTATTCAGTGCGGTGAAATTTGAGCTTGCAGTTCTGATGCCATTATATCTGATTCAGTGCGGTGCTATTTCATTTCCCATGCTATTATATCCGACTAAGTGCGGTGCCATTTCAGCTTGCAGTTCTGAGGCCATCATATCCGATTGAGTGCGATGTCATTTCAATTTGCAGTTCCGATGCCATTATATCCGTTTCAATGCGGTGCCATGTCAGTTTGCAGTTTCTATGCCATTTTATCCGATTCAGTGCGATGTCATTATATCCGATACAGCGGGATGTCATTTCAGTTTTCAATTCAGATGCCATTATATCCTATTCAGTATGGTGCTATTTCAGTTTGTAGTTTCGATACCATAATACCCGATTCAGTGCGGTGCCATTTCAGTTTGCAGTTCCAATACCATCATATCCGATACCTCTGATCAGATGCCATTACATACCAAAATATATTTAGGCATATATATTTGTTTTTTTTTCTTTCGTGTTTCAGGAAAGCTGTTATAATTCTTTGAATGTATCTATTCTTTTTCAAAATTTTATAGTTCAAAATTCAAAATTTCATAATTCAAAATTCAAAATTTCATAAATTGTTTATAAAATTTTTGTTTGTTGGTCATGCTTTTGTTCTTAGATTTACAAACTATATGGCGATACCACGAATACAAAAAGTTGATCGCACTTTATGAAAACGATTTGATACAATGTTGTACGTATAAATGCTGTATTTTTACGGCGATTTGCTTCTCTTTCACAGCCATGCTCTTGGTCATATCTCCATCTCGAATTTACCATGAAAGTAGAATTTTTCTTAGTACTGTACTGTTAATTTTATCCCTTTCTTGTTGAGACGTTTTCCAAAGTCTATTAAGTGTTCATGGATGCTGTTTTTCTTAAGGCTCGTTCCTAAGAAACCGAAAAAGATCGGAAAAAATTCACTATGTTATTAGATGTACAAGTCTGAGGACACAGACCTCTCCTCTCTTTCAATGTCTTGGAGTCCACCTCAACGTTGTTCCTATTAAAGTTGACAAGGAAAACGCAGTTTAATATTCCACAATGAGAACCGAAATTGTCTGAATAGAAGTACTTGACGATATTACCGTGAATTTATAGGAACACGGGTACAAGAACATCGGAAACTTCCCCAAACCTTTATATAATTCATAATTAACCCTCCTAGTAGAACACACCGAGGAAAAAAATCTCCAAAATACGCTAAAGTTTTATTTTGTCAGTAAGCAAAGTGTTCTATGATTGTTCTATGATACTTCACCCTTTCTCGACTAGATTGGAATACGGGGAACCCACCCTCGTTATTATCCCTTTACTTTCGGTTATAAATATATAAATAGACATTATAGATTGTTAACTTTTAATACACATAAAGCTCGTCAAATCTCGAAGATCATCCCATAAGAAATAATGGATTCTAAAAGTACGAATAAAAATAATTTTTAAGAGAAATATTTATATTTTTTTACGGAAGTCATCCAAGCTATTTAAGTGGTGTAATTAGAGATACATCTGATACAGCAAACGAAATGCTTTGAAATAGAGATTGACAAAGCCATGAGAAGCTATCAGAGTCTATGTGCCTCAGGGAGTAGGGGTGCATCCCTCAATAAATGTCAGTCAAAGAGGGGTGCAAATCCTAGACAATCAACCTGACCTTCCTACCTCAAAACTCCATGGGGGAAAGCACTGGCAGAAATGTACAATACATCCATTTTCGGAACGTTTTTGGAAGTCAAAAATTGTACGTGACAGCTGGCAGAATTGTACGTGCGAAGCTCTTAGAGGGTTAAAGCACTTTAAATTACAAACTAGTTAATTTATAGTCATAATTGTAGTCTGTTATCTGCATATACAGGGTGTCCCAAAACGACCATATAATACCTGCACAGCTAGATTCCTCGTTCG
>CM063507.1:52140309-52145309 GCA_032207245.1 Pardosa pseudoannulata | reverse complement strand
ATTCTTTGAAAAAAATATAAATAATGGTTATATATATATATAATTTCTGTCTGGTACATGACGCATGTAATTGACAATTCTCTAAGATGCTTCAGCATAATTAATAAAAGTGTTGTTCCCACGCTAACATTCCGGTGCTTTCAGAGGGATATAGTCTACTAGAAGGAACTAACTGTCTTTCATCTAACTCGTTATTCGTGAACAAAGAAGCTCAGTGAGGATTTTAAAAGCTCACTTAACAGTCTAATTAGGGCGGGAAGGTCATTATAAGAAAAAGAAGCCGTCTGTCAGTAATTTTTAAATATGTGGTTTCGTTTTCAGGATACAGACATATATACATAAAAGGACAGATTTATTTTTATACACATGTGTATGTGTATGTATATATATACACACACACACACACATATATATATGTATATATATATATGTATATTATATGTATATATATGTATATGTATATATATATTTATATACACACACACATATATATATATATATATATATATATATATATATATATATATATACATAGAAGGACAGATTTTTATAAACATGTCTATGTATATGTATATATATATACACACACACAAACACATACACACATACACATATACATATATACATACACATATATACACACACACACATATATATATATATATATATATATATATATATATATATATATATATATATATATATATATATATATATATATATATATATATATATATATATATATATATATATATATATATATATATATATATATATATACATAGAAGGACAGATTTTTATAAACATGTCTATGTATATGTATATATATACACACACACAAACACATACACACATACACATATATACATATATATACATACACACATATACATATATATATATATATATATATATATATATATATATATACATACACATATATATATATACATACATATATATATATATATAATATATATATATATATATATATATATATATATATATATATATATATATATATATATTATATATATATACATAGAAGGACAGATTTTTTATAAACATGTCTATGTATATGTATATATATACACACACACACAACATATACACACACACACACACACACACACACACACACATATATATATATATATATATATATATATATATATATATATATATATATATATATATATATATATATATTTATATATATATATATATATATATATATATATATATATATATATATATATATATATATATATATATATATATATATATATATATATATATATATATATATATATATATATATATATATATATATATATATATATATATATATATATATATATATATATATATATATATATATATATATATATATATATATATATATATATATACTTCACTACACATATAAAGTACTTCACATGCAATATTAACTTACTACTTTGGAATACTCTAAATTGATCTCCAACAATTTATATTTGTAAATATTTCACTATAATTACAATAAACAGTTTTAAGACTGCAAACTGAGCTTTTGCTTTTCTTAAATGAACTGCATCTCACTGTAATATGGGTTCCCAGCCGTTCCCAGCTTTGAGTAGAATGACAGTTTGATTAGCCCTCATGGAGCAAAACAGTAGACTGTAGCGCTCCAAGTCAACACAATTTTCTATGCGTCTATGTGAAAAACGGGGATACTGGAGAGCAAATTCGTCGGCAGTTAAGGGATAAATAAATATTGTTTGACCTCATTTTTAATAAAAATATGGGTTTCTAATTTTTAATTCATAAATGAAAAATGACTCGAAGCAAGGTACAACCAGAGGTGGGGAACCCTTTAAAAACTAGAGGTCACATTTAATTTAGGAAATAAAAATGATGGTTTCCTAAGCTGAAATAATTTTAAATGCAACTTTTTGGGAATTACTATAGTTTTTGTATGATCTATAGATTTACTCCATTATATTGAATAATGAAAAAAACATTTGGTATGCAACTTTAATTTAATTTCATATAATATTTTATACAAAAAAGTTTCTCTAACACTTTTTACCCAAAAAATGAAAGCGGAATGAATGTATGTAAGGTTTTTAGATGTATCCTTTTATTAAATATTTAAAGAAATCTAATCTATATTTCTAATAATTAACACTGCATACAACTTAATTTTAGGTTTATAAAAGAGTTTATACAAATAAATATGTTTCTCAAATATCTTACCCATCATAATAAAGCAGAATGAATAAGGTTTTTAGATAACTTTTCATATCTATAATTTTATTAAGTATTTAAAGACTTAAAAAACATATAAATATTTGGCATGCAACTTAATTTTACGTTCCTTTAATATTTTATACACAAAATATATTTTTCAAACATCTTTTACCCATCATACTAAAGTTTAGAATTTATGAATGTAAGGTTTTTAATACTTATGATCTTATAAGTACTAGCATATAGCCCGTCATATGACGGGATCAGTAAAATATTTAACTTTCCAGAATTGTAAAGGTACCCTATGAGGCAGGTAAAAAAATGGTTTGTTTTTTGGTTGAGAATTATCGTTCTACAAAAATAATCGATTAAAATTATCACATATGTACCTAATCTATTATTTAAGCCAAATATAAAAGAAAATTATTTACGTAATATCGAAGCTTAGTGATAAAATGGATGAGAATAATACAGAAAATATTTAAATAATCTAAAATATATGATTTAATGAGATAAAGGAAGGACATCATAATGATAGAAAATAATGTTATTTTTACCCATTTATTATGTGATAAATTGATGAATTTAATAGCCTGCTTGATATAATGGCATTAAACGCTCGAAAAGGGAAACGAGGTGGATTTCGAACGTTTTAAATATGACAGTATTTTTCGCTGTGACATGATGCTTATTGATACCCATTTATTTTAGAATCTGATCTATAGTTTATAAAAAAAAGTTGAAAAAATAGTAAACATTTATTTTGAAAATAATAAAACAACTTTAGGAAACAGAATTTAAAAGAAAAAGCAGCAAATATGAAATTAATTAAACATTTAGAAAAATTTGGCTGGTTCGGGGACAGAACCGTCAAGCCGAGAAATACGATGATCAAATGGACAAACTCTCTACCGAACGTGCTAGGCCTACACATGGCAAAGAAACTAATTAGAGTATATGAGGGTTGAAAACACAGTCCAATTTAAATATTACGCTCCGCCTCGCTGCTATTGAATTTATTATACTAAATTCATATCAAGAATAAATTTAGTATAGAATAAGAGGGAGAATAAGATTTGAAATAATAGCATTAAACGCTCGCAAAGGGGGATGGCGTGGATTTCTAACTCGCTTTGAATTTTGCTAACCCTAACTCATAAAAAATCCAATATGGATGTCTATATCCATTTTAGGTACAACCGCTTCATAAATTCGTGGACAGACAACTTAGGCTAATATTATAAAGGGGATTTAAAAATTTCTAGTCAATCGAAGCAGATTGACAATTTGATATTTTATACAAATGGATGTATCTTAAACACTTTTTACCCTTCATACTAAAATAGAATGAATGAGTGCAAGGCTTTAATATTATAATTTTATTATATTAAATATTTAAAGATAGATTAAACACTTAAAACCAGGGCTTCGAACCGTAATTTTTTTTGTTCCGGTTTTCGTTCCGGTTCAACTAAAAAATTAATATCGGTTCAGTTCGGTTTTCGCTCCGCCAAAAATAACGGTTTTCGGTTCAGTTCCGGTTTTCGCTCCTCCAAAAATAACTGTTTTCGTTTCAGTTCCAAATGAATAATTTCATTTTATGTATATTCTTATTTGTACTAAAAATGTAATTCTATCAAAATTTAGAAGATTTTATTCTTTTTTTAATTGGTACACTATGTGAATTGATACAAACAGCAGGTACGATAAGAGCGGCGAGCATTGGCATTGTTATCCATTATCAAAATCGCATTTGACAACTAGGTTCATGATTACCCACATTCGTCGTTTGACTCTCACATCGTGCACTTGGCCTTGCAATAATTATGTAAAAAATATATTATTTATTTAACATATGAAAATTGCCTCTAATTATTAATATATCTTCTAACGCGGTTTCACTGAGATTACTTCTGTTGTCTCGGAGAATAAATTTCAAACCTGAAAACGCTCTTTCAACAAATATCAAAATAGGAAATTGAGAAGCAGTATACATGTAATGATAATTATAAAGTTGACGTTAAATTAGAAAATATTGATAAGTTGGTAACAGTAACAAAATGACTGAAAGATATATCGAACTGAAATAAACTGATATTTTTTTTGGTTCAGTTCCGGTTTTCGTTCTGACCAAAATAACGGTTTTTTCCGGTTTTCGGTTTTCGGTTCAGTTCCGGTTCGAAGCCCTGCTTAAAACAAATAAACACTTTTGAAACAGATAAACACATTGCATGAAACTAAATTTTAGGTTCATAGGTAAGTTCAATGGATTCCCCAGGGTGTAAATGCTGAATACCTCTGGTACATAACATAAAATAGTTTTACCCTATTTTTTCAGAAAAGAAAAGTTATGTTTTATTCAGAATGAAAATGCTATTTTTACGGAATTCATCTTCTTTTAAAAACCCTACTTTTCTTCCACATATTTTAAATTCTCTTTTACTCTTCCAAAAAATAAACGCAGCTTATTCAGCCGTCAGTTGTTGCAGATGCTATTATTAGAATTCTACGCTCCTTTTAAAATTCTGCTTATTTACATCCAGCTGCCGGAAGTCATTTATCAAACGCCGAAACGGTTACCGTTAAACATGAAAAGTTGTATGCATGTCAGTTATTTTTTCCTTGTAACAATTGAACACCGGAGTTTCAAAGGTATTTCCAAAATATATGAGGCAGAACCTCGTTATTTCGAATTTCACGAGGAACGTAACATATTTGGAACAATCCAAAATTTGAATCATCCAATTTCGCTAAAAATGCCTAACAGA
>CM063507.1:52115309-52135309 GCA_032207245.1 Pardosa pseudoannulata | reverse complement strand
TCCATTAACATTTTTCGTATGACAGACACATTATCCGGGATTATTGCAGACGGCGGCCTTCCTGTGTGTTTTTCATCCTTAAGAAAATTGCGACCTCTGCTAAATTCTTTAAACCATCTGAATACAGTAGCACGAGCTGGAGATTCATCACCAAATGTCAATTGCAACCCTTGAAAGCGTTCTTCTTGATTTAATCCTGCTTTAAAATCGCAGAAAATCATACATTATTATTAATTTTTCTTATTTAATACAATTATATCATTTTATTTTTTTTGAAATATATCTATCTAAACAAGTTGAAGTAAGTCAGTAAAAATCAGTCTACTGTGTTAAAATACTTTGTATTTTAAAATTAAACCATTATTTTTATTTTGTAAATTCTATTCTGCGCGTATCTCAAACATTTCAGAGTAACCCTCGCATAAATAGTTAAAGCCTTATTCCTGTGAATATGCGATGAAGTACTCAATGTCGTAAACACCAACATCCTGGTCATATGCTTAGCATTACGTCTCTTTTGTTTTCTTTCTGGACATTCGTTTGAAACTTCCTTCAATCACGAATAAACTTCCTCTCGTTTTTCCTCTATTGATAGCCTTGGTCAGAAAAACTCATCTATCCTTATTTGGAGTGTCGTGTAGTCCAATGAATCACTTGGCGTAATCATAATTTAAAATTTCTTTTCGTAGAAATATATTTTAGACCGGAAGAATTATAAAGTAGCTGAACTATATTACTTCTTTAGCTCATTGTACCTTAAAAATACATTTTCTGCCAAGGGACTTCTAGATTGAAAGATTTTCTAGAAAATGTCCTGAACATGCGAAAAAAATATTGAAATAATTTTATATTTTTAAATACATTTTAATAAACATTATTACATTACATTATTACATTATTACATTATATTATTACACTTTTAATGTTACAGTGTAATTGTACTTTGATTTTGCCTACGAAAACTTACTAGAATACTTCAAATCCCAAAAGAAATTTACAGATTTTCAAAACACTTAAAATTAATATATTTATAAAATGACTATTTTTGATATGAAAAATTTTTATAACTTACATACATTACATTATTACATTATATTATAACACTTTTAATGTTACAGTGTAATTGTATCTTGATTTTGTCTACGAAAACTTACTAGAATACTTCAAATCCCAAAAGAAATTTCCAGATTTTCAAAACACTTAAAATTAATATATTTATAAAATGACTATTTTTGATATGAAAGATTTTTATGACTTACATACATTACATTATTACATTATTACATTATATTATTACACTTTTAATGTTACAGTGTAATTGTACTTTGATTTTGCCTACGAAAACTCACTAAAATACTAAATATCCCAAAAGAAATTTGCAGATTTTCAAAACACTTAAAATTAATATATTTATGAAATGACTATTTTTGATATGAAAGATTTTTGTGACTTACATACATTACATTATTACATTATATTATTACACTTTTTATGTTACAGTGTAATTGTACTTTGATTTTGCCTTCGAAAACTCACTAGAATACTAAATATCCCAAAAGAAATTTGCAGCTTTTCGAAACACATAAAATTAATATATTTATAAAATGACTATTTTTGATATGAAAGATTTTTGTGACTTACATACATTACATTATTACATTATACTATTACACTTTTTATGTTACAGTGTAATTGTACCTTGATTTTGCTTACGAAAACTTACTAGAATACTTCAAATCCCAATAGAAATTTGCAGAGTTTCAAAACACTTAAAATTAATATATTTATAAAATGACTATTTTTGATATGGAAAATTTTTATGACTTACATACATTACATTATTACATTTGTTGTAATGTACATACAACCAATACACCAGTGTTCGTTACAAGGGGGGAACCACAGAATGAATATAATACTTTATATTGAGATTCAGACATTTATTCTGTACATTTATTTACAAAAAGATCCTTGGTTATCATAATCATCAATTATTTATATCTTCTATTTACACTATAATTATCACACATCACTTTATAAGGAATTATTATTATTAACAGAGGCCTAAATTAAATGACTGTAAATATTATTTTATAAATTACCTCCATTAAAGTCACAGGGGAAAGGCATTTCCTCACGGGCGCACGGGACAAGTTGGTGATGGTGGATCCTTGTTCCACTTCTCTCAACTCCCCACTTCAACTCCTCTCCTTAACTTCATTTGCAAACTCCTCACCTCGGTCCCAACGCCCCTTTTTTCTTCTTATCCAATCCCTTGTCTTCGGGAAATTTTCACATCTCATGCCCTTCGGGAGTAGGTGGCTCATTAAAATAGCCCCTTTTGTGCAATCTGACATTACTTTTTAGCCCCTGCTCCCATAACTCACGGTTACAGCTCTGTGCGAGATTGACCGTTACGCAGCCATTCCGTGATAAATACCTTTTCTGCAGGGGTCCCTAAACTTGACGTGAACAATTGGAGTCCAAAATTATTCTAGGAAAATCCTCCCACGGTTATGCATGCACGTGCAGACCACCGTGGGCAAGTACCTCGGTACAACATTATTACACTTTTAATGTTGCAGTCAGTTGCTTAGGTAGCAATGCCAAAAGAGTCAGTTTTGTCTGGGAACTCGGTCTGATAACATCATCCAGGCTTGTCGTGGTAAAGTATGAGAATAAAGGATTTCTAAATGGCATAGCCATGGACAGAAGGATTACAATAAAGAAGGTTCTATATATGAAATGAAATGTGTCTTCCGTGCATTAACCACTAGCCCATGTCCTGTATATAATATATATATATATATATATATATATATATATATATATATATATATATATATATATATATATTATATATATATATATATATATATAATTATATATATATATATATATATATATACATATATATATATACATATATATATATATATATATATATATATATATACATATATATACATATATGTATATATATATATATATATATATATATATATATATATATATATATATATATATATATATATATATATATATATATATATATATATACATATATATATACATATACATATATATATATATATATATATATACATATATATATACATATATATATATATATATATATATATATAATATATATATATATACATATATATATATATATTATATATATATATACATATATACATATATATATATATATATATACATATATACATATATATATATACATATATATATATACATATATATATATACATATATATATATATATACATATATATACATATATATATATATATATATATATATATATTATATATATATATATATATATATATATTATATATATATATATACATATATATATATATACACATATATATATCATATATATATATATCATATATATATATATCATATATATATATATCATATATATATATCATATATATATATCATATATATATATATCATATATATATCATATATATATCATATATATATATCATATATATATCATATATATATATATATACATATATATATATATATATATATATATATATATATATATATATATATATATATATATAATATATATATATATATATATATATATATATATATATATATATATATATATATCAGCGGCGTGCGGTAGGTTTTCATGCAGGGTGTGCAGAGAACATGGTTTTTCCAATAAATCTTTAATTATTGAGACAACTGAGTTCTCCATTCTGAAACGGGTTATTTATTATGAATGTAAATTTAAAGATTACAATAAATAAAATATTTACCTTCGAGTAGTCGAGTTATAACTATAAAAATTCCTAAACGTATGAGAATTCTACTGGCACTGAAGCAAAAATCATGTCTTGTGTTTTGTGGTATAAATGGAATGTGAAATATGGAAATATGTGGTAATAATGGAATGGAAATGTACTTCATTTACAATTCAAAAACGCAAGAAAAAGAAACCTTTCTATTTTCCCAATACTAATAACAAAGAAATATCAATTCATTTGTTATTCTTAACACCAGTTCTTTATTTACCCATTCCTGGATTTGGACTTTTTTATTCAACTTAGTTTCTTAGAGATGTGGTTCGAGAAGGAAATTGTATTTCCAATATTTCAAATGTATTTGCATTTGAATACATGACCCTTCTCAGTGGCAAATGTAGCAATATTAATGATTAATCTGCATGGGATTGTAGTTTGCTGCAATCTCTAGATTGAGATAAATTGCTATTTTAAAAACTGCCTTACTGAATTTTCAGTTTTTAGTGTTTATTTTTCTTTTGAAATGTATAATTTTATTAATAGTGCATAGAAATGTAATAAATAATTCATACACTAACTAGCCTAACATCAGTAGCTTGCGGTAGGTTTTCATGCAGGGTGTGCAGAGAACATGGATTTTCCAATAAATCTTTAATTACTGAGAAATTTGTGTTCTCCATTCTGAAACGGGTTATTTATTATGAATATAAATTTAAAGATTAAACTAAATAAAATATTTACCTACGAGTAGTCGAGTTATAACTATAAAAACAGCTAAACTTATGAGAATTCTACTAGCACTGAAGCAAAAATCACGTCTTTTGTTGTATGGTATCATATCGGCGTCGAAAAAACAACGCTTCGGACTTCTACGAAAAACTTATATGTTCAGCAAACGTCGCACCACATGGCGCCGCCGCTGCGGTGCGTCCTCTGGATGTTCATTGGTGCCGACAAACCGAAAGTCTATTCAACGTGTAGAGGATTTCACTGCACGCTGGCACAATAGAATGAACTGTTTCTTGTTCGGTCAGTGGATTAAATTATATTTATTAATTTATTTAATATTTGGAAATCATATATTCTGCGAAGAACATCTTGACTATTTTAAAACAAAACCAGGGATATGGTGTTACATAATATAACTTATATACTGTAAGACACAATGAATGGTAAAATTTGGACTGTTCTGTTAAAATTCGTTTCTTTAAAACAAAACAACATTGTTTTTCAGCTAATTATTTCAATAAATATAATACATCACCGAAATTAATTTACCACACTAAAACATTTCACTTTATATTGATGAAATACTTCTTTTATATTTCCATGAAAACAAAATCTTACAATATATAAATTTAAACATAACCGTCTGCAAAATCGTATAGCCAGTTAATCAGTTAAAAAAGCAAAAAAAAAAAAAAGTTCCCGTTCTAATACAACGTTTAATAAACCGTACCTTCGGATGATTCTGAATGCCAAGTGCAGGAAAAATAGCTACACTTGCTGAGTGCCATAGTATGCTGTTCTTCTCCAGTAGCCCATACATATAAAGCGTGATTTTCAATTTAGTGCGTAGTGCGTACACATCAGAACTTCTTATGCTCGTTTGCTTTTGAACGTGCTACGTGGTGCAGCACCTAATACCGCACGCACTGCGGGAATACAAGTAAGCAAATCAACATAATATTTGAATATATTATAAATAATATTTATTATATACCATATAAAGATAAGTAGACATGGGTGCAGAAAATTACTGTCCCTCATAATTTTGCCAGGGTGTGCAGTGCACACCCTACACATATGGACCGCACGCCACTGGTTGCAGTGTAATTGTACTTTGATTTTAACTTCGAAAAGTTTTTAGAATACTGAATATCCCAAAGGAAATTTGCAGATTTTCAAAACACTTAAAATTAATATAGTCATAAAATGACTATTTTTGATATGAAAGATTTTTATTACTTATATACCAAAAATATTATATTTCATTAAATTAATTAATGAACTTATAGTTTAAATGAATCTTTACATTGATAGATGAATGGATAATTTGATAAAGAGATGGAATTAATGTATAGATTAAACAAATTATATAATTCATTAGATCAATCAACATTTTAAGAATTGTTTTTGCAAGATTATTTGTTACTCCTTACCCAAGTTTTTCATTGCAAACAAAGACAAATTTAACTTTAAAATAATCAGAAATGTGTAGTTTATAAAATGTATTAAGAACACAGTAAATATAAATCAATAAGTATGTAAAAAATAAGTTCAAAATTGAAAAAATATATAACTTTTAATTAAATTTTAATTTTTAAAAATATTGAAAATATTATAATATCATCATTATATCGTTTTATTCTATATATCAATAATGAGAAATGTGTGGTTTATAGAATTTATTAACAACAGTAAATATGAATCAACAAGTATGTAAAAAAGAAGTTCAAAATGGAAAAAAATAAATAACTTTTAATTAAATTTTAATTTTTAAAAATATTGAAAATATTAAAATATCATCATTATATCGATTCATTCTATAGATCAATAATCAGAAATGTGTGGTTTATAGAATGTATTAACAACACAGTAAATATGAATCAACAAGTATGTAAAGAGCAAGTTCAAAATGGAAAAAATAAATAACGTTTAATTAAATTTTAATTTTTAAGTATATTGAAAATATTTGAATAACATCATTATATTGATTCATTCCATAGATCAAAAGCAAATATTGAAATGCAGAAAATTTGACACAGGTATATTTATTAGATTTTATTTAATTTTGCACCTAAATAAAAAATTTGAAGTAATCAGAAATGTGTCGTTTATACAATTTATTAACAACACACTAAATATGAATCAACAAGTATGTAAAGAACAAGTTCAAAATTGAAAGAATAAATAACTTTTAATTAAATTTTAATTTTTAAGATTATTGAAAATATTAGAATATCATCATTATATCGATTTATTCTATATATCAATAATCAGAAATGTGTGGTTTATAGAATTTATTAACAAAAGTAAATATGAATCAACAAGTATGTAAAGAACAAGTTCAAAATAGAAAAATAAATAACGTTTAATTAAATTTTAATTTTTAAGAATATTGAAAATATTAGAATGTCATCATTATATCGATTCATTCTATAGATCAATAATCAGAAATGTGTGGTTTATAGAATGTATTAACAACACAGTAAATATGAATCAACAAGTATGTAAAGAACAAGTTCAAAATGGAAAAAATAAATAACGTTTAATTAAATTTTAATTTTTAAGAATATTGAAAATATTTGAATAACATCATTATATTGATTCATTCCATAGATCAAAAGCAAATATTGAAATGCAGAAAATTTGACACAGGTATATTTATTAGATTTTATTTAATTTTGCACATAAATAAAATATTTGAAGTAATCAAAAATGTGTCGTTTATACAATTTATTAACAACACACTAAATATGAATCAACAAGTATGTAAAGAACAAGTTCAAAATTGAAAGAATAAATAACTTTTAATTAAATACTAAATTCAAGAATATTAAAAATATTAGAATATCATCATTATATCGACTCATTCTATATATCAATAAACAGAAATGTGTGGTTTATAGAATTTATTAACAACAGTAAATATGAAACAACAAGTATGTAAAGAACAAGTTCAAAATGGAAAAAATAAATAACTTTTAATTAAATTTTAATTTTTAAAAATATTGAAAATATTAAAATATCATCATTATATCGATTTATTCTATATATCAATAATCAGAAATGTGTGGTTTATAGATTTTTTATCAACAATAAATATGAATCAACAAGTATGTAAAGAGCAAGTTCAAAATGGAAAAAAATAAATAACTTTTAATTAAATTTTAGTTTCTAAGAATATTGAAAATATTAGAATGTCATCATTATATCGATTCATTCTATAGATCAATAATCAGAAATGTGTGGTTTGTAGAATGTATTAACAACACAGTAAATATGAATCAACAAGTATGTAAAGAGCAAGTTCAAAATGGAAAAAATAAATAACGTTTAATTAAATTTTAATTTTTAAGAATATTGAAAATATTAAAATATCCTCATTATATCGATTTATTCTATACATCAATAATCAGAAATGTGTGGTTTATAGAATTTATTATTAACAGTAAATATGAATCAACAAATATGTAAAAAAGAAGTTCAAAATGGAAAAAATATTGAAAATATTAGAATATTATCATTATATCGATTCATTCTATAGATCAATAAAAATCAAATATGTTTATAGAATTATTAACACACAGTAAATATGAATCAACAAGTATAAAGAACAAGTTCAAAATATAAAAATATAAATAACGTTTAATTAAATTTTAATTTTTAAGAATATTGAAAATATTAAAATATCCTCATTATATCGATCTATTCTATACATCAATAATCAGAAAGGTGTGGTTTATAGAATTTATTATTAACTACAAATATGAATCAAGAAGTATGTAAAGAACAAATTAAAAATGGAAAAAAATAAATAACTTTTAATTAAATTTTAATTTTTAAAAATATTGAAAATATTAATATCATATACATTATTCTATAATAAAAATCAGATATTTTATAAAAATTTATTAACAAAAGTAAATATGAATCAACAAGTATGTAAAGAACAAATTCAAAATAGAAAAAAATAAATAACTTTTAATTAAATTTTAATCTTTAAAAATATTGAAATATTAAATATATTATATCGATTTATTTCTGTTATCAATAATGAAATGTTTTTTATAAACTTATTATTACTGTAAAAATGAATAACAAGTATGTAAAGACATAAAATAAAAATAAATAACTTTTAATTAAATTTTAATCTTTAAAAATATTGAAAATATTGGAATATCACCATTATATCGATTCATTCTATAGATCAATAATCAGAAATGTGTGATTTATAGAATTTATTAACAAAAGTAAATATGAATCAACAAGTATGTAAAGAACAAGTTCAAAATATATATATAATATAATAACGTTTATATTAAATTATATATTTTATAGAATATTTAAAATATATAGATATATATATATTATATATTCATATAATATATATATATATATATAATATATATATAATTTATTATACATACATAAATATATACATATATATATATATATATATATATACAAATATATATATAAATATATATGTATATTAAATTTTAATTTTTATATATTATACATATATAATAATATATATATATACAATATATATATATATATATATATAACAAATATTTATAATATAATATATAATTATATACATATATATATATTATATATTATTAATATTCATATTATATGTATATATATAATATATATATATATATATATATCTAAATATATATAATATATATTTATAATATATATATTATATATATATAAAATATATATAAATATATACATATATAACATATATATATATAATATATATATATATAAATATATATAAAATACATATAAATATATATATATATTATATATATAATATATTTATATATATTTTATAAATATATATTTATATATAACATATATATATATATATATATATTTATAAATAAAATTTATATTATAAAGCATATATATTAAATAAATATATATATATATTATTATATATATAAATATATTAATATATAAATATATACATTATATACTATATATATAATATACTGAGCAGCTGTTGAATTCCATTTCTTTTCTATTTATTGGACGTTTAGAGACAGGAAGGAGATATTTTGCTTCGAAATAAATCATAGGTTTTCCTTTGTTCTCTAAAATATAGACGAAAAAGTAAATATTGAAGGGTGAAAGATGATGATTTTGAAGCATCTCAATTTAAAGATGATTTTATTTTGTTTGGGTTGTATAGAAAATATTTTTATTCGAGAAAATATTTATTGATTCTTGGAATTCTTTCTATACTAACAATCTTCCGTCTTTTTTTCTAAAATATATGATCGAAACTAAGGGAAGTTACTATAACGTTTGTAAAATTGGTGTCGAAAACTTCCGTTTGTTTATTAAGTCGCGTTAAATTTCTGAACGTATAATTTTAAGAAATCATTGAAATAGACTTTCAATTAAAGACATATTATGTTTTAAAGTGATATTTGCTTGTATTTCTTTTTGATCGTTTTTGCTGTTATTAATTGATTAGAAGTTTGTTGGAAATCTTTCAATAGAGGGTCTCTTGAGCACATTTAAAATGTGCATAGATGCTCATGGATAGATGCATCTGGTGCATAGATGTTTAAAGTGTTCAGTAAAGAAAATTAACGTTTGGTTACGTTTGGACAACTGCGATACACTGTTATAATTTACGAGGGCTAATGAGGCCACGATCTACTGTTTAAAAGCCCGTTGTTCAGAGCGGCTACTAGCATCCATGCCAACAGTAGGATTCAAATCCTCGAACTACGATACCGAAGAGCAGCGCTCTATCATTTGGTCGTCATTCTGCTAAGTGACGGCTGAGGTCAGAATGTTATATTATTAAGGAAAATTGGATTGTAACTATTACATATGTGGTTGTATAATAAATAACTGAATCTCAATTTAAACTATTATATCTAAGTCTATTTTCCTTCAACTTTAATTTTCTTCTAAATGCATGCTCTAAGATTGTCATTTCTAATGAACATTTTCCTCTATCAATTCAGTCAGGTGTGATAGCCATTTTTTATGTCTAGCAAACAATGGTCTCCAAATCTTAAGGAAAGCCAAATGCCAACTGAAATCCTTAATTTCAGAATGGAGACAGGTACAGCTTTTTAGAACGACAGAACTGAATCAGCGACTATCATTCGAATTAAGATCCTAATCGAATATGCACCAAGAGGTCCCGAATGCCGAAGAAAGTCCACCAGCTAAATATATCGAAGGGAGAACTTGAAGTGGATAATCAGAGACCACTTTTCATTCCACTTTTCAATGGTCAAAACTTATTTTACTTCTAAGATGACGACATCCCTAGATCAGCCTTAAAAATAGTTCGAGTAGATTCAATATTCTTCATTAGCCTTCGTATAGGAAAAAGAAGACCGTAGTGATTCTACCCAAACCAAACCGATGTACTTCAAGAAATAGTCGAGTTTTTTACTGTGATTCAATATTCCCGATAGATTATTAGCTCAGAAAGGGAATTACTAATTTTTAAAATAGTAACCAGTTATCATAGAATAAAAAACTAAAATTCTATGAATAAGCCTGCAGTAAGTTAATCTTGGCAGATTAATCTTGTCAAAGACAAAGATCTGAGTATAGCAGGTGGTGACTATTAAGGTGATTTGTGAAGGAATGACTTGATTCATGGAATCCAACAGCAATGGACGGGAGCTGACAAGTTAATGGTTACATTAAGATGATGTAGTGAGCAGGGGTCAACCAAGGCCAAATGATCAGTACCTGTGGCTACCTGCAACGTCAAGAGGTTCCCATGGGAAAGTGATACAGGACCCTGGAATGCATTAGGAGGAGGATCCAAAATGCTCATAGCAAGTAGAAAAAGGGTCACACCCAATATTTGTTGTTATTGGCAAATCTTATTGGACAGTATGAACGATTGGGAGTAAGAAAAACGATAGTGAGTTGACGACGTTAGAGAGAAGGAGAAGAAATGGGGGTCCTAGAGTGATGTCTCTGCTGATTCCCTAGGCCATGCCTCGACAGTTGTAGGTCTACTTATTGTATGTGCTCGTTCTCCTGAATCCATGGAGTGAAGAAGCAGCTCCGTTCCTGTCTAGAACGCCCCAGCATCAAGCCCGAGCCGTACCGGAATTCACCCTGAGCAGTCCTACTACAGATGCTCGTTGCCAGTATTTGAGGTTCGTCCATTCTTCTGCATCCAGAGTAAGTTACTGATTTAAGACTGTAGTTACCATCTCATAGTTAAAGAACATTTAGTAGAGATTATTAGATTAAATAAATTGTTTAATTCTGTGCCATTATACTGTACTAATTGTATGCTTATAACTGTAAATAATGCTTAATAATAATTCAATGTTAAGTTTGGAGAATTAACCTTTTCGAAGGAACTGGGACAGCATATGTCTTGTGCTCGTCTTAGTTCTTATGAGGGAAAGGGACAGTTTCGGCTGCTTAGAGTGGGTAAAAATTTCTTTGACCGCCTTAGTGTTGGATGGGTAAATAATTACTTGTGTCTTTATGCCCCTTTAAAGCAAGAGCTCCTTCAGGGCACACACTTACAGAGAGTCTCTTTGAAAAGGTTAAGTATTACGAATTATTTTGGCCAAGCACATAACCTGGGTTATAGCTATAGGAAGATCAATGTTATGAGAACGTATTAAATGATACGTACATTGCAACAAAACTAATCTCGAAATATGTCATCTAACATCCTATTTATTAACATTAAATTTTATCAAAAATTGGTAAAAGCTAAGATATTTGAAATAAATTCAATTCTTGGAATTAATTTTACGAACCAGAAACTTCCCAGCTATATGATGGAGATTTATTTTACCAACAAATTTTACTAGTAATTGGCAAGAGGCAGAGCATTTGAAATTAAAAAAAAAGAAATTCACTGACAGGAATTAATTTAGAGCTCATTTAACTTTTTTTCACGAACTTTAAAATCGCTACATCCACTACATCCAGTACATAATTGATCTTGTCTTTTCGTGATCGCAGCGTGTGGTTAATTTAGATACGGAGATCCGAGATCGCTGTGCAATAAATTTTTCCCGACCGAGAGATAATTAGTTTTTCGCACGCGTCTGTAATTCTTCCCGAAATCTACCGCATTGAATTTTCTTCTCTGAAACGGAGGTCATTTGCCTGGGAGAAAAGTGGGATGGTGTGAAAAAAAAATTATCCCGCATTAAAACAGCGCACAAGAAAATGAATTATGCATGAAATAAGATCACATACTTTATATTATACGTTAAATATATTAATGAAATGTTATTGCATGTATGTAAGCATTTTTTATGTGTAAATTAGTTTTGATTTAAAATATAAGTATTTTTGAGTAACGTGCAATTTTGTTTAGTGATACTCAAAAATATTTTGCACTCTTTGCTGCAAATATTCGTCCAAACTTCCCATCTTAAACTATAAACTGTATTTTCCAAAGAAGTATAACTCTTTAGTTGTTTCTGTAATACCACATTATATTGCTACGAATTTTCCAAACAAAAGCTGTTTGGAGATTGAGTAAACTTGAAATATAGTACAGCAGAATAGAAGAAAATTTATTTGTATTGCAGTGAAAGCACGTTTACAACAGATAAAAACTAGCTAGGTTGGCGACAATACAATCAATACAGAACTCTAACATCAAAAGACAGTTGTGAAAGCTAACACATTTTTAGGCTGATTGACTCTCCTAGCTGTCATCCGCAGTCATTTATATAGGCTCTCAAAAGCCTGGAATGTTCCAGAAAGTACTAGGGATAAACGGTCGCCAAAAACATCCCCAAGTCGCTAAATTCGGTATTATATCGCCAATTTGACGCAAAAATTAGTTCCATCAAAACATGGCCAAGAAGCCAATATCTCGCCAATCAGGCGACTTTCCATTGAATTACAATAGGATTCAGATTACAGAGCATAAAAACTCTGTAATTCACCAATTTTCATGTAACATACGACAAACTAAACCTGATTACGTAAATTATATTAAGTGTAAAAACTAAACTTATGCGTACATAAATTATTTAGTATAAAAACGGAACTACATATGTATAAACTTAATGTAAACAATTTTAAAACATTTGTCTCCATAAGGATCATTGGTGGCCTATTTTATTACTTCAGTAAAACACCGTAAATAGTAGGTGATCGTCCAAACAGATTGATCTTTGAGCTATCATTTAATGCTGCCAGTCACTCTCTATAAATATTTTGCAATATATATATATATATATATATATATATATATATATATATATATATATATATATATATATATATATATATATATATAGCACATTGAATGACAAGCCTACTGTTAAAAATACTGTTAACATGCGCTTTATTATGGTTTTAGAAAATGTGTTATATTCTATCATCCTTACTCATTATTGAAATAAATCCACATATATTACATTGTCTGTTAAAACATTAAAAAGAAATAATTGATTAAGAAAATTCCTTCATTGTATTGAAAATAAGTTTTGTTTTTAAGTGCAAGTATATTTAATCATTACATTTTTATAATCCTTTTAAAGACTTAATATTATTAAGCATAAAAAGGTTATTTAGCCATTTGGTCACCATTAATTAGACTTCCATAAAATTTTCAGAATCTTAAGATACTTACAATACACATACCGTTTTCTGTTATCACCCTTTTAAATATTAAATATCATTAAGCAGAAAAATGTTTTTTTAGCCATTTGGTCAGCATTAATTAGACTTCCATAAAACTTTCAGAATCATAAGATACAATACACTTACTGTTTTCTGTTATCATCCTTTTAAATGATAAATTTATTTAAGAATAAAATTGGTTATTTAGCCATTTGGTCACCATTAATTAAACTTCCATAAAATTTTCAGAATCATAAAATACACATCCTGTTTTCTGTTATCACCCTTTTAAATGTTAAATAACATTAAGCATAAAATGGTTGTTTATCCATTTACTCAATATTAATTAAACTCCCATAAAAATTTTTAGAATCAGAACACACCCACACTTTTTTTTATTACACTTTTAAATGCTAAATATCGTTAAGCATATAAATTGATTATTTAGCCATTTGGTCACCATTAATTAAACTTCCATAAAATTTTCAGAATCATAAAATGCTTACATTACACATTCTGTTTTCTGTTATCACCCTTTTAAATGTTAGATATTATTAAGTATAAAAATGGTTATTTAGCCCTTTGGTCAACATTAATTAGAATTCTATAAAAATTTTCAGAATCAGAAAATACACACACTTTTTTTCTGTTATCACCCTTTTATGAAAAATATCATTAAGAATAACAATGATTGTTTAACTATTTGGTCACCATTAATTAGACTTCCATAAAATTCATAAAATACTTACAATACACATACTTTTTTTGTTATCCCACTTTTAAAAGCTAAATAATATTAAGCATAAAAAATGGTTGTTTAGCCCTTTCGTCACCATTATTTAGATTTTTACAAAGTTTTCAAAATCAGAAACTACTTACAAAACACATAACTTTTCTGATATCACAAATATACTTAATACTCCTAGAATCGTGTAAAATATCTCTTTCAACTAGATTAAAAAAGTTCTGGAAGTTCAACTACCTATAAATGACAAATAATTTATCACTGCACGAACTTGTTCCCAACATTTTTTTTCGATTTATCACGACAGCAGTATTTTTCCTCCACCCACAAATGAACTAGGAATATATGGTGAAATAAGGCTTCGAAGTTATGATGAATTCCTATTACAAATCTAAACTGACGGTAGTTTACTGAAGTTAAGGCTAGTTACTAAGTGCAGGTCACTAAAGTATAAACCAAGGTCATAAGGTCATAAAGTTACCTACATATTCAGCATTTCATAGGTAAAAATGCACGATATATATATGAGAAATACACAAGCACATAATGATAAAATACATTATTACAGTATATGTATGTAACCGGTACAAATATTCTTCACCAGTTGCGTTACAGAAGTAGCTTATAATCTTACTGCCAGGGCTTAACTGGCCATTTAACTCCCTATGTAAATTATTACAGGTCACTAAAACTAAGGTTTACCTACATCATTAGTATTACACAGACGAAAATACACGATATATAGCAGAAATACAAAAGCATATAATTATAAAACACATTATAACAGAATATATATATATATTATATATATATATATATATATATATATATATATATATATATATATATATATATATATATATATATATATAATATAAAACTCAATAAAACACAAAACGGATCACGCTAACATTACTCATGGATAAAGTTTGTTACGAGATCTCCTTTTTAAGAGGAAAAATATCTTTATTCTCTGTTTTCAGCAAAGAAACCACTCAGAAACTAACTCAACCATCGATCCGGCTTCCATTTTTGTGAATTTTTTATTTTTTTATTTTGCACGATATTCATTGCTGTTAAAGTAACGAATGAGCAACAGAGGGTGAAGGACCTTAGAAAATATAATATTGCATATATATGTACATATGTAGATGTGTATGTATGTATGAAATATTGAAATACCTTATTTACGTATTTTAATATTAATTTAATATTAATTTAATAACTTTTGTTCATAAAGTGAGTTCGGGGCTTGCGCGGTAATACTGATTTTCCCTCCAGACACGCTGTAGATTTTATTCATCCTCTGTCTGTACTACTTTAGCCAATAGTTTGTGCGTTCTCTTTAGACATGGGTATTTTTTATCACTTGATCAATTGTGCTTAGGGATTATTCGTAGTCTTTTTATCTCGGAAATCCCTACTTAAAAAATGTATGTGCGGGATAACACCGTCTATGTCCCTGACGTTGTAAAGGTAATTGCCTGTTATACGGATTTCATGATTTTACCAGAAATAAACTGTGTTGTGATTTTGATTCATGTATATATATATATATATATATATATATTATATATATATATATATATATATATATATATATATATAAATATATAATATATAGATATATATATATATATATATATATATTGTAGCGTACTGGGGCTCTAAGTGAGCCCGAAAAAGGATAGCGGAGGCCTACGTACAGACTATGATATTAAGAAATACAATAATGAAGTTATGAAAAATACAGATGAAACGATGAATATCTACAATGAAAAAATGATCGATGCAGGAATCAGCTTCCTAAGAAAAGAAAAGGGAGGGGGGGGGGGCTCCCTCGAAGTTCTAGGCCGATGAGTTCACAGCAGACTCGATCGGTAAAAAATCCTCTCTGGGCCTCGAACTCTGCTTTTCTTATATAGCCGTCTCACTGCAAGAATGTTCATCTCAGCCGATCGGAGAGCTGGTTGATGACGTGATGGGGAAAGCGCGCGTAGCGCCAGCAGGTGCCAGTAATCGGTTTGCCGAATTCTTGAGCAATCTCGCCGATCATTAATCGCCCTCCCTGGACAATCTCTTGGAGAATAAGATAGTAAAGTATTGTTGCATCGCTTACAATGTGGAGGATTGCTGTCTTGTGAAACTCTTTCTTCGGGATGCCATTGAAACTAACTGAAACTAACATTGAAACTCGGTGTCAACAATCCTCCATTCAGCATCCCATTATGCGCGATACAACGTCCTTTCACAAGTTAAAGAAGAGCTCAGTTCAAGTGCTCACAAAAGGCGCGGTTGCTATTCTTCTACAGTACGGGGATCAAAGGAGTTGGGCCCAAGGAACACCTCGACATCTCTCAACGACCAGAAGTTTCCAGCTCATCCGCTTTTCAGTATCACCCCGAGTTATATTAGAAGGCCCCATACCAGCGGTGATACGGAGTCCACATTATCATCACGTCAATCGAAAGGTATCTACAAGAGCTCCCAAGAGTACAGCCTTGGCACACCCAAAAGATCCACAAAGGTACGCATTATTATACATATTTGAAATTGAGATTGGGTCCTCTCTCCTATATACATAGAGTTAGCTAAGTGATAGGAAATTATTATTATCATATCTTAATTGGTGTGGCACCTATTTTGATTATATTAAAAAGTAAATCGTATGAAACTTAATCTAAATCTTGTATATTAATAATGTATATATAATTGTAATAAATTGACTTATTTTTACTTTAAAGCTGTTTTCAGTCGTTCTTAATTTAACGTATTAGTTTATATTTATTTTAAGTCTGTAGTCTCTCAGATCCTGTGGTTGGATTTAAACTTAAAATATCTACACAACGCAACCCAGATAATATTTGGTCTTTGTGACAAAAAGAAAAAAACAATCACTATACATTTGATAACAGGTGAATACCTAATTTTAAACGAGAGCTACACGATATATATTACAAACACACCGACATAAGAATTGTATATATAAAGATAATCAGCAAATATATTCTTCACGATTACATTAGAGAAGAAGCCTATAAATTGTAACTGCAAGGGCTTGCTGGATCATGCCTCTCAGATTCATAGGCTTCTCCTTAGCCAGTAGCCTGGACAAGTAGAAACAATAAGGGCTACGTATATATAAATAAATAAAATATATATATATATATATATATATATATATATATATATATTATATATATATATATATATATATATATATATATATAGAGAGAGAGAGAGAGAGAGAGATAGATAGATAGATATAAATATAAAAGTACGGTTTCATTAGCCCTCGTGTATAAAACAGTAAAACTTAACTCTCCAAACCAAAACCAAAACCAAATATAAAAAGTAACAATACCCACAAGAATAGATGTCTTTATAAGAATATTTACTTCAAGAACACAATAAAACTCAAAAAGCATCATCTAATATTACTTGCTATGGATAAAGTTTGTTACGAGATCTCTGCTTTAAGAGGAAAAATGTCTTTATTCTCTGATTTTAGCAAAGAAACCACTCAGAAACTAAATGACCCATCGATTCAGCTTCCATTTTTGTGAATTTCTTTTTTCTTTTTATTTTGCACGATATTCATTGCGGTAAAAGTAACGAATGAGCAACAGCGGGTGAAGGACCTTGCAAAATATAATACTGTGACATATCCTCTATTTTGACCTTCACGACAGATATATGCACACATGCATATATATATATATGTATATATATATGTATATATATGTACTTGCATATATATGTACATATATAGATGTGTATGTATGTATATATATATATATATACTTGCATATATATGTACATATGTAGATGTGTATGTATATACACACACATATATATGACATTGACGAGTGGTTAAGGCCCGGTAGATACATTTCATTGTATATATAAAAACTTCTTTATCGTAATACTTCTGTCCGTAGCTATGCCATTTAGATATCCTTTGTTCTCATATTTGGCACCACAAGCGTGGAGAATGTTATCAGCCCGAGCTCCCGCTCAGAACTGTTAGTTTTAGAGTTGCTACTAAGCAAAATTCCTATGTCTACTACCGCGTAGGCTCTTTTACTCTGTATAGTTTCGCTCGAGGGTGTGTCTTTCTCCCATTACGTTGTCATTAACAAGTTCTAACTATTTTTAATTTAACCCCACTGCCGCTTAATTCTTAACCCCCATTTTTAAGCCCGACAATATATATATATATATATATATATATATATATATATATATATATATATATATATATATGTGTGTGTGTGTGTGTGTGTGTGTGTGTGTTTCTTTACGTTTGTGGTGTGTTTGTACGTGTGTACATGCAAGTATGTGTATCACCTATACTTACTTTTGTAAAACAAAAAACAAGGTGCCATGAAAGAGGAGCTATATATTTTTTTAAATTAATAATATAAAATATAATTGTATTATAACTTTCAAGAATTATAATATTATTAATTATTATACATATCATTAATTTCAAATAATATTACAAGATTCATTTCAATAATTATAATTTAATATTATAAGTCAATAATATAATAATATTAAAATGCGTATCATCTGTAACAAGAAATGATAATTTACGAATGTAACTGCTTGGAAAGAAGAGAATTACAACAGTAATTTGAATAGATTACCTATGAGGGATTACTGGAATCACAATTTGCAGATGGTGTTACCTCTTCTAGTAAGTATGACAAACATGTATCTTAGAATCTTAGAGAGTGAAGATTGGTAAAAAATGCCTAATCGCTCTCTCTATGTATTTAATGAGTGTTTCTTCATGATAAACCACGAAATTTCCCAATTATCTCTTTCTCTCTGTATATATATATATATATATATATATATTATATATATATATATATATATATATATATATATATATATATATATATATATATATATATATATATATATATATATATATATATATATATATATATACATATGTGTGTGTGTGTTTGTTTCTTTACATTTGTGTTGTGTGTGTGACGTGTCTACATGCAAGTATGTGTATCACCTACACTTACTTTTGTAAAACAAAAAACAAGGTGCCATGGAAAAGGAGCTATATATATTTTTAAAATTAATAATATAAA
>CM063507.1:52092809-52107809 GCA_032207245.1 Pardosa pseudoannulata | reverse complement strand
GGCTAAACAACCAATTTTATTCTTAATGATATTTTTCATTTAAAAGGGTGATAAGCGGATGCCTCTATCCATTTCAGGTCCAACCACTTCATAAATTCGAGGATAGATGGACATATAACTTAGGCTAGTATTATATCGGGTATTCTGAAAATTTATTGAAATCTAATTACTAGTAACCAAATGGCTAAACAACCATTTTTATTCTTAATGATATTTTTCATTTAAAAGGGTGATAAGTGGATGCCTCTATCCATTTCAGGTCCAACCACTTCATAAATTCGAGGACAGACGGACAGATAACTTAAGCTGTTATTTTATAGGTGATATGCATATAATTGCAGGTAAACTACAGTACCATGGAAACTTAACTCGTCCTAATAACTATGCAGGTACTAATTTAAAAAGTAGGACAGCGTCCTATTTCGTTCTTATTTAACTTGAACTTCATCAGAAAAACAAAATAAAAGCCACCTGACTATTCCAAGGAAATAAAGCCCAGCTTAATAAACATGACCTAGAAAAAACACAAACCCGCAACGCTTGCATGCTTACTGTAAATCATCGGACGAAAAATAAAGAAAAGGTAATATAGCTACGGGAAAAACACACACAAACACACTCCGGTCTGGTCCAGATCATAATTCTGTGCAGCTTTCTACGCTTCGCAAAAGAAGTGGGTAAACAGACCAATCGATGGCGAAGACATTTAGTCATTCGTGAGTGGCATCCGGAAGTGAAAGGAAAAAGTCGACGTCACTGAGACGTCACGCTTGCTATGTCTGCAGGGCAAAAGCAAACGATTTTTCCATTAACAAGTGGAAATGAGACAAGATTTTGGGAAAAATAGGGAGAAAGTTTTGATAAGCTGTGCTGGTCGATGCCTTATAGTTGTGACGTCAAAAGTATTTAGAGGATATTTAGTAACTTTCACTGTTGCCAAACACGTATAAATTTTAATTTTAAAATGTTTTGTTGATATTTAAAATTTGTTAAGATTAGGATAATTTAACGTTTTACATTCAGTAGACGGCAAATACTTGTTGATTGGTTAAGGTATCCGTCTAAGTTCGGAGATCTTTTTTCTTTAAACGTAGAAACTACTTCATGTTTTTACATTTTTAGATTTATTTTTTATATTATAACTAGCATATAGCCCGTCATATGACGGGATCAATAAAATTTTCAATATTCCAGAATTGTAAAGTACCCTTTAAGGCAGGTAAAAAAAATGGTTTGTTGTTTGGCTAAGAATTATTTTACAACAAAATATTACCTTAAGAAAATTATTTACGTAATATCTAAGTTTAGTGATAAAACGTATGGAAATAATGCAGAAGATATTTAAATAATCTAAAATAAATGATTAAATGAGATGATTAAAGGAATGATGTCATAATGCTAGAAATTTTTTTTTTATTTTTACCTATTTATTATGTGATAAATCGATACATTTAATCACCTGCTCTTAAAATGGAGCTTGATATAATAATGGTAATACGTGAATTTAATAAAAAAAAAAATCATAAAAATTTGAAAAATTGTAAAAATTTAAAAATAATAAAACAATTTTAGGAATAAGAATTCAAAAGAAAAAGCGGAAATTATTAAATTAATTAGACATTTAGAAAAATTCGGTTACGTCGGAGGCAGAACCATTAATCTGAGAGGTACGACGCTCAAATGGGATCTGCCTACTCCATGTGCCAGCTTACACATGGTGAAGGAAATGGTTAGAATATATAAAGGTCAAGTAAAAAACAGTCCAGAAATTTAAATATTGCACTCCGTCCTCGCCATCCTATAATAATGAATTTAGTATAGAATAATGCTTGAGAAAATAGCATTAAATGCTCGAAAAGTAGGGGATGATTTGGATTTCGAACTCGCTTTAAATTTCATTAACCCTAACTTATAAAAAATCCAATATGGATGCCTGTATGCATTCCAGGTACAACCGCTTCATAAATTCGCGGACAGACAACTTAGGCTATTATTATATAGGGGATAGACAATTGTACTTAAATTTATTCCTGGAGAGGTTTTTTTAAATTTCTCATAAATGAAGAAAATTTAGTAAAAGAATCGGGTCTTTTCAAAATGTCTAATTTTTTAATAAATTAAATTTTTTCAATATTTTTTGATGCGACACATTTCTTATACACTGGACTAGTGAATCACCTAAAATATGTGGTTAATTTACATTTGGTAATAAAATTTGGTCCTTCAAAATCATATACAGTGAATTTTTAAAGAATTTTCAGTAACTTTATATCTAACTATGAGTGTAACATCATTAAAATTTATCCAAAATTTAAAGCTTTTAGGTCATTCACTAGTAAATACTATCACAAGCATTCATAATAATTTTCAACAAAATATTTTAAGAACTTTTTGAGAAATCACATTTCATGTTTCAACATTTTATTAAAAATACCGTTCTGAGAAAAACTCATTTGAAGTTCATGAAAGCAACTTTAACTGTTAAAAAATTAAAATACATGTTTAAAATTTCCCAGACTGTCTTGCTTCAAAACTTTCTAATTGCGAAGTTGTTAATTATTAAAAATACTAGAAAAAAGGTTTAAACAAATCTTCATGAAAATTTAAAAGGTTTTATCCAAAAAATGCTCTTTAAAAGGCTTTGAATTCACAGATTCCGGTTCCGAAGTAGCTACTTCCGTTTTGTTTAAACAGCTGTAACTTTTCTTTAAAATGCCGTAGAGGCAAAACAAAAACAGATTTAGAAGCCTAAAAGTTGAAATTTTACAATAGAGAAATAAAATAAAATTATGATTTTTGGCAAAAAAAATGACGTTTTCAACTTAGACGGATACCTTAATATAAACGAGGAAGGAAAATTTCATTCGACCTATTAACCGCCAATATTTTATGGATTGTTGTTTACATTACTTTCAAAATTGCGCATGTTTTTTTTAGCACAAATAATTTTTTAAATTTAAAAATACTTCATTTATTAGCTTTGTAATACATGGACATAAAAATCATTACAAAATTATCTTAATGTACTTAATACTTATGAACTCGTATAAAGTCAGTGGGAGTATATATATATATATATATATATATATATATATTTATCCATACAGGTATATCTCTCTCTCTCTTACTATATATATATATATATATATATATATATATATATATATATATATATATATATATATATATATATATATATATATATATATATATATATATATATATATATATATATATATATTTATCCATACAGGTATATCTCTCTCTCTCTTACTATATATATATATATATATATATATATTTATATATATATATTTATATATATATATATATATATATATATTATATATATATATATATATATATATATATATATATATATATATATATATATATATATATATATATATATATATATATATATATAACATAATGCCGTGTATTCTCTGAGATTTCACATCTAACAATTCAAACAAATATTTCTGTAATTCAAACTGGTCAGTGATATAAAAAATAATTGAAAACATTTCATTCCATCTCACAAATTACTATAACTTCATCAATACTTTTGTACTGCGGTCGTTGACGGCACTTCAATCTGAATAATGGAATGGAAATGTACTTCATTTACAATTCAAAAACGAAAAAAAAGAAACCTTTCTATTTTCCCAATACTAATAACAAAAAAAAAAATATCAATTCATTTGTTATACTTAACACCAGTTCTTTATTTACCCTTTCCTGGATTTCGACTTTTTTATGCAGCTTAGTTTCTTAGAGATATGGTTGGAAAAGGAAATTGCATTTCCAATACTTCAAATGTATTTGCATTTGAATACATGACCCTTCTCAGTGGCAAATGTAATATATTAATGATTAATTTGCATGCGATTGTAGTTTGCTGCTATCTCTAGATTGAGATAAATTGCTATTTTAAAAACAGTCTTACTGAATTTTCACTTTTAGAATTTATTTTTCTTTTGAAATGTATAATTTTATTAAAAGTGCATAAAAATGTAATAAATAAGTCATACACTAATAAGCCTAACATCAGTGGCGTGCGGTCGGTTTTCATGCAGGGTGTGCAGAGAACATGAATTTTCCAATAAATTTTTAATTATTGAGACACCTGAGTTCTCCATTCTGAAACGGGTTATTTATTATGAATATAAATTTAAAGAATACAATAAATAAAATATTTACCTACGAGTAGTCGAGTTATAACTATAAAAACAGCTAAACTTGTGAGAATTCTACTAGCACTAAAGCAAAAATCATGTCTTTTGTTGTATGGTATCATATCGGCGTCGAAAAAACAACGCTTTGGGCTTCTACGAAAAACTTATATGTTCAGCAAACGTCGGACCTCATCTCGCCGGCCTCTGCGGTGAGTCCCCCGGATGACCGACAAACCGAAAGTCTATTCAACGTGTAGAGGATTTCGCTGCACGCTGGCACAATAGAATGAACTGTTTCTTGTTCGGTCAGTGGATTAAATTATATTTATTAATTTATTTAATATTTGGAAATCATATATTCTGCGAAGAACATCTTGACTATTTTAAAACAAAACCAGGGATATGGTGTTACATAATATAACTTATATACTGTAAGACACAATGAATGGTAAAATTTGGACTGTTCTGTTAAAATTCGTTTCTTTAAAACAAAACGTTGTTTTTCAGTTTATTATTTCAATAAATATAATACATCACCGAAATTAATATACCACACTAAAACATTTCACTTTATATTGATGAAATACTTCTTTTATACTTCCATGAAAACAAAATCTTACAATATATAAATTTAACAATTAACCGTCTGCAAAATCGTATGGCCAGTTAATCAGTTAAAAAACCAAAATGGCTTCAGCACGTAAGTCCCCGCTCTAATACAACGCTTAATAAACCGTACCTTCGGATGATTCTGAATGCCAAGTGCAGGAAAAATAGCTGCACTTGCCTAAGTGCCATATTAAGCTATTCTTCTCCAGTAGCCCATATATATAAAGCGTGATTTTCAATTTAGTGGTACAAAGGCCTAAATGACTGTTGTGAATATTTTTAACTCCAGTACAGGCACAGGGGAGCAGGAAGGGGCTTTCCTCACGCAATGTGTCGGTCCTTCAGTTGGTACAGACGATCAGGCAGGGACTTTCCTCACGCGATGTGTAGTCCTTCAGTTGGTACAGAGGATCAGGCAGGGACTTTCCTCACGCGATGTGTAGTATTTCAGTTGGTACAGAGGATCAGGCAGGGACTTTCCTCACGCGATGTGTAGTCCTTCAGTTGGTACAGAGGATCAGGCAGGGACTGTCCTCATGCGGTGTTTCGGTCCGGGCGTTCGGGCGCACGGAACGAGTCGGTACTGGTGAGCCAGGCTTGGGATTTCGAAGTCCAACTAGTCTTAAATCCCGACTTCCACTCATTTTCTTAACTTTATTTCCCAACTCCTCACCTCGGTGTTAATCCCCCTTTTGTGAAAGCTGACATTATTTTTATCCCCTGCCCCCATAACTTATGGTTACATCTCTGTGCGAGCTTGACCGTTACTCTGCCATTACGTGATCTATACCTTCCCCGCAGGGGTCCCTAAACTCGACGTCAACAATCGAAGTCCTAAATTCCTCTAGGAAATTTCTCTCACAGCTGTGCACGCACATACAGACCATCGTGGGAAAGTACCTCTGTACAATATGAATATTTATCTATTAATTTTTTTAATTTAGTTTGTTTAAAATGAAATTAGTCGATTTCATAAGTCGAACTTTTTCCTATTAAAATTATGAAAAATAAATAGATATCGTAATGCAGAGACTTTGTTACTTTCCTCTCCACCAAATTATTTACATAGATACAAGTAGTTGGTATTTATAGTACATAAATTATCTATTAAAATACAAAATTTCGATAAAGGAATAGTAAAACGGAAAAAGTATATATTTTCTGTATTTCAATACACTCATATTGATTTTGCAGTTTCTAAAATATGAGTTTCCTCTATATAATACCCCACACCATACCTCCCAATATTTTAAGTTTCCAAAACTTGCGTGTTTGCTCACCTGCAAATTAGAGTGATTGGAAAGTTGCGTGACTTGCAGTGTGAGAGCATAAAAACAATGCAGTTTCTGTGTTCATCCTTTAAACGCTGTTTGCGTTTCGAACTCACATAAAAACTCGGATTAGGGGCAAATAATTAACCATGTTTGTGTTATATGAAACTTAACCGTTTGACAGTTTCATATTTTTTTTTCAGAATTCGGTTAAAAAAAGTCACATTTTTTATTGCATTTTTTTTTGTTCATTTTACATTTTTAAGTAAAGATATGTTATTAAAATTAACATTTCTAATATTTTTAAGCATTTATTACAACTTTTTTTCTTTCTATGAAAGCATCATAAAACTGAAGTTTACCTTTAGTCTCATCGATATCCAAGTTAAGTTTTGGAATTCCAGTGAAAGCGAATCTAGGAGGCGGATCCGAAGGAATCACAATTAATTTAAAAAAATTGTCTTACTTGACTGATTCCATCTGTACTACTATCAGAGTCACTACTATCCAGGTCATCTAGTAAACTTTCGCTACTATCATTTACAGATAATTCAGTTTCTGATTCCGAGTCACAGTTCGAATCACAAAAAATTAGCTCCATACGCTCTGAATTATATATTATTTAAAAGTAAAAATATATTATTCAACTCTTACATCAATAAAATTATCATGCGGTTAGTAAAATATAACCAGAAAGCTATACACTAAAAGGTAACAATTCGACTTCTGATACAAAACATGCGAAAAACCCCGGGCTTTTGAACCATACGGGCAAAACAGGGAAGGGTTTAAATAGTCATATTCAAGGTCGTTTATGGATGCCATTTTGCCACGACATGAAAATTTAGGATATCATTTTATGCTTACATGGTGATATGCATTTCGCTGCATTTATAAACCAGTAGCTGTGGAGATGAATAGGGATTTATTTAGGGAAAATCTGAAAATTGTTTAATCCCTACCAAGTTAGGTCCCTAATGAAATAATAACTGCCACTACATGGGTTTTAGCCATTGTAAACATATTTGATTTAAACAAACATCTTTTTTAAACATTGTCATGCAGGTATACCTTTATCCTATTAAAGCATGGAAAACAAATTCAGATACTTTGTTCCTTCCGTCTCCATCAAATTATTTACATAGATACAAGTAGTTGGTATTTATAGTACATAAATTATCTATTAAAATACAAAATTTCGATAAAGGAATAGTAAAAAGTTAAAAGTATATACTTTCTGTTTTTCAATACAATTATATTGATTTTGCAGTTTCTAAAATATGAGTTTCCTCTATATAATACCCAACACCATAACTGCCAATATTTTAAGTTTCCAAAACTTGCGTGTTTGCTCACCTGCAAATTAGAGTGATTGGAAAGTTGCGTGACTTGCAGTGTGAGAGCATAAAACAGTCCAGTGTGTGTTCATCCTTTAAACGGCTGTTTGCGTTTTGTAACTCACATAAAAACCCGCTCTCATTGATTAGGGGCAAACAATTAACCACGTTTGTCTTATATGACGTTTAAATAGTCATATTCAAGGTCGTTCATGGCGGCCATTTTGCTGAGAAACGAAAATTTAGGGTATTAGTTTATTTTAAATTATTGATACGGAAAATGGCTCCCTATTATAATGCCTAATAATAGCTGATAAGAAAGACAATTTATTTGATCTACTTGGAACATGTGTTCTAGTTCAGAAATTTTAAACATTTCGTACACATAAAATCATTGATCCGAAAAATGGCTTCCTATTAAAATGTATCATAATAACTTATCAGAAAGCCAAATACTCTGAACTACTTAGACTAAGTTATCTAGTCCAGAAGCACTGAACATTTTTTACACATTAAATTATTGATCCGAAAAATGGCTTCCTATTATAATATATGATAATAGCTGATAAGAAAGACAATTACTTTGAACTACTTGGAACAAGTGTTCTAGTTCAGAAATTTTAAACATTTCGTACACATAAAATTATTGATCCGAAATGACTTCCTATTATAATGTATCATAATAGTTGATCAGAAAGAAAACTACTCTGAACTACTTAGACTAAGTTATCTAGTCCAGAAACATTTAACATTTCTTACACATAAAATTCTTGATCCGAGAAATGGCTTCCTATTATAATGTATCATAATAGCTGATCAGAAAGACAATTGCTCTCAAGTACTTGGACCAAGTCTTCTAGTTTAGAAATATTGAACATTTCGTACACATAAAACGATTTATCCAAGAAATACTACTTGAACCAAGTCTTCGAGTTCAGAAATATTGAATAGTTCTTTTACACAAAATCATTGATTTGAAATATGGCTTATTGATATAATGTATCATAATAATTGAGCAGGAAAACAGTTATTCAGGACTACTTGGACAAATTCTTCTATTTTAGATATATTGAACATTTCTTAGACTTTAATTTAATGATCCGAAAAATGGTGTACTACTATAACGTATATAAGTCATCAGTTGCTTAACAGTAAGACAATTATTTGATCTAGCTGATCGAGGTCTTGTAGTAATACAGAACATTTTGTTCATACAAAATTATTGATTCGAAAAATATGGATCCATAATGTATATATTTAGAGATGACTAATCGAAAAAGTTCGATATTAGGAGATACAAACATGTTCCTGTGTCTGTAATTTTATTCTTGTTTATCACTCTTGGCGGTTTATATTACCTGACACTTTCCTTTTATATGACTAGGCACAATACAAAACTATTGCTTTTACGGAACAAAGCAGAAAAACTGAAGAAGAAATATATTGCGTAAGTTGCAGCTGAATCAGCAACGCGAAATCAACATGAGAACACAATGTCACTGAACTGTCCAGGAAATATTGATTGCGTAGCACGTAAACTCTTTAAGCAGAAATATCAAATTTATGTAGCTTTGTTATCGAATAACCTCCAATTTCACCGCAACTCAACGAAAAAGATTAACGTGGTAAACATGTGTATTTATTTTTAGTCTGTTTTTGTTCGGGTTATAGTTAAGTATTACATTGTTACGCGGTAGAGAAATAGTGAAAAAAAATGTTATTGTTTGAATTTCCTGAAAAGCGTAAATGAATAATAAGTGTTATATTCTAAAATGAGAATGTATTACATTTTTCTTTTTACACTACATCAAATTTGATTTCATTGTAATTTTCCTTCGGGTTTGGTTTTTCTTCCAATCTACTACTACAATAAAGCACTTCTGTTTATTTTGATTTTCCGTATTATTAATGAGTTTTTAAATTTATTTAAGGTATCCGTCTACGTTCGGAGAACTTTTTTCTTTAAACGTAGAAACTAGTTTCTGTTTTTACATTTTTACATTTATTTTTTTATATTATCATAGAGAATTGCACTTAAAAAATTTATTCCTGGAGAAGTTTTTATAAAATTTCTAATAAATGAAGAAAATTTAGTAAAAAAATCGGGTTTTTTCAAAAGGTCTAATTTTTTAATAAATTAAATTATTTCAATATTTTTTATGCAACACATTTCTTATACACTGGACTAGTGAATCACCTAAAATCTTTGCTTAATTTACATTTGGTAAAACATTTTGGTCCTTCAAAATCATACACATTGAATTTTTAACGAATTTTCATTACCTTTATATCTAACTATGAGTGTAACATCATTAAAAATTATCCAAATTTAAAGCTTTTAGGTCATTCACTAGTAAATACTATCAAAAGCATTCATAATAATTTTCAACAAAATATTTTAAGAACTTTTTGAGAAATCACATTTCAAGTTTCAACATTTTATTAAAAATACCGTTCTGAGAAAAACGCATTTGAAGTTTATGAAAGCAACTTTAACTGTTAAAAAAATTAAAATACATGTTTAAAATTCCCACACTTTCTTGCTTCAAAACTTTCTAATTGCCAAGTTGCTAATTATTAAAAATACTAGAAAAATGTTTAAACTAATCTTCATGAAAATTTAAAAAGTTTTGTCCAAAAAATGCTCTTTAAAAGGCTTTAAATTCACAACTTCCGGTTCCGAAGTCGCTACTTCCGTTTTGTTTTGACAGCTGTCACTGATGTTTAAACAGCTGTAACTTTTCTTTAAAATGCCGTAGAGACAAAACAAAAACAGATTTAGAAGCCTAAAAGTTGAAATTTTACAATAGAGAAATAAAAAAAATTATGATTTTTGGCAAAAAATGACGTTTTTAATGTAGACGGATACCTTAAGCAGACAAAGGAATTTTAGTTCAGAGAAATTGGACTGAAATTTTGACACTTTTGTTTTACTGATGATCCGTGCTTGATAATTTGACAAAGGTGTCAATTTCATAACCGGACAGCACAACAATACCAAAGATCCACCGTGTATATTAATAACAGCAAATGGACATAAAATAGGTGTGTGGTCTAAATGTACTCCAAGTGCCCAAACAGGTACTTATTTCTTAAGAACATATTTACTGATATAAACCATAAACTTCATCTCCGCGTAGGATAACTGTGACAAGAACTAGATTGATTTTATATCCCCTATATAATAAATAACCTAAGTTGTCTGTCCAACTATCCGTCTGTCCGCGAATTTATGAAGCTGCTGTACCTGGAATGGATAGAGGCATCCATATTGTATTTTTGATAAGTTAGGGTTGGCAAAATTCAAAGCGAGTTCAAAAAGGTTCAAAATACACACGAACGACTTACGAAAGACTTACAAAAATCTTTAGTAGAAATGAAGTCTTTTACGATAAATTTTGAAATAAGGCTCGAGGCAAAGTTCTACTTAGCAATCTTTGCACCAAATTCGCGTTTCTTTTCGAATTTTTTTCCACATTCAATTTTTTTATCAACAGACAGCACACTGTCTACGAGGTTCTTTTTTGATGAGATTTGGGTGCATATGGCTAGCAAGTGTCAAGCAGTTAGTCTCATGGGTCTGTTACTCGTGTACTGTTGGCAACTTTTACTATTATTTGCAACATAACATTGTCAAAAATAAAGTTCAAAATAGTCCAAAACAGTTGCATTATTTGCCATAGTGAAATTTAGTCCCTCATTGCCAAGGAAAAGAAATGAAGCAGGAGCTGGTGGAATATTTTCCACATAAATTTTGCACCACTGTCGAACATTTTGAATAGATTCACTATTTTATTATCATCAGTGTAATACTAGACTCAAGATTCGAGCTGGTGTTACATGGGCCCCTGTTTTTGTTTCGGCGGCCGAAGACGGACACCCCGAGAGAGGGTTGGTAAAGGTTCAACATGAGGGGGGGGCGATGGATGCCACCCCCGCCAGCTGCAGAAAAGGACATTTTTTTCCCGTGGAGGCGAAAACTTGACCGAGGGGGGATTCCCCCCGGCCCTCACGAAGAGGAGTGAAAAGGAGATGCCCGGTCGGAGCGACGGGGAACGGACATTCTTGTGAACGGAGCGGAGACCGGAGGGAGGTGTTTTCCCGCTCGGCACAGTTTATTTTTGTCCTCGGTCTTATTTGAGCCCTGTTCGAGTATGAATTGAAGTGTACTTATGTTTTTTTAAAAATCTTCTTAATAATAAATGTTTAGTCAAGAGTTTTGTCGCTGCTGTGATTAATTGTCGGCCACATAGGCTTTAAGCGAACCCAAGATACCTGCTCCAGTAAAAATAGGCGGGCAGGTATAGAACGAGGCGTGCAGACTTCAGAAAGTGCAGCCGGGGACGCGCGAGGCGTTTACAATCAGTTTAGATCTAACTATCTTTAATATCCTTGAAATCAGAGTCAGAAGTGCTATCAGTGTCGAAAATATCGTTAAAAGTATATTTTATATCACTCGTGAAACGCTTCCTGCCAGACATCTTTCAGCTATGAAAAGCGCTCGCAAAATGCTACAAACAATTCCTCTATATTTGGCAGAAATGTGGACAATTACAGCCATCTGCTAGTTTACAGCTAAATATACAATTAAAAATAACAGTAAAGCCAAAATGAAAGAATGAACGGGGAAAGAGCTGGTTGCACAGTTAAATAGACTGCTAAAATGCATGTCGCGGGACTGCTAAAATGGAAATCGCGGGATACGCAGCGAGAGGGTTAACAACTAAAATTCGATGTTTCAATTGTATATAGTCAAAAGGACTAAAACTATATAGACAGTTGAAAACTTCAATAGGGCCGAAAAAGTTTTTAAATGGGCCTCGGATTGGGCTTGCCTGCCTTAAACAGTATCATGACCTCCCGAAGAACCAGTAAGAGTTTTAAGCTCTACTGAAGACACTGAAGAATAAGTGTGAACGATTTTCGAACAGATCATTGCTGAATCGATATCACGTGCTATCCAAGGGTGTGTCTCATTTCGAACTCATTTCAGCGGGAAGATGAAGATACATTTCTCATTAAGGTCTCCCCCTCTTCTCCAGGAAGTAAAGATTAATAATAATAAATGACAGAACTAAATGGCAGAATTTACTCTAATCAACAGATGAATTAAGTTTGTCTTACTTTTCAAATCGGCACATATTAAGACAGTTTCTTTTTTCTTTGCTGTCAGCGATAAAAGACACCATTTTTGACGGGAGAATGATTTATAAGAGAAAAAAAAATCTTGATTTGATTATGACCTATTTTACATTTTATGGATTCATGTGCATTTTCTTAATGCATGGTCAACGAGGATCCGCAGATAGCATGCATATATGCAGCAAGTTTGATTTTTTTCTGGATAATATCTTGTCATAAAAAATTTGACGCGACAAACGTGCAGCAAAACTCCTGAAAGTTAAAAGGAGCATAAAGCGACCACTCCTTTGCAACTCAATTTTACTGAAAAACTGTGGCAATCTTGTTATGGCAAACTTGGAGCAAGCGAAAATTCCCATCATTGCATGAGAGTTAAGATAACGAGCACGTGCGCAAACGTTCCCCGCCTAAAGACAAGAATGATAACATGGCAGACACGCCATTCCGTCACATGCTATGGAATTTATACATTATATATAACATTTTGACTTTTATTACAGTATCGAAAATTATACATTATATGTAACATTTTGTATCTTATTATTTTGTATCATACTATCAAATTTATACATTATCTATAACATTTTGTCTCTTATTACAGTATAGAAATTATACATTGTACATAACATTTTGTCTCTTATTACAGCATCAAAACTATACATTATATACAACATTTTCTCTCTTATTATAGTATTATAATTATATATTATAGTTAATATTTTGTCTCTTATTACACTATTAAAATCATATATTATGTTTAACATTCTGTCTCTTATTACAGTATCAAAATTATACATTATATATAACATTTTGTCTCTTTTTACTAATCTATGAATAATTTTTTTCTTGCATTTCGGAAATATTTTAAAATAAAAATTCCTTTTAAAATGGCTGAATATAATGCAAATGGATTTATTTTTAAGTAACAAAGTATATGACGACTCATTTATTAAACCTCACTCTGGTTTATTACACCAATTATTCTCAGTTCGAGAAAAGGCAGAGAAAAATAGATTGTCACTCTAAATATATTCAGTAAAATTCTCTTTCTTTAAAAAAAAATAAATATGCAGTTCGCATGTATTAATGTTATTAATACCAGCAGTCTCCAAATGGTGGATTACGGACCACCAATGGTCCGTGAAATATTTGTGATTGTCCACATAAAAAAAGCAGATGATTATTTATTATGAGCTGCAATACAACTAATAAAAAGTTTCCTTAACATTCAGATTAAAAAATTAAAACTAACAACTTTGACAAGTTCTCAGATTAGGTTTTCCTTAAAAATTGAATACCTATCACAGAGTGAGAATTAACAGGAAATTTTAAATTCAATTTTCAACAACATATTTCTGCGGAAAAAATATTTTCATCATTCTCAGCAATCAAAACTCGATAACCCTCTCGGCTTGAAATAAACGCAGCTCTCCATTTTGCAGTGAAGTCGTTGGAACCAAAACTCTACATACGGATGGTCGATAAGCAAGATTAAATATCACACTAAAAATGTGTCATGCATAATTACATTATATATATCATTTTGTCTCTTATTACAGTATCAAAATTATACATTATATATAACATTTTGTCTCTTATTACAGCATCAAAATTATACACTGTACATCACATTCTATCTCTTAATAAAAGCATCAAAATTATACATTATATATAACATTTTGTCTCTTTTTACTAATCTATGAATAATTTTTTTCTTGCATTTCGGAAATATTTTAAAATAAAAATTCCTTTTAAAATGGCTGAATATAATGCAAATGGATTTATTTTTAAGTAACAAAGTATATGACGACTCATTTATTAAACCTCACTCTGGTTTATTACACCAATTATTCTCAGTTCGAGAAAAGGCAGAGAAAAATAGATTGTCACTCTAAATATATTCAGTAAAATTCTCTTTCTTTAAAAAAAAATAAATATGCAGTTCGCATGTATTAATGTTATTAATACCAGCAGTCTCCAAATGGTGGATTAGGTACCATTAGTGGTCCGTGAAAAATTTGTGATGGTCCACGTAAAAAACAGATGATTAGTTATTATGAGCTGCAACGTAACTAACAAAATGTTTCATTAATATTCAGACTAAAAAATTCAAACTAACATTTTTGACAAGTTCTCAGATTAGGTTTCCTTTAAAAATTGAATACCTATCACTGAGTGGGAAGGAACAGGAAATTTTAAATTCGATTTTCAACAACATATTTCTATCAAAAACATTTTCATCATTCACAGCAATCCAAAAATTCGATATCGCTCTCGACTTAAAATAAATGTAGCTCTCCATCTTGCAGTGAAGCCGTTGAAACCAAAATTCTACATACGAATGGTCAATAAGCAAGACCAAATATCACACCAAAAATGTGTCATGCATAATTACATATATATAACATTTGTCTCTTATTACAGTATTAACGTATCAGTATGATAATACATTAGATATAACAT
>CM063507.1:52080309-52087809 GCA_032207245.1 Pardosa pseudoannulata | reverse complement strand
ATCGATGGGAGATGGAGATTTTAATATCGAACGGAATTGCGTGGGATGGAAATTAATCACATTCCCAATCTTCCATGCATTGTGGCGGCGTACGGACGGTTGAATTCCGGTTTAGAAAATGCAGAGGAACTTAACTGCTCACAGCTGCACGAAACTTTCTAATTGATTCACATTTGCATACAGATTAAGATAACAGCGAAGGTTTGAAACTAATTTATTTAGTTTTTACTGAATCTACTTAAAACTTTAGTAAGTTATTATTAACCGACATATGTAAATGTGATTAAAGTTTTAAATCTAATATAGTATTTGGTTTAAGAGTGATTAAATTTTAACTAGTTAATAAGATTGTAGAAGGACGAGACTCTTATTTCAAAAGACGTTTAGAATTAATTTAGTCTATTTTTTTAGGAACCATTTTTATTTCCTTTCAAAGTTCCACAACACTGAACACAAAACAACAAAGAGCACAAAACTCACTCTCATAGAACACTGACACTATATTAGAACACACTTGATAACTTTCTAGCGCAACCTATCGTAAAAAAAGGAGAGGTGAGAAACACAGAACACAAAACAACAAAGAGCACAAAACACACTCTCATAGAGCACTGACACTATATTAGAACACACTTGATGGCTTTCTAGCGCAACCTATCGTAAAAAAGGAGAGGTGAGCAACACAGAACACAAAACAACAAAAAGCACAAAACACACTCTCATAGAGCACTGACACTATATTAGAACACACTTGATGGCTTTCTAGAGCCACCTATCGTATAAATGGAGAGTTGAGAAACACAGAACACAAAACAACAAAGAGCAGAAAACACACTCTCATAGACCACTGACACTATATTAGAATACACTTAATGGCTTTCTAGCGCAACCTATCGTAAAAAAGGAGAGGTGAGAAACACAGAACACAAAACAACAAAGAGCACAAAACACACTCTCATAGAGCACTGACACTATATTAGAACACACTTGATGGCTTTCTAGAGCCACCTATCGTATAAATGGAGAGTTGAGAAACACAGAACACAAAACAACAAAAAGCACAAAACACACTCTCATAGACCACTGACACTATATTAGAACACACTTGATGGCTTTCTAGAGCCACCTATCGTATAAATGGAGAGTTGAGAAACACAGAACACAAAACAACAAAGAGCAGAAAACACACTCTCATAGACCACTGACACTATATTAGAATACACTTAATGGCTTTCTAGCGCAACCTATCGTAAAAAAGGAGAGGTGAGCAACACAGAACACAAAACAACAAAAAGCACAAAACACACTCTCATAGACCACTGACACTATATTAGAACACACTTGATGGCTTTCTAGCGCAACCTATCGTAAAAAAGGAGAGGTGAGCAACACAGAACACAAAACAACAAAAAGCACAAAACACACTCTCATAGACCACTGACACTATATTAGAACACACTTGATGGCTTTCTAGCGCCACCTATCGTATAAATGGAGAGTTGAGAAGCACAGAACACAAAACAACAAAGAGCAGAAAACACACTCTAATAGACCACTGACACTATATTAGAACACACTTGATGGCTTTCTAGCGCCACCTATCGTAAAAAAAGGAGAGGTGAGAAACACAGAACACAAAACAACAAAGAGCACAAAACACACTCTCATAGACCACTGATACTGTACTAGAACACACTTGATGGCTTTCTAGCGCCACCTATCGTAAAAAAAGGAGAGGTGAGTAATTGTACCCGCTACAAGGTGCATTATTAACCTTTGTTTGTGGGATACATTTGAGAAAAAAAGGAGGAAAAAAATCTTTTTACCTGCTTTCTGAATTATCCCGAGTTATCTCGGGTTCGTATATATTGCAGTTAACTATTATCCCGAGAAAACTCGGGTGAAGCAGAATTTATCAGTAAGATTTGTTTTATCGCGGTTTTAGTCGGCCTGGAAAAATGAAAGGAAATATTCAGCTTTGATTGGCAATTTGCAAAGTTTTGTTGGTTTCTTTTGGTGGGACTGGTCACGTGGTAAAAACTGATTGAAAAACTAATTTCAGAAAATCACCGTGACGAGTTTTCTGTCACATCAGGAAGACCCAGCATTAGCCCTTTACCACTCACGTTAATCATGCTACTGAAAAAACATCAAATTCAACGAGAGAGCAGTGCACTCAGTGCTCCAGTAAACGATATTCCAGAGGTCAGAAATAAGACCAGATACCATTTGTAATACTAGATTAAAGACTCGAGTTGGTGTTACATGGGTAACATGTAACATCTGCCAAAGACGGACACCCCGAGAGAGGGTGGACAAGCCCTGTTCCAGGGTGGTGAAAGTTCAACAGGAGGGGGCGAGGAATGCCACCCTGCCCGCGCCAGCTGCGGAGAAAGACATTTTTCTCTGCGAGGGAAAAGCTGCACCAAGAGGGGAGATTCCACCCCGGTCCTAGCGAAGAGGAGTTGAGAGATGCCCGCTCGGAAAGACCGAGAACAGACAATTCTTCTGGAAAGAGCTGAGACCGAGACAGGTGCTTTCCGCTCGGCACAATTTGTGTTTTTTTTTCTCTGTCTTATTTCAGCCATGTTTAGGAGTGAGATGTCGAGTAGTGTACATTATATTTTAACGAAATTTGTAAAATTAATAAATGTTTAGTGAAGGATTTTGTCCATGCAGTACTTAATTGTCGGCAATATAGGTTTTCATCGAATCCACGATACCTGCTCCAGCAACAATAGGCGAGCAGGTACAGAAACGAGGAATGCGGTCATCGGAAAGGACAGCTGTTTACTACCCAGACGCCTTTTTACACCATTGTAAATAATGTCAAGTATCACTTTGAGTTGTCCCTTGTTTCAAAAACTATCACAAAAAGAATAATATTTAACTTTTTTTGCCATTTGCCCTAAATAACTCGGGATTGTAAACTAATATTAAAAAACTACAAGCTTTTATACCTGTAAAAAAATTAAAAATTCCACTTAAACCTACATATTTTATTTTGTTTCATTTCCTTGTATTTAATAATAAAATAAAAAAAGTGACAATTTTTTGCAGTTTTTTATCAAAAAAATCTTGTAAGATAATCGGTTAATTATGTTTGTTACTCTCATCAACTGTTAGAGATGGATTAATTTTGAAAATAAAAATAATTAAACGAAATAACTGTTATTTTCAATATTTTCACATATATCGGAAATATTAATGGATTACAGTATTTTTTGCTGATATGACAAAAGGGATTCAAATAAATCAAATCAAAATAAATAAAATGACATATTTTTCTGGATAAATATAATAAACTAACAGAACAATATTATTATATATATCAACTGTCAAGAATTCCATGTCTCTAAGATTCCTTTGAACTTTACAAATCCTTTACAGCATCCGAGAAATAGCGACCAATGGCGCGAAACTGCCTAACTTTTCCTGGGAAAATATCTCTATCTATTGGGGAAATGGCAAATTAAATATTGTGCATTCGACGAACCGATTTCAGGCTTTACGGAATTGAAATACCAGTTTTTTTTCTTGTTCGAATTCAGGCTAGGCATTCGAAAATTGTCGCAAAATAGACTTCACTTGCATAAAATATTCTACTTACTATGGTTTACAAGAAGAATAGTGTTTTAACTTCTACAAAAGGAGTCTACAAAATAAAAAAATGATACACGAAACTGTCAATGAGAGCTTCGGTGGTAAAAAATCATACCTCAAACTGTCAATGAGAGCTTCGGTGGTAAAAAATCATACCTCAACCTGTCAATGAGAGCTTCGGTGGTAAAAAATCGTACCTCAAACTGCCAATGAGAGCTTCGGTGGTAAAAAATCCTATCTCAAACTGTCAATGAGAGCTTCGGTTGTAAAAAATCATACATCAAACTGTCAATGAGAACTTTAGTGGTAAAAAATCCTACACGAAACCGTCAATGAGAACTTCCTTGGTACAAAATCATACACCAAACTGTCAGTGAAAACTTCGGTGGTAAAATATCGTACAAAAAACTGTCAACAAGATCTTAGGTAGCAAAAATGATACACCAAACAGCAATGGGAGCTTCGGTAGGTCAGTTGGCAAAAGCCTCTAAATTCTCATACGATACCTCTGGAGATGCCAGGCGAAGCCTAGAATTATTCTGCTTGATCTCTGCTTTTAAATTAGAAGGATCCACTGGAAGTTAAAGTAATCTTCAGCCCTAGTAGCTCCTAGCTTAAAGTTAAGCTACATATTTCCCTTAGCCATGGATTCAGTCGCATATAAAGACTAGGTTTATTTGACTACATAGTTTATTGGTGCAGGCTTCCGACATCAGCGGGAGGAGTAACAGTAGCTATCAATGTGAAGTGTGGGGCCTCACCATTATTCTTAGTACCCCTGCAAATTTATTAGGCAACATTTAAAAAGATTAACTTTGTATACACTAAATACGTATTATACTTATACTATACGTATCTTCAGCCCTCGTAATTCCAAGCTTAAAGTAGAGCTGCATCTTACTCTTAGTCATGGATTCAGTCGTATATTGTGACGGGGTCTATTTGACTTGGTGCAGGCTTTCCTACTAAGGAGGATGAATAGCAGTCACAGTCAATATGACTTGCGGGTGTCATTGTGGGCTGTAGGACCTCACCATTTTTCTTAGTACTCCTGCAAATTTATTAGGCAATATTTAAAAAGATTAACTATGGAAACACTAAATGCGTATTATACGTATCTTCAGCCCTCGTGATTCCAAGCTTAAAGTAGAGCTGCATCTTACTCTTAGTCATGGATTCAGTCGTATATTGTGACGGGGTCTATTTGACTTGGTGCAGGCTTTCCTACTAAGGAGGATGAATAGCAGTCACAGTCAATATGACTTGCGGGTGTCATTGTGGGCTGTAGGACCTCACCATTTTTCTTAGTACTCCTGCAAATTTATTAGGCAATAATTAAAAAGATTAACTGTGGAAACACTAAATACATATTATACGTATACTATACGTATCTTCAGCTAGCGTGATTCCAAGCTTAAATTCAAGCTGCATATTATAGTTAGTCATGGCTTCAGTCGTATATTGCGACGGTGTCTATTTGACTTGGTGCAGGCTTTCCTACATCAGGGGGATGAATAACAGTCACAGTTTATAAGACTTGCGGACGTCAATGTGGGCTGTGAGCCCTCACCATTATTTTTAGTACTCCTGCAAATTTATTAGGAAATATTTAAAAAGATTAACTATGGAAACACTAAATAGGTATTATTGGTATCTCCAGAACTCGTAGTTATATTACTCTTAGCAATGGATTCAGTCGTAAATTGCGAAGGGGTGTATTTCACGTGGTGCATGCTTTCCTACATCAGGGGGATGAGTAACAGTCACTGTCAATGTGAACTAAGGGGTCTCACCATTATTCTTAGTACTCCTGCAAATTTATTAGGCAACATTTAAAAAGATTAACTATGGAAACACTAAATACGTATTATACGTATCTTCAGAACTCGTGATTCCAGGCTTAAAGTAAAACTGCATATTACTCTTAGCAATGGATTCAGACGTATATTGCGACGCGGTCTATTTGACTTTGTGCAGGTTTTCTTACATCAGGGAGATGAGTAACAGTCACTGTCAATGTGAACTAAGGGGCCTCACCATTATTCTTAGTATTCCTGCAAATTTATTAGGCAATCTTTAAAAAGATTAATTTTGAACACACTAAGTACATACTATACTCAAATTAACAGAAATAAGAATTATATACGAATATTATCAGATATATGTATGAATTAAATATGAAATATTTCAGTGCTTTGGTTTCTACGAAGTTTTAATATTTTGAGAGGGAAATGTAATATTTAATACTTGATTGTGCCAAGTGATAGCCGAATGGTAGATCTCTGATCTTTGGAACTGAAGTTCACGGGTTTGAATCCCATTTCTGGCATGATATTCGTAGCCGTTCGAAATCGTCTTTAAACAGTACGGCCCTGTCTCCTTAATCCTCGCAAGCCAAATAGCAAACTGTAGCTCTTCAAACCAAACCAAATGTTGCGCATACATACATAAAATGTACTCTATCCAATTTATTTATGTATGGCATAAACATAGAAATAAATAGATAGTAGTATATATATCGAATAATTTGACTTTGTAATTACTAAATCTGTAACGGATAATTTTATTATATTTTACTATTTATTTTGAATAAATTACCTTTATAAATGATTCATCAGTATTGAACATATAGCGAACGTTTATTATCTTCTAAAATTTATTATAAAAACAGTAGACCATAGCGCTCTAAAACCAAACAATGCTTGAGTGAATAGCAATGTTATTGAAGGTAGATAATATAAAAACTGACATATTTTTCTCCTAATTTTTACAGAAATTATTCTCTTTCTAATTATTGAGATTTTCTTGGAAAAAATCCAGCAATTAACAGAACAGCGTTATACAAACTTTAATCATTTATTTCTGCAACCATTCAACAGCTAAACGAAATCTAAAATTAAATGAAAGTTTTCTTTTTCAGACGACAGATGGCAGCAATGTAATTTGTTACACTTACAGTTTATGATCAAAATGTCAAAATAATGGTTAAAAAACATTAATGGTGCTATTAAAGATAATTTTATAGATATAGGGATACTCTTAACTTAATTTTAATTTATAAAAGACATTTGAGACTGGTAATTGATTAGTTGATTAAAAGAAATAAAAGTTTAGGTATTAGTTGTAGACCTTATGGAACAAGAAAAGAAACTGACATAAAATAATTTTCAATAATTAATCATTTAATTCACGGTGAGGAATTTATAAAACAATTTAGAACTATTAAACAACCATGGTAAATTATTTTACATTACAGTAAGTATATCCTATAACTTATTATAGAAATCGGAATTATATTATTTTACCACCAGGGTAATTTACATTATATTAATTTTAATGTAGAACATGTCAAAAATAATAAAAATTCAAATTTAATTATGTTAACAAGAAACAATTCTGGTTTATAAAGTAATTAAAAAGGTAATTAAGGTTCAAATTAATTAATCTGAAAAAGTAATTTTAAGGGCGAATAATTAAAGCGGTAAAATTATGTCACGTAAATAACGTTAATCACGAAATAACCAAAATTAATTAAATTTACTAATTAATTTTTATAAAATAATTGTGTTTAGAGCATTCACATCTTTCGAAAAATTGTAGAAGCTAGATAATTTAATTTAATCTTAGTATCGATGTACTTTGAATATAAAATGTGACCAAAGAGGGAAAGTTCAAATTTCATTTTATGAGGGAATATTATTTTATTTACGTATAAATTAAATATAAACGAATTAAATAAAAATAACTATATGTAATTTGACTGCTTAATTGTTTCATTTTTCTTTCACATTGTGTCAAAAATATACAATTTTATGTGCATGTGTGTATTCAATTAAGCTGTCAAAATTATTTTCATTATTAAATTTATTTAGCTAATATTTATTTATAAAGCTTAAA
>CM063507.1:52072809-52075309 GCA_032207245.1 Pardosa pseudoannulata | reverse complement strand
CCATGACACTAGCCTTGACACTAGCTATGACATTAGCCACGGCAAAGGGAGAACATAAAATGAGTCAGCGTAAGCAGAGGTGAATTGCACCCTTTTTTAGTGATTCCTGAACGCCATCTTTTCTGACTCCATGACACTAGCCTTAACAGTAGCCATGACATTAGCCAAGGCAAAGAGAGAACATAGAATGAGTCAGCCTGAACAGAGGTGAATTGCACCCTTTTTTAGAGATTCCTAAACGCCATCATCTCTGACCCCATGACACTAGCCTTAACAGTAGCCATGACATTAGCCAAGGCAAAGAGAGAACATAGAATGAGTCGGCCTGAACAGAGGTGAATTGCACCCTTTTTTAGTGATTCCTGAACGCCATCTTCTCTAACTCCATGACACTAACCATGACACTAGCTATGACACTAGCCACGGCAAAGAAAGAACATAAAATGAGTCAGCGTAAGCAGAGGTGAATTGCACCCTTTTTTAGTGATTCCTGAACGCCATCTTTTCTGACTCCATAACACTAGTTATGACATTAGCCACGGCAAAGAGAGAACATAAAATGAGACAGCATAAGCAGAGGTGAATTGCACCCTTTTTAAGTGATTCCTGAACGCCATCTTCTCTAACTCCATGACACTAGCCTTGACACTAGCTATGACATTAGTCACGGCAAAGGGAGAACATAAAATGAGTCAGCGTAGGCAGAGGTGAATTGCACCCTTTTTGAACATGACATCTAATCTTGGCTAATTTATAATTTAATATTAAAAAATAGTAAATGTTTGTACTTATACTACTAGTTATTAGTTATTAGTAATAGTAACTACTAGTAATTTAAAAGTAATTTATATTTAGTAATATCCAATATCGAATTTATTACTGGTAGATACTAATTTGTAAAATCCATGTCTACAAGATTTCTTTACATGAAATTCAATGTCAAAACGACATTTTCCTATCAAAAACATGACGCCATCTAATCTTGGTTAATTAATAATTTAATATTAAAAATAGTAACTCTTAGTAATTAGACTACTAGTTAATTTTATTAGTAAGAGTAACTACTAGTAATTATAAAAATAATTAATATTCAGTAATATTCAATATCGAATTACTGGTATATACTACTTTGTAAAATCAATGTCTAAGATTTCTTTACATGAATTTCAATGTCAAAACGACATTTTCCCATCATAAACATGACGACATCTAATCTTGGCTGATTAATAATTTAATATTAAAAATAGTAACTGTTAGTAATTATACTACTAGTTATATTTTATTAGAAATAGTAACTACAAGTAATTATAAAAATAATTAATATTCACTAATATTCAATATCGAATTTCTGGCAGATATTAATTTGTAAAATCCATGTCTACAAGATTTCTTTACACGAATTTCAATGTCAAAACAACATTTTTCCATCAAAAACATGACGCCATCTAATCTTGGCTAATTAATAAATAAATATTAAATAATAGTAACTGTTAGTAAAATAAGCAATACTAGTAACTAGTAACTGTAAAGTAATACTAGTAACTGTAAATATAATTTATATTTAGTAATATCCAATATAAAATTAATTACGGTAGATACGTATTTGTAAAATCAATGTCTACAAGATTTCTTTACACGAATTTCAATGTCAAAACGACATTTTCCAATCAAAAACATGACGCCATCTAATCTTGGCTAATTAATAAATTAATATTAAATAATAGTAACTGTTAGTAATAATAACTACTAGTGATTGTAAAAATAATTTATTTAGTAATATCCAATATTGAATTAATTACTGGTAGATACTAATTTGTAAAATCCATGTCTACAAGATTTCTTTACATGAATTTTAATGTCAAAACGACATTTCCCTTCATAAACATGACGACATCTGATATTGGCTGATTAATAATTTAATATTAAAAATAGTAACTCTTAGTAATTATACTACTAGTTTTTTTATTAGTAATAGTAACTGCTAATAATTTTGAAAATAATTAATATTCAGTAATATTCAATATCGAATAACTGGTATATACTAATTTGTAAAATCCATGTCAACAAGATTTCTTTACAGAAATTTCAATGTCAAAACGACATTTTCCCATCATAAACATGATGCCATCCAATCTTGGCTAATTAATAATTTAATATTAAAAAATAGTAACTGTTAGTACTTATGCTACTAGTTATTAGTTTTTAGTAATAGTAACTACTAATAATAGTAAAAATAATTTATAATTAAAAATGTCTAATATCGAATTAATTACTGGTAGTTACTTTAAAATTAAAAAATAGTAACTGTTAGTAATTATAATACTAGTTATTATTTATTAGTAATAGTAACTACTAGTAAGTGTAAAAATAATTAATATTTAGTAATATCCAATATTGAATTAATTACTGGTAGTTACTAGTTTGTAAAATCCATGTCTACAAGATTTCTTTACACGAATGCCTACCAATGTCAAAACGATTTGTTCCATCAAAAACATGA
>CM063507.1:52055309-52062809 GCA_032207245.1 Pardosa pseudoannulata | reverse complement strand
TATCAAACAATCTATCCTGCACGGATTGTCGTTTGTTCAGTTAATGTTCGTAACTTTCTAGAATGATTAAAATGATCTCATGTTAAAAAATAGTTCTTTAATAACTTATAAGCGATAGCTTTATAAGTACACATCTTTTTGTTATGTATTAAGGTTGATCTGTTAGCCCAAAACAGGTTTTATGTTTCTCATCACTTATTTACGAACCTTCTAAGTTAAACGGAGTTTAAACTTAACCGATAGTTATATTTTATGGAGTCAAATTAATCACCGGTTTAAGTTGATCAGCGTAATAGCTACATTTGTGGATCAGTAAATTTACTAGCATCGTAAATGTTTAAAAAATTAATCATTAACGATGCTAGTAAGCAGAATATATAGTTCGCATTAATATAGCTGATGTTTAAAAAATAAAAAATAAATTACATACTGAAATTTTACCTTGTGGATATGTAAATTTACTTGCATCGTAAATCCTTAAAAATTAAAATTAATCATTTACGATGCTAGTAAACAGAATATATTGATCGTATTAATAAAACAGGTTTAAAAAATAAAAATGGAATTACATACTGAAATCTTATTTTATGGATCAGTCAAGTTACTAGCATCGTAAATACTTAAAAAATTAAGCATTTACGATACTAGTAAACAGAATATATTGATAGCTTTAATTTAATTGATGTTTAAAGAAAAAAAATGAATTATATACTGTAAATTTATCTTGTGGATATGTAAATTTACTATCATCGTAAATGCTTTGAAATTAAGCATTTAAGATGAATATAAGCAGTATATATTGATCGTATTAATATAACTGAGGTTTAAAGAATAAAAAAGGAACTACGTACAGAAAATTTTATCTTGTTATTGAGTAAATTTAAATTTTTAAAATTTTTTTATTGTTTTTTCATTTTTTAAAAAAAAATTTCATTAGATTTTTTTTTATTATTTTCAGTAAATTTAAATTTTTTCTTATGTTTCATTTAAAAAAAGGATATTTATTGAAGTTACAAGACGAAATATTTTAGTAGTTATAATTCTTGTTAAAGATCTCATAACATTTAATTCTAAAATAAACACATAGAATGATTCGAACAAAGTGTGTTATAATGAGAACTTTTCTGCTTCAAATGTACCATGTACATTTATATGTTAAAATATAAACACGTTTTATCAGCTGTTTTGTATGAATATTTTATGAAAACAAACAATGAAGAAGCATATCACTATCTTAGAAGAATTGTTCAGGGATATTTTTAATATTATCATTAATCTCAAAGGCTCAGGCAGTCTGAATTTTTATCTTATTTATGAAATAACTTATCGTTGTTGACACATGTCTGATTTAATGTTAGGTGATTTTTTTTTCTCTATTTATTTCTTCTGATATACAAAAGGAAAATATATTACTGTAATAAAAGTATTAAAGTAGTAATAGTAAAAGTAGTAAAATGGTAATTGTAATCGTAGTCTCCGACGACTACGCTTACAATTACTAGAATTACTCCTACTACTATTAAAACTAAACTTCCTTTATTATTACTACACTTACTGTCACTACTGAGATTAGCTTATGATTACTACTACTGCAAATACGTCTACTTTTATAACTAAAATTATAAATTACTACTAGCATTATTGCTATCATTGATACCTCTACAGTGACTATTAATATTACTACTAATACTACTTTTGCTAATGATATTACAGTGCTATTTATTTCTGCTAACTGTCACTTGGTATTTCAAGTATTTCACTGCAATGGAACCCTGAATCAAACAAAGAATAGAATAGTGTTCCCAAAACTGTAACCGTAGCTGTCAGTTAAAAAAATTATTATTCTACTTTTGTATTATTATCGTGTTAGAGTTCTTTCACACAACATGAATCACAGTCAATGTGATTCGGACTCACCATTGCTTGTTGCTACGTCACTCTTAATAATGTCTAACTCATTTTCCGACTACACACCAGCCTAATCCGGTTAAATCCGCCTTAGTTCAAGTTCAAACATGATTCGACCGGTTAAAATCATCTTCCTTCAGTCACTCATGAATAAACAATCAAGCACAAGTACGTGAAATTTTTAATTATGAAAGTGAAACAAAAAATGTGACTTATGATTCAAGAGATGAAAGTCACAGTAACAAATTTCATAGTTTCTGTGTGGAGTAAAATATATATCTGTGAGTGCGTGATGAATGCAAGTAATATTACGTTTTCAACTTACAGTTTCACTTCTCTGCGGAAAGTGCAGTAATCTCGCTCTCTCCTGACACAGCCTGTTTACGCTGATTCAGTAAAGGACAACGCGGGAAAAATCAAGGTCCGTGCAATCATTAGCGGACGCCGTCCGAAAGGAAGGACGTAACTGGTCACGAGTGAGCTAGCAAGGGCAGGACATCCATTTCCATATTACACTCCAAGGTGTTTAGGAATGATTAACCTACAGTATTATGATCCGCTACTGCCTAGGTGATGTTGAGCGGTCCGCATTAGACAATAGAGATAATTTTTGTGGCCCTCCAAGAAATTTGATTTCTTAGATATTAATTTAAACAGTGATATATTTACTAACTAAACGTACTTTTTTACTCATTTTACCTTATTAAGGAATCCTTAACCTACAGTATTATGATCCGCTACTGGCTAGGTGATGTTGAGCTGTCTGGATTACACTATAGAGATAATTTTAGTGGCCCTCCAAGAAATTTGATTTTATAGATATCAATTTAAGCAGTGATATATTTACTAACTACACGAACTTTTTTACTCATTTACCTTTATTAAGGAATCATTAACCTACAGTATTATGATCCGCTACTGCCTAGGTGATGTTGAGTGGTACGCATTAGACAATAGAGATAATTTTTGTGGCCCTCCAAGAAATTTGATTTTATAGATATTAATTAAAACAGTGATATATTTACTAACTAAACATACTTTTTTTACTTATTTCACCTTATTTAGGAATCATTAACCTACAGAATTATGATCCGCAACTACCTAGGTGCTGTTGAGTAGTACGCATTATACTATAGAGATACATTTTGTGGCCCTCCAAGGAAATAGATTTTTTAGATATCAATTTTAACAGTGATATATTTACTAACTACACTCATTTTTTACTCATTTACCATTATTAAGGAATCATTAAAATACAATGTTATGATCCACTACTGCCTAGGTGATGTTGAACTGTCCGCATTAGACTATAGAGATAATTTTTATGACCCTCCAAGAAAGTTGATTTTATAGATATCAATTTAAGCAGTGATATATTTACTAACTACACGAACTTTTTTACTCATTTACTCTTATTAAGGAATGATTAACCTACAGTATTATGATCCGCTCCTGCCTAGGTGGAGTTGAGCGGTACGCATTAGACTAAAGAGATAAATTTTTTGGCCCTCCAGGAAATTTGATTTTATAAATATTAATTTAAGTAGTGATATATTTACTATTTACACGCACTATTATTGAGGAATCATTAACCTACATTTTTATGATCCGCTACTGCCTAGGTGATGTTGAGCCGTCCGCATTAGATATAGAGAAAAATTTGTGACCCTCCAAGAAATTTGATTTTTTAGATATTAATTTAATCAGTGATATATTTACTAAATACACTCACTCTTTTACTCATTTTACATCAGTAAGGAACTATTAACCTACATTATTATGATCCGCTACTGCCTAGGTAATGTTGAGCTGTACGCATTAGATATAGAGAAAAATTTGTGACCCTCCAAGAAATTTGATTTTTTAGATAATTATTTAAACCGTGATATATTTACTAACTACACGCACTTTTTTACACATTTTGCCTTATTAAGAAATCATTAACCTACAGTTTTATGATCCGCTACTAGGTGATGTTGAGCAGTCCGTATTAGACTATAGACATAATTTTTGTGGCCCTCCAAGAAATTTGAATTTTTAGGTATTAATTTAAACAGTGATATATTTACTAACTACACGCACTTTTTTACTCATTTTACCTTATTAAGGATTCATTAAACTACAGTGGTATGATCCACTACTGCCTAGGTGATGTTGAGTGATACCCGTTATACTATATAGATAATTTTCGTGGCACTATAAGACATTTGATTTTTTAGGTATTAATTAAAACAGTGATATATTTAACTAACTACACGCACTTTTTACTCATTTTACCTTATTAAGGATTCATTAAACTACAGTGGTATGATCCACTACTGCCTAGGTGATGTTGAGTGATACCCGTTATACTATATAGATAATTTTCGTGGCACTATAAGACATTTGATTTTTTAGGTATTAATTAAAACAGTGATATATTTAACTAACTACACGCACTTTTTACTCATTTACCCTTATTAAGGAATCATTAACCTACATTGTTATGATCCGCAACTGAATAGGTGGTGTTAAGCGGTCCACATGAGACTATGGAGATAAATTTTGTGGCCCTCCAAGGAATTTGATTTTTTAGATATTAATTTAAACAGTGATATACTTACTAACTATACGCACTATATGCACTTTTTTACTCATTTATCCTTATTATGGACTCATTAACCTACAGTATTTTGATCCGCTACTGCCTAGGTGATGTTTAGCGGTACGTATTAAACTATAGAGATAATTTTTGTGGCCCGCTAAGGAAATAGATATTTTAGATATCAATTTAAACAGTAATATATTTACTAACTACACGCACTTTACTTTATTAAGGAATCATTCACGGATTGTTTTATGATCCCCTACTGCCTAGGTGGTGTTGAGTGATCCCCATGAGACAATAGAAATAATTTTTTATCCCTTTCAGCCCAGAAAATGAATTTTTTAGTTAGTAATTTAAACAGTGATATAGTTACTAACTGCATGCACTTTTTTGCTCTTTTTACCTCATAAATCAATCATTAACCTACAGTGTTATGATCCGCTACTGCATAGGTGGTGTTGAGCGAGCCTCATTAGAGAATAGAAGTAATTTTTGTTACCCGACAAGGAAATGGATTTTCTAGATATCAATTTAAACGATCATAGATGGAAAAAAAAGTACGTATCAGGATACTGGACATACATTTCACAAAACTGTTAATGCATAAAGGGTTAATATATTTTTAAACCCTTTCTAAGGAGTCACACATGTGTTAAATCGGCAAAAAGTTAGATTTTTCAGAAAAAAATATATATGTGAAAAGGAATTTTGTTTTGAACATTTTAAAACAATCGGAGTGAAAAATTCCAAGTATTAAGCGGAGTTATGAACAAAAACGTGTCAGCTGTTTACTGTAAAGAAATTTAGCTTACACATTTTTAACTTGATTTTTCTCAAATTGTGGTTTTTTCATGTAACATGCATGTTATCTCAAAAAATTTTTAATATTTTTTTATCAATTTTTAGCAGTTTCTATGGGATGTAATTCTCATCCCATTCATTTCTTGTATATATCCCAAAAAAAATATTTTTTGGGGATGGTAAATTTTTCATTTTTAAGGAAAAAATTTAATTTTTTTCAACTATTTAAAAAATATATATAAATATCCTAAATACATAAAAATTTAAGTTCAAAATTATTTTTAGATATTGTAGTATGTTTTAAAATAATTTTGTCTTTAACACCTTAAAGTGAACGCTCGAGTTAACTCGGGTGCGCTAAACTGGCCAAACTGTGCACACTCGAGATAACTCGAGCGTTGTACTTTATTTTGGTATAATGTTTCGCTCTCGAATTCAATCGGGAATTAAAATTAACAATGTGAAAAAAAATCGTTTCGTTGATATTTATCATTTACATGGGATTGTAAGCTATAAAACTTACTTATTCTAGTATAAAATATATTTTTTTCTACTTATCACTTACGACTTATCTCTTCACTGTGAACCGTTTTCCGACAGCGTATTCAAATTCAGATTCTGATACGCTCATTTTTCTATATATATTTACATTCTAAATTATGTTTTTTTCATTAAAAAATTGATTATTTTGGTCGGCCTTTAAAAAAAAACTGTGTGGGGTTAACGTAATTATAATTCTAGTTATCATGCACTTTAACCTTGATATAATTTTTGCTAGTAACAAAGTGTTTCTTATTTTTAAACTATCATATAGCCTATCATATTACGGAATCAGTAAAATATTTAATTTTCCAGAATTGTAAAGTACCCTATAAGGCAGGTAAAAAAATAAGGTTTGTCTTTGGCTAAAATTTACACGCGTACAAGCTAGATAATTTGTTTATCTTCATACTTCTCTAAAGTCTCCCGATACTGTAAATGCAGGCTAGAATCACGTGGAATTCATTTAGAAAGATAATTCAAAGTTTTCTAAGATACGTCAAAATTATGATTAAGTTCTTGCCAAGTTTTTTGCCACAATAATCAATGGAAGTAAAGGAATGAAAATATCATTTCTACTACACCCTGGAGGTAGAGAAAATTTGCTATTAATACCTGTGATAAAATTTTCATTACAAAAAAATTAATCGATGGTTACATTTAAAATTAGCAGGTATGTATCTAATCTATTATTTAAATCAAATATAAAAGAATATTATTTACGTAATATCTCAGTTCAGTGATAAAACGTATGAAAATAATGCAGACGGTATTAAAATAATTTTAAATAAGAAATGATTCAATGAGATTGTTAAAGGAATGACGTCATAAGGCTAGAACAAATATTATTTTTACCTATTTATTATGTGACCTATATAATATTTACCTACTTTTTACTTCTCAATTTTATTTGCCACAGTAATTAATGGAAGTAAAGTAATGAAAATATCATTTCTACTACACCTTGCAGGTAGATAGAATGTGCTGTTAATACGGGGGATAAAATTTATTTGCAAAAAATACTCGATGGTTAAATTTAAAATTAGAACATATGAACCTAATTTATTATTTAAGCCAAATACAGAAGAATATTATTTACGTAATATGTAAGTTCACTAATAAAAATTTATGAAAGAATGCAGACAATATTTAAATAATTTACGTCATAAGGCTAGAACAAATATTATTTTTACCTATTTATTATGTGACCTATATAATATTTACCTACTTTTTACTTCTCAATTTTATTTGCCACAGTAATTAATGGAAGTAAAGTAATGAAAATATCATTTCTACTACACCTTGCAGGTAGATAGAATGTGCTGTTAATACGGGGGATAAAATTTATTTGCAAAAAAAATGGTTAAATTTAAATATATCACGTATGTACCTAATCTATTATTTAAGCCAAATATAAAAGAACATTATTTATGTAATATCTAAGTTCACTAATAAAAACGTATGAAAGAATGGTTTGGTTTGGAGCGCTACGGTCTACTGTTTTGCACACGAGGGCTAATGAGACCGGGACCTACAGTTTAAAGCCGATTCCAAACGGCTACAAACATCCATGCCAGCAGCGGGATTCGAACCCACGAAATCCGGTTCCGAAGAGCAGCGCTCTACCATTCGGCCATTGTTCGGCTATGAAAGAATGCAGACGA
>CM063507.1:52020309-52047809 GCA_032207245.1 Pardosa pseudoannulata | reverse complement strand
TTTCATTCCTTCAGCATAACCCCGAAATTCTTTCTTTGATTCTCAAAGCAAAAGTATGGATATAGATGGCATTTTAATTAAGAAGTTATAACTCTCCTAGGAAAAATCTGTAATAGTCATCTGGAACGCCACACTTTGGCAGATGTCTGTAATCAAAGTTTACTCTCGCTAAGCAATTACCTTTTGCCTCAGCATTTTCCCACGACACTGAAAAACATACGGTATTTGATCTACTATCGCAGAAGGTTGTCAATAGAGAGAGTACTGACGCCCTCCGGTTCAGATGCCTCTGGATTTTGTCCTATCCTGATAAGATGAAATAAAATTTAAGTTCGCCCACGACGAATGATGTGTTTCTTTCGAACAGACGTTTAGCGGGACTCATGGCAGCCCAGTATGCCCGGGCTGAGGAAAATAATAGGGGCAATTTCAAAAGAAGTTTTCAAATGTAAATTTGGGATCCAGTTTGTCCTTGGCTTTATATATATATATATATATATATATATATATATATATATATATATATATATATATATATATATATATATATATATATATATATATATATATATATATATATATATATATATATATATATATATATATATATATATATATATATATATATATATATATATATATATATATATATATATATATATATATATATATATATATATATATATATATATATATATATATATATATATATAATATATATATATATATATATATATATATATATATATATATATATATATATATATATATATATATATATATATATATATATATACATATATATATATATATACATATATATATATATATATATATATATATATATATATATATATATATATATATACATATATATATATATATATATATATATATATATATATATATATATATATATATATATATATATATATATATATATATATATATATATATATATATATATATATATATATATATATATATATATATATATATATATATATATATATATATATATATATATATATATATATATATATATATATATATATATATATATATATATATATATATATATATATATATATATATATATATATATATATATATATATATATATATATATATATATATATATAATATATATATATATATATATATATATATATATATATATATATATATATATATATATATATATATATATATATATATATATACATATATATATACATATATATATATACATATAAATATATATATATATATATATATATATATATATATATATATATATATATATATATATATATATATAAATATATATATGTGGATGTGTGTGTATGTGTGAATGTATATGTACAGATATGTGCATATATGAAAACAAAGATTTTAATGAAATCTTAAATTATCTTGACCAGCCGAGGGATTTTTGTAACAACAGTAATTACAGTTCACAGAAACTACAAATAAACTGTTTATATGATAATGTGCTAACGAATTACAAGAAGAGAAAATTTGCATAAAGGCAAAAACAAATTGGTACTCTTATATATTTTAATAACTGGCAGTGAATCCGGACGAAATATATTTGAGAAGGTAGAAAAAACAAAACATATATTTGAATATCGTGACTTCGTAATTTCCATTTTTGTAACCTAAATCAAGCAGTCTGTACGTTTAAAACTCTAATTAACAAATTTATCTAAACAGGTTTTAGTTTACGACCATCGAAATTTCAATCATTTTCAGTTAGGAGAAAATAAACATAAAAAGAAAAATTTTTAAATTATATTTGAACTAACTATATTATTTGTTTGCTACATAATAATATCAACAAATAATCCTTAATCAATTAGAGCAAAAGGAAACCTTGCAAAATTTATTGCCCAAATTAAATAATCAATTACATCTTTAGCTTTGCATGAATACCGACTTATGAAATTCGCATTCATTTCAAAATTAATTAATTAAACACTCTCAAATTAAACACATTACAAAGTCTCCTCCAAAATCCATAAATGATTTCTTCCCGCATTCCCTCCCCCATTTGGCATATAATCTGGAAACGCAATTTCCATTCACTCCATCAATGGAATCGTAGAGAAGTAATTTGCAATGCAAGTGCCTTAATTCATCAAATTACTAAATGGTGATCTATTATCAATTATTTTTATTGAAGTGGCCTTTAAATAGATTTCATACTAATTGGTGTAGGATTTTTAAAAACGTACAAGAGTTTAATGATAACATAAACTATCTTGATTAGTCCAACGAGTTTTTCTACAAGATGAATTATTGGACTAAATTGTAAAGATTAAGAGGAATAAGAACATAATTTGGGTAAAAAAAAAGTTTTGGCCTAAAAATAAATCGATATTTAGAGGAACCTAGAAATATATATACTTAGAATACCTAGAAATACCTAGAAATACCTAGAAATATATATCCTAACATGCCAGCCCTCTAATAATTTTAAATTACTGCATATAAAGTTAAACAAAACATATAGCAAGAGGAGAAAAAATAAAGGTAAATATCAGCCATTCTATGTCAAGAGTTACTCAATGACCAATTTTGAAAACTATTTGCAGTCACGTGTGTCATATATCAAAGTGTTGCTAAAAGTTCACTGATTACAAATATGCAATTATTTTTATTTTATAATGAGTAAAATAAGTAAAATTTTACACTAAATCCAAATGAATTTTTATTGAATAATCTACACTCCGGATGATGATTTTACAATACTAATTGCAGCCATTATTGCAGGTGCACACTTTTGTTGATTGGCATTTCAGATTCATACAAATCCTGCTTTTTGAGGCGTTGAAGAAAATATACAAAAGGGTAAGATTATTATTTTTTGTTAAATGGTTTTAATTCATCAATTTGATGTCACATCCGTAACATAAAAGATAAATAAATTTACTTTTAGAAAAACCTATAGGGCCTAGCAATTTGATCTTTTGGATTCACTTTATAGAATATATTCTTAAGCATACCTAATAGCTATATTTCATAAATGGATATTTTTAGTATGTTAATTAGGCATTATGCAGTGTCACACCTGTAACGCTATGTCGTAATAATTTTATTAATCCTGTATAAAAACTTGTTGTTTTGGATTTACTGGTTAAAACTTAATCTCAGATGTATGGTTCTATGGTAAAGTTTAATAAATAAATAATTTATATTGTGCTAATTAATATAAAAATTACGACACTGTATACATAAACCTCTTTTTTAGTTCTCAGCAATAAATTAATTTTATTTTCAAGTACTATTCAAAACATGGTTTTGTTATTCAAGTTTAAATTTGCGAAATATTTAAATTATTTATTTTGATATTTTTTATATAAAGTCTTAGTAAATGCATAAATTTTGTTATTCAGGTCACAGAAATATCTAATCACAGATATATCTAAAAATATCCAACGCCATTTAAAGTTTTTCCATGCTCCAATCAATTTACACACAAAAAAGTGGGTTTTGAAATTCGAAAATTTCGCTCTACCCGTAACTGTGAGACGTTCATCGTTTTAAATCATCCCAATCTGAATCCCATACATTCATATAACTATAATCTAAGACTTCATTTCGATTGTTTGGCCTGTTCAGCCACTAGAGACGCATATATAGGGGAAGTACTAAAATAATAATTTCTAATCTATTACAGCAAAATAGTTCATTGCATATTTATCACTCAAATATTCAATTAGATCTTTATCCAAGCAGGAATACTTACTCAGGACAGTTCCCATTCATCTTAAAACTCCTTAATTATATGCTCTAAAATTGAATCCATTACAAAGTCTCCTCCAAATTTCATAACGACTTGTTCCCACCACTTCTCCCCATACGGCATCCGGAAATGCACTTTCCATTCACACTACCATTGGAAGCGTGTAAAAGTAATTTGCAATGCTAGAGCCCGCATTCATCAAATTGCAAATCTTGATCCACATGCAGTTTTTTGTTGAAGAGGTCTTTAAATAGATTCGGTATTAACTGGCTTATGACTTAGGGAACAGGAGAATTAAATGATAAAAAACTTTCTTGATCCCTTCATCGATTTTAGGAACACAACAATTCTACTGCTAAACTGCAATTTCAAAAGGATAGATAATGGGCCAGCACAGGCCACTTAACTCACGTATTCTGGTTCCGATTCAGCTCTCCCTTGGCCTTTATTTTGACTCCAATCTGGTTAGTCTCCAATCTCCATCAATGTTATTTTTGACTAGTGTTTGAGAAAGAAAAAATCTAAACTCATTAAAAAACACATGTACATATATATCTTGATTAAATGATTGCATACAATTAAATAAATGCCTAAGGAATACAAATGGAATCAACTTATCATCTGTAGATATCGAAGACTGTTCTCGAGTCGGCATCCGCCCTGAAAACAATATGACAATGATTTTGATCAAAAGGTCTATCCTGCAAGCCGCGGATGCCAGAAGCGTTCACCTTCTACTCTCCTCTGGTAACAAACTTGTTTGTTAAAAAAATCCAACTGCCTCGCGGAGAAAAAACAGGGGTAAACTCCAGAACGGAGGAGGGTCAGAATCCCCCAAACCAACGGACCCTTCTATTGGTTGCGAAAAGTCCAAAGTTTCTTTCAAGTTCAAAACGGTTCTGTTCCGGTATGTCTCTGACGATGACTCACGGGAAGAGGTAAAAAAGCTGATTCGAATTTAAATTACTGTTACAGATGCCACCTAGGCCCATACAGCTTATGGAGTAATCATCATTACAGTGAGTTGCTTCAGCTCGGCCAGCAAACTCTAGTAACTGGAGTGTTACAATTTCGGAGCCCTAGACGGTCTAAGATCCATAGTGTCCTTTAAAGGTGTCTGATGCACGTACAATAGGATCTTGGTCACAATATCCTCCAAAGGTGTCTGAGGCACGTAAAATAGGATCTTGGTCACAATGTCCCCCAAAGGTATCTGAGGCACGTAAAATAGGATCTTGGTCACAATGTCCTCCAAAGGTGTCTGAGGCACGTAAAATAGGATCTTGGTCACAATGTCCTCCAAAGGTGTCTGAGGCACGTAAAATAGGATCTTGGTCACAATGTCCTCCAAAGGTGTCTGAGGCACGTAAAATAGGATCTTGGTCACAAAGTCCTCCAAATTCTCAATAAATACTCCTGGGGGTGGTTCGCTAAGCCATGGATCTTTTTCTTAGTTCCTGCCTCAAAATTACGAGGATCCACTTGAGCATAAGTCGTACTTTCACGCTTGAGTTACTCGTAAAAACGAAAGGTGTACCCCTTTGCCATAATATGAGTATCCTCCTGCTTAATCGTGCTTGGTTTGACCAAGTGGTAACAACAATACTATTACAGAAATATATTTTATTACGGTTATGGAAATTTTGTACTGTCTAATATGTTTTAATAACTGCAACTAAAATTAAACAAAATATATAGTGAGAAGTGAAAAATAACTTCACATATTTATCTATCACCACTTGGTTATTTAATATTTTTATCTTTCAAGAAATCTCAATAATTGGTAATATCTACATGAGTTTTATTTTTTACCTCTACTCAAAAATAAAATTTTTAATCATTTTCTGTCTTGTGAAGCTAATATATAAAATAATTCTGTTTAAATCGTAGCTGAACTAACGATAACCATATTACTGCTAACTACGTAGTAAATAAATAATCTTTAATTGATAACAGCAAATTAAGTCATTTCATATTTATCACTCTAATTAAATAACCAATTAGATCTCTATCCATTCATGAATACCTACTTATTAAAGTGTGTATTCATTCCGAAACTTCTTAATTCTGCGCTCTAAAATTAAAAGCATTACACAGTTTCATTTAAATTCCATAAACAACTTGTTCTCAGTACCTCTCCCCATACAGCACATAACCTAAAAATCACTTGCCATTCACACGATCATTGGAAGCATGTAGAAGTTAATTTGTAATACTAAAGCTCGCATTAATTAGATTTCTAATCTTGATTCATATGAAGATCGTTCTTTTATTAAAGAGAAATTTAAATAGATTCAGCATTACCTGATTTAAGATTGTAGAGTGGAAGAAGTAAACAAAATCTTCACATGTTCATCGAAATTTGAAACAGGAAGGATTTTATTGAGAAAAGTATGAATTAATTCCAAAACTCCTTTATTTCACGCTCTAAAATTTAACGCATTACAAAGTCTCCTCCAAAATCTCCTCTAAACTACTTCTCAGTACTTCTCCCCATACAGCACATAATCTAAAAACTCACTTGCCATTCACACGATCATTGGAAGCGTGTAGAAGTAATTAGTAATTCTAAAGCAGCATTAATTAAATTTCTAATCTTAATTCCTATGCAGATCTTTTTTTATTGAAAATAAATATAAATAGAATTAGTATTACCTGGTTTAAGATTGGAGAATGGAAGAAGTAAAAAAAAACTTCACTTGTTCATCCATATTTGAAACACAGAGGCTTGTACTTAGGAAAATGTGAATTCATTTCAAAACTCCTTAATTCGGTTCTCTAAAATTAAACGCATTACATAGTCTCCTTTAAAATCTATAAGCTACTTTTGCCTACTACCCTCTTCCTATAAGGAACCTAATCTGGAAGCGCTCTTACAATTTGTACTATTACTAAAATCATGTAAAAGTACTTTGAAATCCTAGAATAGGCATTCATCAAATTGCTAATTTTGAACCATGTGTAATTTACTTCTGATGAAGATGTGTTTAAATAGATTTCGCTTTAACTGATTTAAGACTTCGGGGAGCGAAATAATTAAAGTAATGAAAATAAGTCTTTCGACTTGCCGTCGATTTGGAACCTAATGGATTTCTGACTGAATTCTACTGCTAAAAGCAAATTTTGGAAAGAATATGAACATTTCTACCAACAGTGGGATCCAATAATTACCCACGAATTATGGTAAAGATTCAATCATCGCTCGGCTGTTAGTGTAACCCCAGGCGTCTGATGGGATTTTAGGTCATCATGTATGACCTACAGATTATATGGTAGGCATTGTTATAGAAATGCGTTTTATTACAATCGGGCAACATTCATATTCTGTATTGTTTTTTATTACTACATCTATAATTACACAAAATATATTGTAAGAAATGAAAAAATAGTTATGTATATAAAACTGTCGTGAATTTATTATTTACCTTTGTATAAATTTTATGAAATCGCTATAATTGTAATTATCTCCCTACATTTTATTTTTTTTTCTATTATTCAAAAACAACATTTTAAGCCATTTTCTTTCATGTGAAGTTAATATATATATAAGGAATTATATTTAAGAAATAGCTGAGTTAAGAGGAGCAATATCCTGTACTAACTTCATGACTAATAATCTGTAACCGATAACAGCAAAATAAATCATTGCAAATTTATCTATCAAATTAAAGATTGAATTAGAGCTTTTTCTATTCATAAATACCTTCTTAGAAGGGTTCAAAGCTTCTTAATTCCATGCTCTAAAATTAAATGCATTAAAGTCTCAAAAATCCTTAAACTGCTTCATCCCAGTACCTCTCCCCATATAGCACATAATCAAAAAAACCACTTACCATTCACAAGCTCTTTAGAAGCGCGTAGAAATAACTTGTAATGCTAAAGCAGCATTAATTAAATTTCTAATCTTAATTCATATGCGGATCTTTTTTTCCATTGAAGAGAAACTTAAATAGATTCCGTATTAGCTGGTTTAAGATTGGAGAGTGGTAGAACAAAAACAAAAACAAACAAAAAAAAAACCTTCACATGTTCATCGCCTACTATTTTCTCCCTATACAGAACCTAATCTTTGAACGCTCTTATATTTCACACGATTACTAGAATCATGTAAAAGTAACTAAAAAGGCTAGAATCTGGATTCATCAAATTGCTAATTTTGATGCGTATGTAGTTTTCTCTGATGAAGAGGTGTTTAAATAGATTTCGCTTTAACTGATTTAAGACTTTGGGGAGCGAAAGAATTAAAGTAACCTTAATAAATAATCTATGACCTGTAAAAGCAAAATGAGTCATTTCATATTTATCTAACAAATTAAAAATTCAATTAAAGTTTTTTCCATTTATCTATTCCTACTTAGAATAATTTCCATTCAATTCAAAGTTTCTTAATTCCACGCTCTAAAATTAAAAGCATTAAAATCTCCAAAATCCTTAAACTGCTTCATCCCAGTACCTCTTCCCATATGACACATAATCTAAAAACCCACTTGCCTTTCACACGCTCATTGGAAGCTTGTAGAAATAATTTGTAATGCTAGAGCAGCATTAATTAAATTTAATCTTAATTCATGTTCGGATCTTTTTTCTATTGAAGAGAAATTTAAATAGATTCCGTATTAACTGGTTTAAGATTGGAGAGTGGTAGAAGTAAAACAAAACCTTCACATGTTCATCGCCTACTACTGTCTCCCTATAAAGAACATAATCTGGAAACGCTCTTACAATTCGCACGATTACTAGAATCATGTAAAAGTAATTTGAAATCCTAGAATCTGTATTCATCAAATTGCTAATTTTGATGCGTATGTAGTTTTTCTCTGAAGAAGAGGTGTTTAAATATATTTCGCTTTAACTGATTTAAGACTTCGTGGAGCAAAAGAATTCAATTAATGAAAATAAGTGTCTCGACTTGCCGTCGATTTGGAACCCAAGGGCTTTCTGACTGAATTCTACTGCTGTAACCCCAGGCTTCTGATGGGATTTTAAGTCGTCATGTATGACCTACAGATTATATGGTAGGCATTGTTATAGAAATGCGTTTTATTACAATCGGGCAACATTCATATTCTGTATTGTTTTTTATTGCAACATCTATAATTAGACAAAATATATTGTAAGAAATAAAAAAAATAGTTATGTATATTAAACTGCCGTGAATTTATTATTTACCTTTGTATAAACTTTATGAAATCGCTATAATTGTAACTATCTACCTACATTTTATTTATTTTTCTTGACTATTATTCAAAAACAACATTTCTGTCATGTGAAGTTAATATATATAAGGAATTATATTTAAGAAATAGCTGAACTAATAACAGCAATATCCTGTACTAACTTTATGACTAATAATCTATAACCGATAACAGCAAAATAAACCATTGCATATTTATCTATCAAATTAAAAATTCAATTAGAGATTTTTCCATTCATGAATACCTACTTAGAAGAATTTGCATTCATTTCAAAGTTTTTTAACTCCACACTCTAAAATTAAACGCATTAAAGTCTCCAAAATCCTTAAACCCACTTGCCATTCACACGCTCATTGGAAGCGTGTAAAAGTAATTTGTAATACTAGAGCAGCATTAATTAAATTTCTAATCTTAATTCATATGCGGATCTTTATTCTATTGAAGAGAAACTTAAATAGATTCCTATTAACTGGTTTAAGATTGGAGAGCGGTAGAAGTAAAAAAAAAAACTTCACATGTTCATCGCCTACTACTCTCTCCCTATACAGAACATAATCTGGAAACGCTCTTACAATTCCCACGATTACTAGAATCATGTAAAAGTAATTTGAGGAATCTGCATTTATCAAATTGCTATCTTTGATCCATATGTAGTTTTTCTCTGATGAAGAGGTGTGTTGTAATTTACTTACAACCTATATACCAGTGTTTAGTTACAAAGGGGAAACACAGTAAGGATATAGTACTTTATATTGAGATTCATACATTTATTCTGTACATTTATTTACAAATTGATCCTTGGTTATCATATATCATAATCATCAATTATTTATGTCTTATATTTACACCATAATTACTACAATTTTCTTTATAATGCACTATTATTCAATCACAAGGTAAAATTATTAACAGAGGCCTATGTGACTGTGAATATTATTTTATCTTTACCTCCAGTAAAGGCACAGGGGAGCAGTCAGGGGCTTTCCTCACACGATACGTCGGTCCTTCAGTTGGTACAGAGGGTCAGGTAGAGGCTTTCCTCATGTGGTGAGTCGGTCCGGGTGTTCGGGCGCACTGGACGAGTCGGTGCTGGTGAGCGGGGCTTAGGATTCTTGTCCGACTTCTATCGAATTCCGACTTCAACTTCTCTTCTTAACTTCGTTTACCAACTGCTCATCTCGGTTTTAACGCCCCTTTTTCTTCCTTTCCAATCGCTTGTTTCGGGAAATTTTCCCACATCTGTACCCCCTTCGGAAGTGCAGGTGGGGTCATTAAAGTAGCCCTTTTTGTGCAAGCTGACATTACTTTTATCCCCTGTCCCCATAACTCACGGTTACATCTCTGTGCGAGCTTGACCGTTACGTTGCCATTCCGTGATCTATACCTTCTCTCCAGGGATTCCTAAACTCAACGTGAACAACTGGAGTCCTAAATTTCTCTAGGAAATCTCTCCCACAGCTGTGGATGCACGTGCAGACCACCGTGGGAAAGTACCTCGGTACAATGTGTTTAAATATATTTCGCTTTAACTGATTTAAGACTTCGGGGAGCGAAAGAATCAAACTAACTTAAATAAATAATCTATAAACTATAAAAGCAAAATCAGTCATTTCATATTTATCTAACAAATTAAAAATTCAATTAGAGTTTATTTCATTCGTGAACACCTACTTAGAAGAGTTTGCATTCATTTCAAACCTTCTTAATGCCACGGTCTAAAATTAAACGCATGACTAAATCTCCTCCAAAATCCATAAACTACTTCTTCCCTTATCTCTTCCCATACGGCACATAATCTGTAAAAGCATTTGCCATTCACACGATCATTGGAAGCGTATAGAAGTAATTTGTAATGATAGAGCAGCATTAATTAAATTTATAATCTTAATTCATATGCGGATCTTTTTTCTATTGAAGAGAGAAATTTAAATAGACTCCGTATTAACTGGTTTAAGATTGGAGAGAAGTAAAATAAAAAACAATCTTCACCTTTCATCTATATTTGAAAAACAAAGGATTTTAGACTGGATTATACTACTGAATCTAACTCCAAATGAATAAGAACGTATATAAAGAAAGCGGTATTCAAGTCTAACCTACTAATTCTCGTTATCTTATGCCACTTGGTGAAACCATCTACAATTAATCCATACGCTACTCGTATTAAGGTATAGGGGTGAGCCTTTCGTTTTAAACGAACATTTCAAGGGTGAAAGTACGACATTTTGCTCAAGTGGACCCTCGTAATTTAGAAGCAGGGATCAAGCAGAAGATCCATAGGTTCGGCCTGCCACCACCATAGGTATTGATTGAGAACTTGGGGAATATTGTGGCCACCAAACATATATCATCCCTTGTCACCTGTAACGAACACGGCGGATCTTAGGCCGACTCGAGTTCCCAACCCACAACTCTACAATTATTAGAGCGTTACCTTTGCCGACTAAGCTACCGCGGCTCATCCACTAATTCTAGTATCGCTTGGCCTTTGTTTTTACCCAAAACTTCTGGAGTGATTATTTTGTGCTACCAACAACGGTCTACAGCTTATGAAGTAGGAATTATTATAGAAATACGCTTTTACGACTGCAGAAAACTTGTATGCTCTAATGTTATATTAATTGCTGCATCTACTATTATTCAAAATAAATTATACAAATAAAAAAAAATGAATGTATATGTTTAATTACCATAACTTGGTTATTTCTCTCTTTTCATTCTTTTTAATGTATCTGTAATTAAATTTATATACAAATACGGTATTAATTTTAAAACTGTTATTTAAAAACAAGAATTTAACCCCTTAACAATTTCATTATTTTCACTAATTCGACCAAAAAAAGTTAAATTTTTTTATTGCATATTTTTGTTAATGTTATATTTGTAAGCAGTAAGAATGTTATCAAAAGTAATATTTCTAATTATTTTAAGCAAATATAACAACTATTTTGCAAGATATAAAAAAATGGAAGTTGATTTTTCTTTCTCATGTACGCTAGAAAGAAAATTTACGTTTACAGTTGTACATATAAAAATACAAATTTTTCGATTACAATTACCACGCAATTATTTTTGAATGCACATAATACAGGTACATATAACTGGTTTTTCCAAGTTCAGATTTAGTGTGATAAATCGTGAAAGAGGGCAAAAGGCTCTGTCCAATGACACAGCCCGGACAAAAATACCTAATCTTCTTTCTGTCTTTTGCCACTGTCATTTTACTTCAATGAACGCTCATTGGATCAGTTTTCAAAAACCTCAAGTCAAAATCAAGCCAAAATGTCAAAGATAAAAACTAGCAGAGTGTTGCAAAACCTATCAGAAAACCCACGCTTTTAAACCAAAAAAAATTAGAAAACTAATATCTGGTCGACATTTGTACGACTAATTTTACATTAAAAATATAAAAGATACGGATAAAATAGTGAGAACGACAAAGAAGTCAGAGTGACAATACGCCGTACAGGCAATTTATAAAAGGCTGGGTAACTGAGCCCGTACAGAATACGTGCAAAATAGGCATGGGGTTAAACTCTTTTCTGTCGTGTAAACAAATATATAAAAGATATGCTTAAATTTAGCTGATCTACTAAAAACCATATCATCTTCTAACTACATAATAAAATAAATAATATCTAATGTGTATCAGCAAGATGAGGCACATAACATCCTGACACTATCCATAAATGATCTCCAATCAAATACAGCGAAATAGTTACTTTGAAGTTTATGGGTCAAATTAAATAATCAGTTAGATCTATATCCACGAATAATTACCGACTAATAGAAGTTCATATTCATCTCAAAACTCCTTAATTCCACGCTCTAAAAGTAAACGCATTGCAAAGTCTTCTCCAAAATCAATAAACTACTTCTTTCCACTATCTCTCCCCATACGCCACATAATCTGGAAACGCAATTGCCATTTGCACGACCACTATACACGTGGAAAAGTAATTTGAAATGCAAGAGCCCGCATTCATCAAATTACCAATCGTGATCTATACGCAATTCCTATTTTGTCAAGAGACCTTTAAATAGATTTCGTATTAACTGGTGTATGACTTTCAGGAGAGCACAGACGAAGAGTTAAAACAAAAAACCCATCTTGACCTGTCCATCGATTGTGGGTATGGAATCACGAAGCAATAGACCGTCACGTTAAAAACAGGCGGATGGCAAGCCAGTCTCACCTTGAGGCCTTGACTTTTTTAGACCACGAAGTGTGACTGGATTCACTGGGTCGTTACTAATGCACCAGGCTTTGGACAGATTTCTAACGACAGCTGGTGTTTAGCTTTTAGAACCTCGTTTAATGTAAAAATATTTGAATTGTCTCGTTAGATATCCCTTGATAATAAAAGTTCAGATCTAACTCAAAGAAATTTAAAAGAATCTCAAAGTTCAAGAGATCCCCTCAGCAATTCCTCATTTTTGCTCATTTTACAAACAAAAAGCGATGTGTTTATTTCACGATAATATATTGAAATCGCCCTATGAGTGCTAATTGAATTACTCTCTATATTGATTTTTAAAAATAAAAATTAATAGCTTAACCCTCCGAGTGGAACACACCGAGGAAAAAAATGTCTCCAAAAAATACGCTTATGTGTCAGTGACCAAAAAACTTTGTTTATTCTTGTCGAAACTGAAATTCTTGAAAAAACAATTTTAATTCCATTGTTCATTAAAGAACATTGCATATTTAAGATTTTTTTCTATGTTTTTGTTAATACCAAAGCTTATTGCGAAGATATATCCCAAGATAATAATATTGCTAAATACAAATAAATAGATATTGCATATAAGAAATTAAATAGAAGATTGAAATCGGCTTATGAGTATAAAACTGAATTTGAACTTTGCATTGTTTCATTAAGTACAATATTGTATATTTAAAGGATTTTTCTACGTTTTGTGTATACCTTTCTATAAAAGTATACACAAAACATAGAAAAGTCATGATATTGTATATTTTATATTACATTATAAGATGTATAACTGAAATTAAATAGAAGATTGAAATCGCCTTATGAGTATAAAACCGAATTTGAAATTTGAATTGTTTCATTAAGTACAATATTGTATATTTAAAGGATTTTTTTAAGTTTTGTGTATCCCTTTATTGCATAATAAGAAGTATAGCTGAAATTAAATAGAAAATCAAAATCGCCTAAGGAGTATTAAAACAAACTTGAACTTTTCTTTGCTTAAGTACAATATTGTATTTTTAATTGATTTTCTGTTTTTGTGTATCATTCATTGAATAATAAAGATTATAACTAAAAAATAGAAGATTCAAATCGCCTTATGAGTATAAAACCAAATTTGAACTTTGCATTGTTTCATTAAGTACAATATTATATATTTAAATTATTCTTCTATGTTTTGTGGATACCTTTATTGCACAATAATATGTATAACTAAATTATATAGAAGATTAAAATCGCCTTATGAGTATAAAACCGAATTTAAACTTTGCATTGCTTCATTAAGTACAATATTGTATATGTAAAGAATTTTTCTATGTTTTGTGTATACCTTTATTGCATAATAAGATGTATAGCTGAAATTAAATAGAATTCTCTTTGTTTATTCTATGCTAACAAAATTGAAATCACCTTATGAGTATAAAACTAAATCTGAACTTTGCATTGCTTCCTTAAGTACAATATTGTTTATTTAAAGGATTTTTGTATGTTTTGTGTACCTTTAATGCATAATAAGATATATAACTAAAATTAAATAGAATATTGAAATCGCCTTATGAGTATAAAACTGAATTTACACTTTGCATTGTTTCATTAAGTACAATATTGTATATTTAAAGTATTTTTCTGTTTTTTGTCATACCTCTATTACATAAGATGTATAACTGAAATTAAATGGAAAATTCTAATCGCCTTATGAGTATAAAACCGAATTTGAAATATTCTTTGCTTCTTTACGTACAGTATTGTATAAAGAACTTTTTTAAGTTTTGTGTATCTCTTTGATGCATATTAAATATAGGATTGAAATCGGCTTATGAGTATAAAACCTAATTTAAACTTTTCTGTGTTTAAGTACAATATTGTATATTTACTGGAATTTTCTATGTTTTGTGTATACCTTTATTGCATAATAAGATGTATAAGTGAAATAACGAAATAGAAGTTTGAAATCACTTTATGAGTGTAAAACTGAATTTGAAGATTTTATTGTTTCGTTAAATACATTATTGTATATTTAAAGGATTTTTCTATGTTTTGTGTATACCTTTATTGCATAATAAGATGTATAACTGAATTTAAATAGAAGATTCAAATCGCCTTATGAGTATAAAACCAAATTTGAAATTTTCTTTGCTTCATTAAGGACAATAGTGTTATTTAAAGGATTTTCTATGTTTTTGTATCCCTTTATTACATAATAAGATGTATAGCTGAAATTATATAGAAGAATCAAATCGCCTTATGCGTATAAAACCGAATTTCAACTTTGCATTGTTCCATTAAGTACAATATTGTATATTTAAAGGATTTTTTTATGTTTTGTGTATCCTTAATTGCATAATAAGATGTATAACTGAATTTAAATAGAAGATTCAAATCGCCTTATGAGTATAAAACGGAATTTGAACTTTGCATTGTTTCATTAAGTACAATATTGTATAGTTAAAGAATGTTTTATGTTTTGTATATCCCTTTTTTGCATAATAAGATCTATAACTGAAATTAAATAGAAGAATCAAATCGCCTTATGAGTATAAAACAGAATTTCAACTTTGCATTGTTTCATTAAGTACAATATTGTATATTTAAAGGATTTTTCTATGTTTTTTGTATTCCTTTATTGCATAATAAGATGTATCACGGAAATTAAGTAGCAGATTGAAATTGCCTTATGAGTGTAAAACCGAATTTGAACTTTTCTTTGTTTCATTAGGTACAATATTGTATATTTAATGCACTTTTCAATGTTTTGTGTATAACTTTATTGTATAATAAGATGTATAACTGAAATTGAATAGAAGATTGAAATGGCCTTATGAGTATAAAAACGAATTTGAACTTTTCTTTGGCTCTTTAAGTACAACATTGTACATTTAAAAGATTTTTCTATATTTTGTGTATCCCTTTATTCCATAATAAGATGTATAACTGAAATAATTAAATAGAAGATTCAAATTTCCTTATGAGTATAAAACCGAATTTGAAATTTTCTTTATTTCTTTAAGTACAGTATTGTATACTTAAAGGTTTGGCTCTTTAAGTACAATATTGTACATTTAAAAGATTTTTCTATATTTTGTGTATCCCTTTATTCCATAATAAGATGTATAACTGAAATAATTAAATAGAAGATTCAAATTTCCTTATGAGTATAAAACCGAATTTGAAATTTTCTTTACTTCTTTAATACAGTATTGTGTACTTAAAGGTTTTTTCTATGTTTTGTGTATCCCGTAATTCCATAATAAGATGTATAACTGAAATTAAATAAAAGATTGAAATCGCCTTATGATAAAAAGCCGAACTTGAACTTTGCATTGTTTCATTAAGTACAATATTGTATATTTAAAGGATTTTTCTATGTTTTGTGTATCCTTAATTGCATAATAAGATGTATAACTATAATGAATTATAAGATTTAAATAGCCTTATGAGTATAAAAACGAATTTAAACTTTGCATTGCATCAGTAAGTACAATACTGTATATTTAAAGGATTTTTCTGTTTTTTGAGTATTCCTTTATTGCATAATATGTATAACTGAAATTAAATAGAAGAATCAAATCGTATTATGAGTATAAATACAAATTTCAACTTTGCATTGCTTCATTAAGTACAATGTTGTATATTTAAAGGAATTTTCTATGTTTTGTGTATACCTTTATTCTATAATAAGATGTACAACTGAAATTAAATAGAAAATTGAAATGGCCTTATGAGTATAAAACTGATTTTGAACTATTCTTTGTTTCTGTAAGAACAATATTGTACATTTTAAGTATTTTTCTATTTTTTGTATATCCTTTTATTCCATAATAAGTTGTATAACTGAAATAATTAAATAGAAGATTCAAAACTCCTTATGAGTATAAAACCGAATTTTAAATTTTCTTTTCTTCTTTGAGTACAGTACTGTATACTTACAGGTTTTTTTTGTGTTTTGTGTATCCCATAATTCCATACTAAGCTGTATAACTCAGATTAAACAGAAGATTGAAATCGCTTGATGAGTATAAAACCGAATTTAAACTTTGTTTCATTAAGTACTTTATTGTAAAGTATTTTTCTATGTTTTATGTATACCTTTATTGCATAATAAGAAGTATAGCTGAAATTAAATGGAAGATTCAAATCTCCTTATGAGTATAAAACTGAATTTGAACTTTTCTTTGTTTCTGTAAGTACAATATCGTATATTTAAAGAATTTTTCTATGTTTAGTGTATCTCTTTATCGCATAATAACACTTATAACTAAAATTAATTGGAAGAATCATATCGTCTTATGAGTATGAAACTGAATTTGTACTTTGCTTTGTTTCATGAAGTACAATATTGTATATTTAAAAGATTTTTCTATATTTTGTGTATACTTTTATTGCATAATAAGATCTATAACTGAAATTAAATAGAAGATTTTAATCGCCTTGTGTGTATAAAATGGAATTTGAACTTGCACTGTTTCATTAAGTGCAGTATTTTGTATTTCAAGAATTTTTCTTAGTTTTGTGTATATCTTTATTGCATAATAAGATGTATAACTGAAATATGAAATAAATAAAAAGGTTAATTATTGGATTATTATCGAGAATTAGAATAATTGGTGTATTTGGATTTTTTAGTTCTTTGTTATTACAAAATATATTATTTGTATTAGAATTTGGTGTAAGAATTATTCAGGGATTTGTGTTTAGAATTTTATTATTATTGTATGCTTTAGAATATTATTAACTTTTGGAAAAGCATTATCATCCTTTTCATATAGTAAATATATCACCTTGACCTTTAGTAACAGGATTCGGGCATTATATTTTTTTCATAATCCTATAATTAAAAAAATGAACAAATTTTATTAAAATTATTTTCGAACCCTAATCCCACCAATTATGAGAACGTGCCTTTGCAACTGAACTACCGCGGTTCCCTCGATTATTGTTACAGTCTTAATTAAACTTTTCTATACTTGTAAATTTTTAAATTTATTTTCTTATGTCTCTTTTATTATGCCATTTGATATTTATCATTTTATGTGTTTAAGTATTTAAAAGTCCCATTGGATATATAAATTAAATTGTCCTCCTATACAGTCCAACTAGGATACCACCGCTAGGGTGCCAATCTCCGTTTATGAAACCAAAGGTCATGGTGTGCGAATCATATGTCCTAGTTAGGTGGTCAACTTCACGCGGATATTCCTTTGTTTAGTTTTCAAGAAGGAGTGGTTCTCGGTTTGTCTACTCGCTAAAGGTATGAAAGACTGTGTCAACTTGATCAGCTTGAAGATCCTTAAATACATCACTTGCCAAAAATTTTCAGGTGTTACCAGAAGGAAGACAGTTACTCTTTTTTCAGGATAATTTTTGTATTTGTGTTTATGCTATTAAGTAAGAATTATGTAAATCCTTTGATCTATGTATATAAATGTAGTGTAACATATACATGGCTGTTTATATTTTTATGTAACTTATGGAGTAAAATACTTGTAGGACGTTAAACCTATGATATAAATGTTTAAATGCTCGAGAATATATTTTCTGAATTTTGATATACCGGGTGGTTATAATTAAACTTAATCTATATACGGGATCCTACAGCACAAAGGGGTGAACGGAATGAAGTTTTCTATATAGGCTATATACACGAGATGCTTTCATGGAATATATAAAAACATTTAGCTTCAAAATGTCCACCAGATGGCGCTGTTTAAGGAAACATGCAATATAACACAATCAACAAAACGAAATACCGAAACAATATTATCATTTATTGACTAGTTTCTGATCGAACCTTGCCATCGAAACACAATAAGGGCCAGTCTCACCAAAGTCGTTTAACTGCTAACCGCGATTAATCTCTGTTTAAACGGAGAATTGCGTCCCACCTTTTTGTTGGCGCCATGTGTTAATCGCGGTTATCTGTTAAACGACTTTAGTGAGACCGTAAGGGAGAAACGAAAACAGTCCAATTTGCAGAAACAATGACAGATTAGTATGAAACTGTCCAAGAGGAGCAATTGCTAATCGTGTCCAGGACGATGTAGGTGAAGGTGTTCCAAGTGACCATCCTTATTCCCCTGCAAAATTTCAAGCCATGGTTCAAGCCACAATTTCAAGTGTGTTCAAGAGCAGATCGTAACTGATCCGTTGAGAAGCTTCTCACATGAAGCGTTATGGACTTATTTAACAGCTGTCTTCACAGCATAAAGAAGTATCTGTGTGGCACCTTTGCTGCCTCTTTCATTCTCCTAATTTCCCCTTCTCTCCAAATCTCTCAATCATGGCCCGGATGCTTTTAGTACACATTCGTCAACGCCGTAACTTCTTTCTGCGAAGAAATTTACGAACTGCAGCAGATGCATTCCCCTTGGTTTCGTAAAACAGCTTCGCCAATAACGTTCAACTAAAGGAACCGTCATTAGTATAGGTGGAAACATCTTCTTAAACATAATAACGTCTGCAAACGTTTTATATCCTAACCTGTTTTGCATTATAACAAGTTTCCCCTTCTCCCCAAGCATACAAATCTCGACATTTATCTCCTACAACAGACAGCTATATTAACTAGTTTCTGATCACCTTGACATCAAACCACAATAAATAAAGGTAGGGGAGAAAAAAATAGTTCAGTTTTCAGAAACAAGAACAGATTAGGACGAAATTGCACAAGAGGAGCAATTATTATTCGTGTCTAGGAAGATATATATAAAGGTGTTCCACGATACCACCTTCATTCACGTACAAAATTTCAAGTCGATGGACAGTGTGTTTAATAGCAGATCGTAACTGATCAGTTGTGAAGATTCCCACATGAATCGTTATGACTTCTTTAACAGCTGTCTTGACAGCATGAACAAATATCTGTGTGACATGTTTACGGCCTCTTCCAGGCGGACCTCTCCGTCTCTGAATCATGGCCCGTGTGCCTTTAGTAGACATTGGTCAACTTCGTATGTTCTTTCTACGACTAAAATTCACGAACTGCAGCAGAAGCATTCTCCTTGTTTTCGTTAAACATCTTCCACAATAACGTTCAACTAAAGAAACCATCATTAGTACAACTGGAAACATTGACTTAAGCATGATAACGTCTGCAAATGTTTTATACCTTAACCTGTTTTGCATAAAGCTTCACCTTCATCCCAAGCATGCAAATCTCGACATTTTTCTCCGGTAACTGACAACTCTATTAACTAGTTTCTGATCACCTTGTCATCGGACTACAATAAGTAACGGTAAGGAAGAAACAAAACCATTTCAGTTTGCAGAAACAAGAATAAATTATGACGAAATTGCACAAGAGGAGCAATTAATAATCGTGTCCAGGACGATGTAGGTAAATGTGTTCCATGATACCACCTTCATTCCCCTGCAAAATTTCAAGCCGATGGACAGTGTGTTCAACAGCAGATCGTAATTTATCCTTTGAGAAGCTTTGCACATGAAGCCTTATGGACTTTTTTAACAGCTGTCTTGACAACATAAACAAGTATCTGTCTGACATGTTTACGGCATCTTCCAGTCTGACCTCCTAATTTCCCCGTCTCTTCAAATCTCTCAATTATGGCCTGGACACCTTTGTAGACATTTGTCCACGCCGTAGCTTCCTTCTAGGACACCTTTTAGTAGACATTAGTCCGTAAGTTCTTTCTACAACGAAATTCCCACCCACAGAAGAAGCATTCCCCTTGTTTTTCTAAAACAACTTCACCAATAACATTCACTAAAAAACTGTCATTAGAACATTGACTTAACCCTTTCGAGACCAACGTTTCGCGATGCAGTGATTTCACTTTTATCAGTCCAGCATCTCCTCCACGTGATGATCTACGGTTGATATTTAGAGACCAGCCTCGCGTATGCGTAATAGGAGATCTGAACTGTTTTAGTTTAATTTTTAAATGCTAGATTTAATTACTAAATGGAGTTAACTTCAACGGTCGACTAATACAGAATTTATGTGCTGGTCCTCAAGGAGTTAAAGATGACAACGTATGCAAACGTTTTATACCTAACCTGTTTTGCATAAAGGTTCCTCTTCTTCCCAAGCATGCAAATCTCAACATATTTCTCATAAAATTGACAGCTTTTCCCTGTTTTGCATTTTATTATTCATAATTCTTGTTCTGGATTGTTAATCTTGCATCTATATTCCGTTTTGGTTGTTTATTTTGCTAAATTTCTGTTTTTTACCTAAAAAGCGCCCTCTGGTGGAGATTTTGGAACTAAATATTTTTCGAAATTCCGTGAGCACATTTCGTGTATAGCCAGTATACAAAGTTTTGTTGCATTCTATTCACCCGTTTGCTGAACGATGGCCAAGTGGTTAGGGTGCTACCCTTCGGCCCCGGAGTTTGTTGGTTCGAATCCCGCTGGGACATGGATGTTCGTAGTAGTTCGGAATCGGATTTAAGCTATAGGTCCCGGTCTCATTAGCCCACGTTTTGCAAAAAGTAGACCGTAGCACTCCAAAAAGATAACCAAACCAAACCAAACCTATTAACCCGTTTGAGCTGTAAAATACGTTTATAGGAGAATTTTAATTATATCCAACCGGTATATTAAAATCCAGATATTCTAATCCTGGCTGTTTATGGATTTAATATAAATATTGATTTTTTAGAGAAATCTTAGAAGAATTCAGTTTGTATTTGGATTTTTATTTCCGAACTAAATAAAACTTTGCTAAAACCTCTTCGTAAATTCTTTAATTCATTTTGTTATGCAAGTCCCTTTTATCATACACTTTAATTTTTATCTTTTATTATATTTTTTAACTTAAAGTTTTTGAAGTGTGTCCTCAGACATCACTTACCGAAAAATTTCCATTGTTATCTAAAGAAAGATTACCTTTTCAGGATTATTTATTTTTGTGTCTAAGCTTCTCAAGAATTATGTAATATCATACATCTTCTTTTACATAAGGCTCTTTTAGCATGTGGTGGGTGTATGCCTTTTGTGTGTTATGAAGTAAGATAATTAAACATTCTTAATTTAACGCTAAAAATGTCTAATTTTTATGACGATGTATAGTAATGTATTTTAAAGGCTTTTTAATTTATATTAATTTCCAATAAATTTTGTTTTTGTCTATTCAGGGATTTTATAATATATATTGGGATTTTGTAGAAGTGTTAGAGGTAAAAATTAAATATTAAGGTTTATCTAGATTATCATTTTAGTAAAAACTAAAACTTTACTAAACCTCTCCCAAAATATAAGGTTTGCAAGAAATAATTTCAACGCTTCTAAGGGCACTAGAATGCGTTCTAATTATCCAAATGAGATACCCTTGGAACTACAGATAATTCAAATGATGCGCTTAACATTCTTTACATAAAAAATTAGTACACAAATATGCCTATAGATTGTGCTGTGATACATATAAACACATTTATTTTGCTTTATAAATGTTAAATTATATTAAAAAGTAGCATTAAAAATATAGGGTTAGCAAGAAATAAGTCCCCTATATCTGAAAACTCTAGAATGCGTTCTATTGATCCAAATGAGATACTCTTGGAAATACAGATAATTCAAATGATGCATGTGGCATTCATTACATAAAAAAATTTAGTAAAAATGCAACTATAGATGGCTCTGTGATACAGATAAATGTATTTAATATACTTTATAAATGTTAAATTATATTAAATAGTAGCATTAAAAATATAGGGCTAGAAAGAAATAAGTCCCCTACTTCTGAGGACTCTGGAATGCGTTCTATTAATCCAATTCAGATACCCTTGGATCTACAGATAAATCAAATGATACGCTTAACATTCCTTATATAAAAAATTTTAGGACAAATATGCGCCTATAGATGGCGCAGTGATACAGATAAAAGCATTTAATATGCTTTATAATTGTTAAATTCTATTCAAAATTAGCATTGAAAATATAGGGTTAGCAAGAAATAAGTACCCTACTTCTGAGGACTCTGGAATGCGTTCTATTAATTCAAATGAGATACCCTTGGAACTACAGATAATTCAAATGACGTGCTTAACATACATTACATAATAAAATTTAGTACAAATATGCGCCTAAAGATGGCGCTGTGATACAGATAAAAGCACAAGATTTATAAATATTAAATTATATTAAAAAGTAGCATTAAAAATATAGGGTTAGCAAGAAATAAGTCCCCTATCTCTGAGGACTCTAGAATGCGTTCTATTAATCCAAATGAGATACCCTTGGAACTACAGATAATTCAAATGATGCGCTTAACATTGACTAAATAAAAAAATTCGTACAAAAATACGCCTATAGATGGCACTGTAATACAGATAAACTCATTTAATATGCTCTATAAATGTGAAATTATATTCAAAAGTAGCATTAAAAATATAGGGTTAGCACGGAATTAGTCTCCTACTTCTGAGGACTCTAGAATGCGCTCTATTAATCGAAATGAGATACTCTTGGAACTACAGATAATTCAAATGATGCGCTTAACATTAATTACATAAAAAATTTAGTACAAAAATGTGACTATAGATAGCGCTGTGATACAGATAAACGCACTTAATAAAGCAATTTCATGCAACGTCACGAAATACTTTAATGGCCTTCCCATTCATTTGCATGTGTACGACAGCCAAAAGGAAAACAATAAACTGCCCTTCTGTTTGAAACAAGAGCAGGAATTTTTATAAGTTGAGATGTGCCCTGCTGCGTGAAATCGCTTTATATACTTTATAAATATTAAATTATATTAAAAAGTAGCATTAAAAATATAAGGATAGCAAGAAATAAGTTCCCTACTTCTGAGGACTCTAGAATGCGTTCTAATTATCCAAATGATATACTCTTAGGACTACAGATAATTCAAATGATGCGCTTGACATTCATTACATAAAAAAATTAGTACAAAAATAGCCTATAGGTGGCGCTGTGATATAGATAAAAGCATTTAATATGTTTTATAAATGTTAAATTATATTAAAAAGTAGCATTAAAAATATAGGGTTAACAAGAAATAAGTCCCCTACTTTTGAAAACTCTAGAATGCGTTCTATAAATCGAAATGATATACTCTTAGAACTACAGATAATTCAAATGATGCGCTTGACATTCATTACATAAAAAAATTAGTACAAAAATGCAACTATAGATGGCTCTGTGATACAGATAAATGGATTTAATATACTTTATAAATGTTAAATTATACTAAATAGTAGCATTTAAATGGGTTAGCAAGAAATGTCCCCTACTTCTGAGGAACTCTGGAATGCGTTCTATTAATCCAATTCAGTACCCTTGGAACTACAGATAAATCAAATGATACGCTTAACATTTTTATAAAAATTTTAGGACAAATTATGCGCCTATGATGGCGTGAAATCGCTTTATACAGATAAACGCGTATTAATAATGCTTTATTAAATTAAGTTATACTAAAAATATAGGGTTAGAAAGAAATAAGTCTCCTACTTCTGAGGACTCTAGAATGCGTTCTATTAATCCAAATGAGATACCCTTGTAACTACAGATAATTCAAATGATGCGCTTTAACATTCATTTCCATAAAAAAATTTTAGTACAAAAATATGCTTATAGATGGCGCTGTGATACAGATAAACGCATTTAATATGCTTTATAAATGTTAAATTATATTAAAAAGTAGCATTAAAAATATAGGGTTAGAAAGAAATAAGTCTCCTACTTCTGAAGACTCTAGAATGCGTTCTATTAATCGAAATGAGATACTCTTGGAACTACAGATAATTCAAATGATGACATTCATTACATAAAAAATTAGTACAAAAATGCGCCTATATGTGGCGCTGTGATACAGATAAACGCATTTAATATGCTTTATAAATGTTAAATTATATTAAAAAGTAGCAATAAAATATAGGGTTAGCGAGAAATAAGAGGACTCTAGAATGCGTTCTATTCATCCAAATGAGATACCCTTGTAACTACAGATAATTCAAATGATGCGCTTGACAGTCATTACATAAAAAAATTATTAAAACATGAGCCTATAGATGGCGCTGTGATACAGATAAACGCATTTAACATGCTTTATAAATGTTAAATTACATTAAATAGTAGCATTAAAAATATAGGGCTAGCAAGATATAAGTCCCCTACTTCTGAGGACTCTGGAATGCGTTCTATTAATCCAATTCAGATACCCTTGGATCTACAGATAAATCAAATGATACGCTTAACATTCCTTATATAAAAAGTTTTAGGACAAATATGCGCCTATAGATGGCGTTGTTATACAGATAAACGCGTTTAATATGCTTTATAAATGTTAAGTTATACTAAAACATAGGGTTACCAAGAAATGTCTCGTACTTCTGATTACTCTAGAATTAGTTCTATTAATCCAAATGAGGTACTCTTTGAACTACAGATAATCCAGAGAATGCGCTTGACATTCATTTCATAAAAGCATTTAGTACGAAAATGCATCTATAGATGTCGCTGTGATACAGATAAACGCATGTAAAATGCTTTATAAACGTTAAAGTACATTAAAAAGTAGCATTAAAAATATAGGGTTAACAAGTGCCCTACTTCTGAAGACTCTAGAATGCGTTCTATTAATCGAAATGAGATACTCTTGGAACTACAGATAATTCAAATGATGACATTCATTACATAAAAAATTAGTACAAAAATGCGCCTATATGTGTGATGCTTCTTGAGATACAGATAACGCATTTAATATGCTTATAAATGTTTAAATTATATTAAAAATATCAATAATAGGGTTACGAGAAATAAATACTTCTGAGGACTCAGAATGCGTTCTATTCATCCAAATGAGTATAATCTTGGAACTATAAATACAATGATGCGCTGACATTCATTACATAAAAAAATTATTAACCAAAATAACGCCTATAGATGTGCTGTTATGGTAAAGTTCATTAATATGCTTTATAAATGTTATATTTAAAAAGTAGCATAAAATATAGGGGTTAGCAAGAAATAAGAGCCCTACTTTGAGACTCTAGAATGCGTTCTATTAATCAAATGAGACACAATAGAACTACAGATAATTCAAATGAGGTCAACATTTATTATATAAACATTAGTACTTCTATAGATCGCTGTGATATACACAAAACACATTTAATATGCTTTATAAATGTTAAATTATATTAAAATTTAGTATAAAAGTGCTCTATTGTTCTTTCATGTTCAACAATATTACTTTTAATTCTGATTGCTGACTTTACTTTTTGTATTGCTAGGCAATTAGAATTGTGTAAATTCTTTGATTTGTCTTGTTCAGTGAATTTCTCTGGGCATATACGTAGGTGCTTTTTGTTTTAAATTTAGTACTTTTTTAGTGTCATTGCTTTTTTGTATTGCTAGGCAATAAGAATTATGTAAATTCTTTGATTTGTCTTGTTCAGTGAATTTCTCTGGGCATATACGTAGGTGCTTTTTGTTTTAAATTTAGTACTTTTTTAGTGTCATTGCTTTTTTGTATTGCTAGGCAATAAGAATTATGTAAATTCTTTGATTTGTCTTGTTCAGTGAATTTCTCTTGGCATATACGTAGGTGCTTATTGTTTAAAGATCAGTACTTTTTTAGGGTCATTACTTTTTTGTATTGCTAGGCAATAAGAATTATGTAAATTCTTTGATTTGTCTTGTTCAATGAATTTCTCTGGGCATATACGTAGGTGCTTATTGTTTAAAGATCAGTACTTTTTTAGGGTTATTACTTTTTTGTATTGCTAGGCAATAAGAATTACGTAAATTCTTTAATTTGTCTTGTTCAATGAATTTCTCTGGGCATATACGTAGGTTCTTTTTGTTTTAAAAAATCATTACTTTTTTGTATTTGGCTAATAAAAATATGTAAATTCTTTGATTTGTCTTGTTCAATGAATTTCTCTGGGCATATACGTAGGTGCTTTTTTAAAGATCAGTAGTACTTTTTTAGTGTCATTACTTTTTTGTATTGCTAGGCAATAAGAATTATGTAAATTCTTTGATTTGTCTTGTTCAGTGAATTTCTCTTGGCATATACGCAAATACTTATTGTTTTAAGTGTAGTACTTTTTTAGGGTCATTATATTTGTGTATTGCTATTCAATAAAATTTATGTAAATTCTTTGATTTGTCTAGTGAATTTCTCTTGGCATATACGTAGTTGCTTATCGTTTAAGGTGTTTTAAGAAACAAATAATTTACTAAACATATTTTATTATGAAAACATGCAAAAAATATTAATTTTTGAGAGAAGATTTATTAATGTATTTTTTAACATTATATATTCGTTTTGTCTGAAAGACATTACAGTTTTACAAATAAATAATTTAATTAAATATATTTTATCTTGCAAACATACTAAAAAGAATTAAG
>CM063507.1:52005309-52017809 GCA_032207245.1 Pardosa pseudoannulata | reverse complement strand
TTGCTAACATAGCAACAAATGTATATTGTAAACCAAAAGCAACTTAAGGGAGGTTATTGAAAGTCGTTTCCACTGTTGTTGACAACTTGAATTAATATTTAATTCACAATCCTATCGGCTTTAGAATTTATACTATTTCCTGACTAACACTTAAAATTTGAATGCAAACGCTTTTATTAAATTACAGTTTTTATGTACGTATTTGTTTGTACATCATATATTTAAAAATCATGGAACATATATTTTAGACATGCTTTTGAATATCTAAATGTGTCTGCCACTTAAAGAACATGGTCTAATTCACAATTTAGAAAGTTATATAGTTAAGTATGCAGTTGAGGGGCCAGCCACAAATTGAAAATTGTTATAAATCAACCAGCATCATAAAAAGCTGAAAATGTTTCATGACTTTTACACAATGTCACAATTTATTGATTTCTTAACAACTATATTATTGTCATCTGTATATAGTTTGGTTTCATACAATTCATATCAGTGTGCGTTTAATCATGCAGGTTGTGCAGAAACATAATTTTCCAATAAATCTTTAATTATTAGACATTTGAGTTCTTCATATCTGAAACGATTATTTATTATGAATATAAATTTAAAGATTACAATAAAAACATTACTAGTAGTAAATGATAACTAATAAAACAGCAAAACTTATAAGGATTCTACTAGCACTGAAGAAAAAATCATGTCTTTTTTGTTATGTCATATCGGAGTCGAAAAAGCAACGCTTCGGGCTTCTAAAAAAACTTATATGTTCAGCAAACGTAGCACCACATGGCGCCCGCCGCTGCTGCCTCATCCGGATGCTCAGGTAAAAACTGAACGTCTATTCCACGTGCAGAATTTCACTGCACCACACAATAGAGCGAACTGTTTCTTGTTTCAGGGGATTAAATTATATTTATTAATTGTTTTTAACATTTGGAAATCATATATTCTGCGAAAAACATCTTGACAATTTTTAAAAACAAAACCAGGGATATGGTGTTACAGATATAACTTATATACTGTCTGTAAGACACAATGAATGGGAAAATTGGGACTGTTCTGTTAAAATTCGTTTCTTTAAAACAAAACAACATTGTTTTTCAGCTAATTATTTCAATAAATATAATACATCACCGAAATAATTTTACCACACTAAAACATTTCACTTTATATTGATGAAATACTTCTTTTATATTTCCATGAAAACAAAATCTTACAATATATAAATTTAAACATAACCGTCTGCAAAATCGTATGGCCATTTAATCAGTTAAAAAACAAAAAATAAAAAGTCCCCGCTCTAATACAATGCTTAATAAACCGTACCTTCGGATGATTCTGAATGCCAAGTGCAGGAAAAATATACACTGCCTCAGTGCCACATAGTATGCTGTTCTTCTCCAGTAGCCCATACATATAAAGCGTGGATTTTCAATTTAGTGCGCAGTGCGTACTCAGAACTTCCTATGTTCGTTTGAGCGCTACGGGGTGCAGCACCTAGTACCGCACGCACTGCGCGATACAAGCAAGCAAATCAACACAATATTTGAATATATTATAAATAATATTTATTATATACCATATAAGATAGAGACATAGGTGCAGAAAATTATTGTCTCATAATTTTGAGGGTGTACACAATACATAGTTTAATACGAATTTTCAAATGTTTCCCGTCATTTAAAACAATTGAATACATTTCTATCATATAGAACTCCTTAAGTGAAAAACATTTTATTATTACTGAATCAAGTAATAATTATTTTGAGTGTTTTCTATTAAAATATTTCAAATCATAGTGTTTTGGAAATTCTAAGTGAAAATTAAATAATCATTAATTAAACTTCGAAGTTTAAAAACATTATTTCTTGAAAGTTTATCCATTGGTAAAAAACTTTAACTTAATGAAAAAATACACATTTTTTCCTTTTTATTTAATATGATAAAATACTTATTTCAATATCAAGGTTGAAGTTTTATAAAAATTAAAAAAGAGTTTAGGAAATTTGTTAACACAACAAAATTTCCATCTAACTAAATTGGTAAATATAACAAAAAAAAAAGTTTATTCTTATAGTATTAAAAAAGATTATAATTAAAAAAAAAGTGCTTGAGCTGATGAATTAACATGGTACTCATCAAAATAACAACAAATTCTACATTTTAATCCAGGAAAATTTTGAACAATAATTCTACAACCTTTAAACCAGGTTTAATTTATAACAAAATCCTAAACGCTATTAATCCATGATTCTTTTTAATTTCACTTTATCCAAGTCGATATATTTTTAACAAACAAATTCTACACTTAATATTTTAAGTTATTTAACAAAACCATTTACAACATTAAACCAGTGAATTTTTAACACCTTTAATCCAATTTTAATTTTTAACGTAATTTTTTAATCCATAATTAAAAATCAATACAACAATTTTAATCCAGTTGAATTTTTAACTAATTATACACATTTTCCACGTGAATTTTAAACAAAAATCTAACTTTAATTTGTCAAATTTTTAACAACCAAATCTACACCTTTAATCCAGGTCAAATTTTTAACAACCAATTTTACACCTTTAATCCAGGTTGAATTTTGAACAACTAATTCTACACCTTTAATCCAGATAGAAATTTTAACAACTAAATCTACACCTTTAATCCAAGTCGAATTTTTAACAACCAATTACACCTTTAATCCAGGTCGAATTTTTAACAACCAATTCTACACTATTAATCCAGGTTGAATTTCTAACAACCAATGCTACACCTTTTTCCAGATCGAATTTTAACATAATTCTGCACCTTTTAATCCAGGTCAAATTTTTATAACGAATTCTACACCTTAACGTACCAATTAATAACCAAAACTACACCTTTAATTTTTTTAACAACCAAATCTACATTCTAGTAATCCAGGTCGAAATTTTAACATAATTCTGCGCTTTTTATCCAGGTCGAATTTTTAATAACCAATTTACACCTTAATCCAGGTTGAATTTTTTAACAACCTAATTCTACACCTTTAAATTACTTAGATTTATAAGAACAACCAATTCCACACCTTTAATCCAGGTTGAATTTTTAACAACCAAATCTACACCTTTAATCCAGGTCAAATTTTTAACAACCAAATCTACCTTTAATATAGGTTACGATTTTTAACAAAAATTCCACACCTTTAAAACCATTCTGAATTTAAACCAATCTACACCTTTAATCCAGTAGAATTTTTAACAACCAAAACTACACTTTTAATCCAGGTTGAATTTTTGAACAACTAATTTACACCTTTAATCCAGGGGTTTTTACAACCAATTTTACACCTTTAATCCAGGTTGAATTTTTATCAACTAATTCTACACCTTTAATCCAGGTTGAATTTATAACAACCAAATCTACACCTTTAATCCAATTTGAATTTTTAACAACCAATCTACACATTTAATCCAGGTCGAATTTTTAACAACCAATTGTACACCTTTAATCCAAGTCGAATTTTTAATAACGAATTCTACACCTTTAATCCAGGTCGAAATTTTAACAACCAATTTTACACCTTTAATCCAGGTTGAATTTTTATCAACTAATTCTACACCTTTAATCCAGGTTGAATTTATAACAAAAATTACACTTTTAATAGGTTTGAATTTTAAAACTAAAAACTACACTTAAACCAAGGTTGAATTTAACAACCATTTATTTAATCCAGGTCGAATTTTTAACAACCAATTCTACACCTTTAATCCAGGTTGAATTTATAACAACCAATTCTATACCTTTAATCCAGGTTGAATTTTGAACAACTAATTCCACACCTTTAATCCAGGTTGAATTTTAAAAACTAAATCTACACCTTTAATCCAGGTCAAATTTTTAACAACCAATTTTACACCTTTAATCCAGGTTGAATTTTTATCAACTAATTCTACACCTTTAATCCAGGTTGAATTTTAACAACTAAATCTACACCTTTAATCCAGGTCGAATTTTTAACAACCAATTCTACACCTTCAATCGACACTCGCAATTTATATTTATCTCTCGAACAAATGGGACAGGAAATATACTTTTTAAATGTGTCACCAGGGTAACAGTAGTTCTTAAGAAAAAAATATAATGATTCTTCTAAATCTATGAGGAAAAACTATTATCAAGAAGAAACAAAAAGCCTTCCCATACGTGTGTTCGGAAAAGGTCATAGTTCAAGGTTAGAAAACAAACATTACGGTGTTAGAACTGCAGGTTGCGTTCAAAAATTACGCTTTTGGCGATTGATGTCGTTTTACTTCCTTTTAAGACACTACTTTGCTCTAAATATAGATATATATCTATAGCTTTCACTTAAATAAAATACAAGTGGCGATTTCGCTTGGGTGTCGATCTTTTGTAGGCATTGATTTATTAAAATTTAGATTGCAATAATTAAATGTGTTTTAACCCATTGACTGTGGAATATATTCGAAAAAAAACGTGCCAAAAGTGGAATTTTTAGCTCTTAGTTTTATTCGTTATTATCATCAAAATGTTAGAAATAGATTAGTAAGAAAAGTTTAAACGAAATAACTACTATTTTTATTATAATAGTGAAGCTTTAAAACTAATTTATTTGCTTTTTTATTGAATCTTCTTAAAAGTTTAGTAAGTTATTAGTAATAGACATACGTAAATGTGATTAGTTTTCAAATCAATGTAGTATTTGGTTTAAAAGCAATTAATTTTTCACGATATAAAAAGTACGATTATTAACTAATTGAATGTAGAATGCATTTGAGAAAAACGTACCAAAATTGGAAAAATATTCTCTTTGATTTTTCTCTTTATTATTATCAATATGATAGAAATAGATTAGTAAGAAAAGTTTAAAAATAAAATAAATACTATTTTTATCAAACAGTGTAGTTTTAAAACTAATTTATTTTTTTTTATTGAATCCACTTAAAAATTTAGTAAGTTATTAGTAATAGACATATGTAAATGTGATTAGTTTTGAATTTAATATAGTATTTGGTTTAAAAGTAATTAATTTTTAACTATATAAAAAGTAGATTATTAGTGCCTTGACTGTAGAATGCATTTGAGAAAAAGGTACCAAAAATGGAAAAATATTCTGTTTAATCTTTTTTCTTTATTATTATCAAAATGTTAGAAATAGATTAGTAAAAAAAGTTTAAACGAAATAGCAACTATTTTTATTATAGCAGCGGAGTTTTAAAAATAATTTATTTGCTTTTTTATTGAATCTACTTAAAAATTTAGTAAGTTATTAGTAATAGACATATGTAAATGTGATTAGTTTTATATTTAATATAGTATTTGGTTTAAAAGTAATTAACTTTTAACTACTTAAAAAATATCATTATTAACTCCTTGACTGTAGAATGCATTTGATAAAAAAGTAATGAAAATGAAAAAAAATTCTTTTTAATTTTTTTCATTATTATTATCAAAATATTATAAATGGATTAGCAAGAGAAATTTAAACGAAATAACTACTATTTTTAATATAACAGTGATGTTTTAAAACTAATATATTTGCTTTTTTATTGAATCTACTTAAAATTTAGTAAGTTATTAGTAATAGACATATGTAAATGTGATTATTTTTGAATTTGATATAGTACTTGGTTTAAAAGTAATTAATTTTTAAATATTTAAAATTAGCATTATTAACTCTTTGAATGTAGAATACATTTGAGAAAAACGTACCAAAAATGGAAAAAAAAACTATCTTTAATTTTTTTCTTTAATATTATCAAAATGTTAGAAATAGATTAGTAAGAAAAGTTTAAACGAAATAACTACTATTTTTAATATAACAGTGAAGTTTTAAAACTAATATATTTGCTTTATTATTGAATCTACTTAAAGTTTAGTAAGTTATTAGTAATAGACATATGTAAATGTGATTAGATTTGAATTTGATATAGTACTTTGTTTAAAAGTAATTAATTTTATAACTATTAAAAAGTAGCTTTATTAACTCTTTGATTGTAGAATGCATTTGAGAAAAAGGTACCAAAAATGGAAAAAAAATTCACTAATTTTTTTATTACTATCAAAATGTTAGAAATAGATTAGTAAGAAAAGTTTAAACGAAATAACTACAATTTTTATTATAACAGTGAAGTTTTAAAACTAATTTATTTGCTTTTTATTGATTCTACTTAAAAATTTAGTAAGTTATTAGTAATAGACGTGTGTAAATGTGATTAGTTTTGAATTGAATATAGTATTTGGTTTAAAAGTAATTAATTTTTAACTATTTAAAAAGTAGTATTATTAATGTCTTGACTGTAGAATACATTTGAGAAAAACGTACCAAAAATGGAAAAAAAAATTCTCTTTAATTTTTTTGATTATTATCAAAAGGTTAGAAATAGATTAGTAAAAAAGTTTAAACGAAATAACTACTATTTTTATTATAACAGTGAAGTTTTAAAACTAATTTATTTCCTTTTTATTGAATCTTCTTAAAAGTTTAGTAAGTTATTAGTAATAGACATATGTAAATGTGATTAGTTTTGAATTTAATATAGTATTTGGTTTAAAATTAATTAATTTTTAACTATTTAAAACGTAGCATTATTAACTCCTCAACTGTAGATTTTATTTGAGGAAAACGTACCAAAAATGGAAAAAAATTCTTTTTAATTTTTTTCATTATTATTATTAAAATGTTATAAATAGATTAGTAAAAAAATTTAAACGAAATAACTACTATTTTTATTATAACAGTGAAGTTTTAAAAGTAATTTATTTGCTTTTTATTTAATCTACTACAAAATTTAGTAAGTTATTAGTAATAGACATATGTAAATATGATTAGTTTTGAATTTAATATAGTGTTTGGTTTAAAAGCAATTAATTTTTAACTATTTAAAAAGTAGCATTATTAACTCCTTGACTGTAGAATGCATTTGAGAAAAGGTACCAAAAATGGAAAAAAAATTCACTAATTTTTTTATTACTATCAAAATGTTAGAAATAGGTTAGTAAGAAAAGTTTAAATGAAATAGCTACTATTTTATTATAACAGTGAAGTTTTAAAACTAATTTATTTGCTTTTTATTGAATGTACTTAAAAATTTAGTAATTTATTAGTAATAGACATATGTAAATGTAATTAGTTTTGAATTTAATACAGTATTTGGTCTAAAAGTATTTAATTTTTAACTATTTAAAAAGTAGCATTATTAATGTCTTGACAGTAGAATACATTTGAGAAAAACGTACCAAAAATGGAAAAAAATTTTTTTTTTTTTATTATTATTATCAAAATGTTAGAAATAGATTAGTAAGAAAAGTTTAAAAGGAAATAACTACTATTTTTATTATAACAGGGAAGTTTTAAAACTAATTTATTTGCTTTTTATTGAATGTACTTAAAAATTTAGTAAGTTATTAGTAATAGACGTATGTAAATGTAATTAGTTTTAAATTTAATATAGTATTTGGTTTAAAAGTAATTAAATTTAAGCTATTTAAAAAGTAGCATTATTAATGACTTGACTGTAGAATACATTTGAGAAAAACGTACCAAAAATGGAAAAAAATTATTTTTATTTTATTCCTTTATTACTATCAAAATGTTAAAAATAGTTTATTTTGAAAAAAAATTAAACAAAATAACTACTATTTTCATTATTTTCACATTATGTCAAATGCGAATTTATTACTGTAATTTTTTTTTCAAATAACAACAAAATATATTAAATTTCACGTAAATAAATGACATGTGGCGATTTTGCTTGGTTGTCGATCTTTTGAAGGCAATGATTTATTAAAATTTATGTTACAATAGGTAAAATTGTTTTAACCTCTTGCCTGTGGAATATATTTGAGAAAAACGCTTCAAAAATGGAAATTGTTTAGCTCTTTAATTTTATTTGTTATTATCATCAAAATGTTAGAAATAGATTAGTAAAAAAATTTAAACGAATTAACTACTATTTTCATTATTTTCACATATATGGGAATATTACTGTAATTTTTAATCAAATGGCAGCGAAATAAATCAAATGACATAATATTCTGGATAAATATAATAAACTAATACAGCAATATTATTATCTATATCAACTGTCATAAATTCCATGTCCCTCAGATTCCTTCGAATTGCACAAATCCTTAACTGCCGAACTTTTCGAGCTAAAGTATATCAATCCCAAATAGGATTAGATACAACAACAGCTAAAGTGGTGTTATCATTGTAATTAAAAAATTGTTTAAAATGAAATCCCCTATATAATAATAGAACTAAGCTATCTGCCCATTTGACCTTGAATTTATAAAGCAGTTGGACCTAGATAAGGGTATCCATACTTGATTGTTGATGAGTTAGGGTTAGCAAAATTCCAAACGTATCTTTAAAACATTCGAAATCTACCTCTCCCCCCCTTTTCGAGCGTCTAATGTTCGATAATATCAAGCCCTATGTTCCCCGGTTAAGAGCAGTCGATTAAGTTAATTACATAATAAAATAGGTAAACATAATATTTTTCGCTAGAATAATGACGTCATTCTTTTAACCATCTCATTTAATCAATTCTTATTTTAAATTATTTACATATCGTCTGCATTATTTTCATAAGTTTCATCCCTGAACTTAGATATTACGTAAATAATATTCTTTTATGTTTGGATTAAATAATAAATTAAGTACATATGTGATAATTTTAACTTTAGTCATTTATTATTTTTCATTGGAATGAGAATTTTATCACCGGTATTAACACCAAATTCTTTCTTAGAGTTTAAGTTCTTGAAAATTAAGAAAATTGTTCGTTTGTGTTTTTGTTTTTTATACATACCCGCACGGTTTGACTAAATGAATTCAATGTGATTCTAAACTGCACTCACAGTATTGGGAGACTTTAGAGGAGTATAAAGATAAACAAATTATTGAGCTTGTACCAGATAATTCTCAGCCGTAAAACAAACCATTTTTTACCTGTCTCATAGGGTAGTTTACAATTTAATCATCGAATATTTTTTTTTGCAATGATAATTTTATCACCGGCATTAACAAAAAAGTATTTTCATAAATTCTTTTCTAGCGTTCAAGTTATATATCTTCGAAAATTAAGAAAATTTTTCGTTTGTTTTTTTTGTTTTTTATACATAACCGCACGGTTTGACTAAATGAATTCAATATCATACTAAACTGCATTCACAGTATCGGAAGACTTTAGAGCAGGGGTCGGCAACCTGTTTGTCCTTAAGGGCGCAATACTAAATTTGAAAATCACCGAGGGCGCATATTTTACAGATAGTCAACAGGTATAAATAGGCATAAAAAACAGATTTTTTATAACTTTATTTTGTTGGTGGTATACATAAGGATACATATAATTCAGTGTGAAACTTGGGTGTCCATATTTTCAGCTCATTTCTTATAATTAGGGATTGCAACATGTTTATAGCTGAAACTATTTCTTTTTTATTTTTAAATTCTTCAAAAAGTGAATCAGCAGCTTCTAACATGGCTTCTTTCACTAATTCTCCATCTGTAAATGGTTTTTTATTCTTAGCTAGCAAATGCGATATTTTACATGACGCAATGTTTTTGCTTTATGTTGTTGCAGTGGTTTAGTAAAAAAACTTTGCTGGTTAGTTATTGAACATTTTAAAGAAATAATTTTTTTTCTTCTAATTTCAGAGTTCATTGGATAGTCACTATCAAAATTGGTATGAACGGTCTTAAAATGTCGTTCAATATTACTTTTCTTGGGAATCGCAACACTATTATTACACAACAAACAAATACACTTCCCTTTGTAATCAACGAAACAATATAGATGTTCCCATTCATCGTTAAAATAATATGTTCTTTTTCTTTTACATTTATCCATGAAGGGTTTTGAAAGAAAAGAATTATTTCGGATTACTTGGTAGTTTTAAATGCACGGTCTACGCGTGGTCTATTCGAAATACGATCACACACTAACAAAAAATACGTGCGTGTTATTAGATACGCTCAAGGTTAGCAAACTGCTAATCTATGCACAATCCTAAACTCAACTGACTACTTGCTGTATATCGCCGTTTGACAAGAGTAAGTAAATCGCTCTGGCTATCATACATTTACATTAGTCCAGCGAGGGCGCATTAAAAATCGATCGGGGGTGCCGCGTTGCCTACCCCTGCTTTAGAGAAGTATTAAGATAACCAAATTATTGAGTGTGTACCAGATAATTCTCAACCGAAAAACAAATCATTTGTTATCTGTCTCATAGGGTACTTTACAATTCTGGAAAACTAAAAATTTATCTAATGCCGTCATATGAAGGGCTATATGCTAGTTTTGAATACACAATTCTCAGGGGGTTTCAAAATTTATGTCAAAGGCAAAAATTTCTACGTTCTTTTCCTTTTCCCTTTTAAACCCTTAACCTAAATTGACCACTGAGGTTACAGTTTATACCCTCAAAGAAGGGGGGGTCTAACCAATTATAATTATACATTGCCCTAGGGGACAATTTAGGACAATTTCCAAACAAAACGGACATGCACGCTATCGCATTATGAGGTTCTTCCTTTCCCCGTATCATTTAATCATTTCTTATTTTAATATATTTAAATATCGTCTGCATTATTTTTATACGTTTTATCATTGAACTTAGATATTATGAATATAACTTTCTTTTATTTATGTCTTAAATAATAGATTAGGTATATATGTTATTAATTTAAATTTAATCATCGATTATTTTTTGTTGCGGTGAAAATTTTATGACTGGTATTAAAAACAAATTTTGACTACCTCCAAGGTGTAGTGGAAATGATAGTTTCATTCCTTTACTTCCATTAACTACTGTGGCAAAAAAAAATGGGAAGGGCTTAAGCATAATTTGGACCTAGCTAAGAAAACTTCGAATTACCTTTCTAAAGGAATTCAACGTGATTATAAAATGCATTCACAGTACCGGGAGACTTTAGAGGAGCATGAAGAAAAACAAATTATTGAGAGTAAATCAAATAATTCTCAGCCAAAAAGCAAACCATTTTTTACATGTCTCATAGGTTACTTTACAATTCTGGAAAATTGAAAATTTTTCTAATTAACACTTTAATGCCTGGAGTATCATTTTAGATACTGCTAAAAATAGCTTGTAGAGTTTTTATGTTTTCTTAGAACAAATTTTCCTTTTGAGAGTAGGTAATGGGCAATCTTATAAACAATCTACGAAATTTCTATTATTTATTTATATTTTTTCATTTAGATCTTGATTTTATGATTTTTCGATCAGCGCTCATAAATTTACTTTTTCGGCAGGTACAGACTGAGATCATGACAAATTTGCTTTTTCCATTACACTACAGCATTTTGCAGAGATTATTTTACTTGCAATATCAAATAAATCTTTTTTCAGGAAGTTTTTCCCTTTTTTATATAAATTTTCCTTATTTTATGTTTAAAACGATAACTGGTCTCTAACGTGACATGCTCTAGTATTCAAAATTGTTTGATCTTCAAATTTATTTCGTTCTGTACAGTCCATATTAACTTAGATTTAAGATAGGCTCCGAAATGTAATCGGCAGAAATGACTTGGCCATTAAAGGGTTAAGTCATGTGACAGGCTATATGCTAGTCTATATATATAAAAATGAATTTGTGTCTGTCTGTATGTACTCAATAGACTCCAAAACCATGCATCTAATCGCCGTGATAATTTGGGAAATGTTTAGGTATATCCCTGGGAAGGTTTTTGTAAATTTTTAACGTTCGAAATCCATTCCTTCCCCCATTTTCGAGCATTTCATGTCACTATTCCAAGCATTATTTTCCCCGATTAAAATTAAATGATTAAATTTTTAATTTATCGCGTGATAACTAAGTGAAAGAAGCATTATTTCTAGAAATGTGACGTCATCCCAAGTAATTGTTTTAAACGTAGTTTTCCTCGGTTAAAAGCAAGAGATTAAAATTTTTAATTTATTATATAATACATAGGTGAAAATTATATTTTTCTATCATTATGACGTCATTCCTTTGAATATTTCATTTATTCATTTCTTATTTTATAATCGTCTGTTTAGTATCAATTCGATTTGATCTGGAAATTGAGATAGAAAGTGATTCACTTTCATTTCTATGTGATGCAAGTTATAACATTTTTATATGAGAACTAATTTTAAATTTAATTCTTAGTTAATTTTTAAGTTGCAATGAAATGTTTATCAACAATATTCTAACAACAAAAAGTACAAATTTCAGTGACTCTCATGGGCAAATAAAAACCTATCATCTTATATAGTTATCTTCATATTCATATATTTGACAATATGAAAGTGTGTTTCTATTTCATACTAAACTATGTGGTTTGTCATAAATTTCCTTAATTTTAGAAAACATTAATAAATACTACCAAAATTAGCAATGTTGCTGTCAAAACCTCTGCTCCCTATTTTATCACGTAATTTGGCAAGGTATATTAACGTTGCTAATCAACGAACACTAGTATGTTTATAAAAACCTTAAAGAAATATGTATA
>CM063507.1:51987809-52000309 GCA_032207245.1 Pardosa pseudoannulata | reverse complement strand
GATTTTTTTTACTAAATTTTCTTCATTAATTAGACATTTTATAAAAACTTCTCCAGGAATAAATTTTTTAAGTGCAATTCTCTATGATAATATAAAAAATAAATCTAAAAGTGTAAAAACATGAACTATTTTCTACAATTAAAGAAAAAAGTTCTCCGAACGTAGACGGATACCTTAAACATCCGGAGACTTGCAACTTCCTTTTTCAAGAATGTTGACGTTACATGTATATAAATATATATGTATACGAGGGTTGCCTTTTTAAGTTTTTACAAAAATTAGGACGAAAAAGTATTTCGGTTTAACAAACTGTTTTGTTGCTTTTTAAAATATTTGCCTTTAAGATGTATACACTTTTCCATTCATTAAAACAAATTTTTGAAAGAGCTTTTTAACTCTGAATTTGATATCTCAGAATCATGGTTTTAGGAGACATCAACAGTATCTTCAAGTGATGAAAATCGCTGACAACGTATGTTATGGTTGGAAAACTAGGTATGAAAGAATGAGAAGAGTAAAAGGAGAATTTTAGATAGATATTTGAGGTGGAATAGTTTTGGTGTATTACATATATGTTATGCATGAAGTGCCTATTCCAGAGTTTTGTTTATGTATATTTGTTTTAGTATTTTAATACATAACTATGAGTTTTGTTATGTATCAATCCACCTTTACTGTATTGATATAATATTGCGGATATCGAAGTTCACTAACCTCGCTGTTACTAGAATTATTCTTAGGCATTAGTATTATTTGAAAAAGTATATGGCACCCTACCTGCTATTTACTTAAGCTATTATTTATTGTTAACTGTTCTTTATTTATTATAATCGGTTTGTATTATACTTACTTCTTTATTACTATATCGTTGTATTTTCCTTACTCCCTTATTGCTATAGTGTTGTATTCTCCTTACTCTTTTATTACTATAGCGTTGTATTCTTCTTACTCTGTAATTACTATAGTATTGTATTCTCCTTACTCCTCTATTACTATAGCGTTGTATTATCCTTACTCCTTTATTTCTATAGCGTTGTCTTCTACTTACTACATTATTACTATTTGTTGCATTCTCCTTATTCCCTTATTGCTATAGCATTGTATTCTCCTGTTTCCTTTATTACTATAGCGTTGTATTCACTTAGTTCTTTATTACTATAGAGTTCTAGTCTCTTTATTCCCTTATTGCTATAGCATCGTATTCTCCTTTTTCCTTTATTACTATAGCATTGTATTCACTTACTCTTTTATTACTATAGCGTTGTATTCTCCTTACTCCTTTATAACTATAGCGTTGTATTCCCGTTACTACTTTATTACTATCTGTTATATTCTCCTTATTCTCTTATTGCTATAGTGTTGTATTATCTTTACTCCTTTATTTCTATAACGTTTTATTCCCCTTAATCCTTTATTACTATAACTTTGTATTCTCCTTACTCGTTTATTACTATAGCGTTGCATTCTCCTTACTCCTTTATGACTATAGAGTTGTATTCTCCTTACTCCTTTATTACTTTAGCCTTGTATTTTTTGACTCCTTTATTACTATAGCGTTGTATTCTCCTTACTCCTTTATTACTATAGCTTTGTATTTTCCTTACTCATTTATTACTATAGCGTTTTATTCTCTTTACTCATTTATTAATATAGCGTTGTGTTCTCCTTACTCCTTTATTACTATGTGTAATATTCTTCTTACTATTTTATTACTATAGCGTTATATTCTCCTTACTATTTTATTACTATATCATTGTATTATCCTTACTACTTTATTACTATGCGTTGTATTCTCCTCATTCCCTTATTTCTATAGCATTGTATTCTCCTTACTCCTTTATTACTATAGTGTTGTATTCTCCTTACTCCCTTACTGCTATAGCGTTGTATTCTCTTCCTTACTCCTTTATAACTACAGTGTTGTATTCTTCTTAGTATTTTATTCCTATAGCGTTATATTCTCCTTACTCCTATATTACTGTGGAGTTGTATTCGCCTTACTCATTTATTACTAGCGCCGAAAGATGGCCGATTGGTTAGAGTGCTGGCCTTCGGAACCGGAGTTCGTGGGTTCGAATCCCACAGTGGCATGTATGTTCGTAGCCGTTCGGAATCGGCTTTAAGCTGTAGGTCCTGGTCTCATTAGCCCTCGTGTTGCAAAAAGTAGACCGTAGCACTCCAAACCAAACCAAACCATTTATTACTATAGCGTTGTATTCTCTTTACTCATTTATTAATAAAGCGTTGTGTTCTCCTAACTCCTTTATTACTATCGCGTTGTATTTTCCTTACTTCTTTATTTCTGTAATGTTGCATTCTCCTTACTTCTTTTTACTATAGTGTTGTATTATCCTTACTGCTTTATTACTATACCGTTGTATTCTCCTTACTCCTTAATTACTATAGCGTTGTAAACTCCTTGTTATACCCAGCACTTAAATAGAACATATTTCAGAAGCTTTCATACCGAAACAGAGTTCCCCGTGATATTACCATCTAAAGTAATTTCTTTTATTATTTTTAATTCTTTTATTTTTATTTATTTTATTATTATTTCATTTATTTATTTATTTTTAAATTCTAATTCGACTTTGAGTGCAGGGTAGACTCTTTCCCATGGCAGCACTTGCAAGTCGTACACCAAACAGAGTACGCTGCTCCCTGACGGAGCTCATATAGGTTATGCCTTTAATTTTTATATTCTAGTGTTATATTCTAGCGTTCTTAGATACTTATAACTGACTGATGCATCTCTAACTAACGTACGACCAAGACGAAATTATGCAAACCGATTATAAACTGCCTTTTTTGATGGTGCTCCACTACTAAAAGTTTCATGAAGCTTATTATCTTATAAAGTATTAAGATATAATACAATAAAACTATAGTTGTTACATATTTGTCACTAAAGTATGCAATTATTCACATACACATATATAAAGATATTTTAACTATAACTTTAACTATAATTATTTATAATTGTAATATAAAATAAATTTCTGGGGATTCTATTGCTTCAATTGCTATTCTTGGGAACATTCCTTTGTTTTTACTCTAACGGTAGTAAAGTTTAGATGCATCGGGAAACAAAGTGTTAATCCGTGATTAGCTCAGCTATTCTTATTTACTTCTAATCAGTGTGATCATTCTTATATTACTTCTAGCCTTTTTATCAGAAGTTAATAGTGTGTACACACACATATATATGTAGCACGGCGTGAATTAATCTGCCGGTCACATCGAATTAAGCCCCTATTGTATTTAATTGCCTGGGATTGCTGGTCAAGAAGAAACCTCACTAATCTAGCATTCATGAAAGAGCGGCATTAAGAGACGTTAAGAGAACATTAATAGAACGGCACATGTCCGAGTCGATCTTCCATTTTTATTAAAGACTTGTTAAAAATGACTTGTTTAACAGTCAAATGCAGACGAGAAAATGGCCATCAAAACACGGTCTGGAACAGGATTGGACCCCACAGCTAGCTAAGAATAAAATTTTCCAAAAATTGTTTTTATTTGCTCGGATTACTAGCAAGGAGAAATCTAAGGAACCAAAATAATTGACGATGTTGCAATCGGGCCACATTGAAGTCCGTATAGAACTTAAGTTTTATTTTACTTAAGAGAACGTCATGCGTTTCACAGTGAAAGGCAGAAGATAGAATGAATATCGAAACACGTGCTGGAACAGGGTTGTACCCCAGAATGAGAAGCATAGAATAATTCTTTAGAGAAAGTAGCTTAGTCGTTAATAACAAAGAAAGGGAGCTTAGAGAATTGAAAAGAGAACCGGTGACAGCTGGAAAATTTAGAAAGTGGAAAGAAAATTTAGTCATGTGTTCCACAGTCAAAAGAAGAAGATAGAATGAACATCTAAACACGTGCTGGAATAGGGTTGGACCCCATAGCGAGACGCATAGAAAAATTCTTAAGAGAAAGTAGCTTAGTTGGCTGTAGTAACAAGGAAAAGAGAGTTTAGATCATTAAAAAGAGAACCAGGGACAGCTGGAAAACATAGAGAGTGGGAAGAAAATTTACGGCTATTGCAGAGAAAGCTTTGGGAAATGGGCTGGAAGGATTTTAAGTCGAGGATACTTTTTTAATTACGATTTTTTATGGCTGGGAAAATAAATTTGAATGGAACAGAGGCGAATTTTTATAAGATATTAAAGTCTAATAATTTTGATATATTAAATATATATATATATATATATATATATATATATATATATATATGTGCGTGTGTGCGTGTGTGTGCGATCTCATTTGAAAAGATGAAAGGTATTGTATATATACAACCACATACTTCAAACGTATCATTAACAAATAACCAGTAGTATCTATTTATAATGATAGGAATGTAACACCAAACTGCAAGTTCAGCAAACTGTTAATCAAAACCTATTTTTCTTCCCTATCGGTCTCTCAATTGTCGAACAGACCTTTTGACTGAAGGACCTTATCATTGTCTCGGTCACGTTTGGAATTCGAACAACACGTTCTGTTTGCATGTGAGTTGTCCAGCCTAGAAAAGAAGCACTTTCACTACCTTTCAGGATATATGTTATCATTCAAAGTACGCTATCAATTTTTGATAACTTTTAATTACTGTGAGCTACGAGTATCTGATATTCGGGATTGATACAAGTTATTCACATGATAAAAAGTTTCAAAAGGTGATAAGCATATGTATTTTTATCAGAGTGGAATTTGTTCATCAAAGTTAACTTCTTCCAAATTCGGTTTTAGGTCATTAATGACCGATGGATCTCTGTTGGATATGTATTTTAGAATACCTTAAATCTAACTATATTCCTTGAGAGTAAGCAAACAAGAAACTTAACCGCTTCCCATTTTTGTCCATAAGATGTACGGTGTACAGAGAATATTAATACATTACAATTATTAACAATTAATTAATTAATACAGTTATACATGTATCCATTCATCCATTCATTCATCTATTCATCCATTCATCCATCCATTCATACATTAATACATCCATCCATCCATCCATCAATTTATTCATACATTAATCCATCCATTCATTCATACAATAATACATCCATTCATTCATCCATTCATTCATCCATCCATCCATACATACATATATTAATACATCCACCCACTCATACATTAATACATCATTTCATTAATACATTAATACATTCTTCCATTCATACATTAATTACATTCTTGTGCGGTTTTAGGACAATATTACTTCTTTCTTGTTTCTATTGTTTCGTTCCTATATTTGCTTTTTTAATATCCAATTAACTGTTTAGTTTTACTCCTAAACGAAAGATTGCTTTTTGCTGGCGTCGATTTGTTCCCAAGTGTTGTACCATTAGGTGATGTTTTATCCTTCATTGCTTAGAATTTTGACTGTATTTTATTAATCATTTAATAGTTACATCAATGCAAGCTGTGTTTACTTCAAAATAATAGCTGATTTAGAGGGCATGCAGCTAATTATTTGTGATTCAAAATGAGAAATATTTGTAAAGGTGTCTGAGAGTAATGAGAATTTACCAGATGATGACTAGATTTACTAAATGATCCAATACTAGTAATTTTGATGTTAATACAGATGGATAGTAAATAGATGGTTAGTACATGTAATAAAAAACACATTATAAAGAAACTGTACTTTTTGTATTTATGATTGTAAATATAGCTTCTCTGGCAGACTATTAATAAAAAAGACATCTTACAAAAATGCCCTTTCATTTTCATAAAGTAAAATTAAATAACTAAAAAATCTGAAATGCTTAAATATATGAGAAATGTAATTATAATAACATTTATTAATTCAAAAATGTAATAAAAATAAAAAAGATGTGACATTTCTTGAAAGAATTCAGAAAAAAAAATGAAACTGTTAACGGGTTAAATGACTTTGAACATTATAGCCCGTCCTTATCAGTAATCAGCTGCCTTTATAAGCATCACACATTTCCCTTTATTAAAGATTTCGTGGTTTCACCTACTGATTTTTTTAATCAGTTGAATAATGGCTGATTTTAGAGGGTATGTAGCTGATATTTTGTAATTCTAGCTGTGATGCAAAATCAGAATCGGAAATATTTGTAAAGGAGAATTTACAAAGCTAATGAGAAGGTAATGAGAATTTACTAGTTGACCACTGGATTTACTACATGATCTATTACTAGTAATTTTGACGATAATACAGATGGATAGTAAATGGATGGTTAGTACATGTAACTGTAATAGAAAAAACACTGTAAATAAACTGTACATTTTGTATTTACGATTGCAAAAGTAGCTTCTCTGTTAGACAGACTATTAATAAAAAGGGCCTTTTACAGAGATGCTTTTTCATTTTCATAAAGTAAAAATAAATAAATAAATAAACAAAAATAATAAATAAATAATTAATTCAAACTGCTTAAAAGTATGAGAAATGGTAATTATACTAACATTTTTAATATGAAATTGTAATACTAATTAAAAAATGAATTAAAAATGTGACATTTTCATGAAAGAATTCAGAAAAAAATTAAACTAATAACGAGTTAAATAACTTTGAACATTATAGCCCGTCCTTATCAGTAATCAGCTGCCTTTATAAGCATCACACATTTCCCTTTATTAAAGATTTCATGGTTTCACCTACTGATTTTTTCATCAGTTGAATAATGGAAGATTTTAAAGGGTATGTAGCTGATATTTTGTAATTCTAGCTGTGATGCAAAATCAGAATCGGAAATATTTGTAAAGAAGAATTTACAAAGCTAATGAGAAGGTAATGAGAATTTACTAGTTGACCATTGGATTTACTACATGATCTATTACTAGTTATTTTGACGATAATACAGATGGATAGTAAATGGGTGGTTAATACATGTAATAGATAACACACTGTAAAGAAACTGTACATTTTGTATTTATGATTGTAAATGTAGCTTCTCTATCATGCAGACTTTTAATAAAAAAGACATCTTACAGAAATGGCTTTCCATTTTCAGAAAGTAAAAACTAAATAAATATATAAATAAAATTAAAATAAATAAATAAATAATTCAAAATGCTTAAAAGTATGAGAAATGGTAATTATAATACCATTTTTTAATTTGAAATTGTAATACTAATTAAAAAATGAGTTAAAAATGTGACATTACCTTGAAAAAATTCAGAAAAAAAAATGAAACTGTTAACGGGTTAAATGACTTTAGACATTATAACCCGTCCTTATAAGTATTCAGCTGCCATTATGAACATCATAATCACTCTTTATAAGCCATTGTAATATACCTGGATATGAAAAAGCGGATTCATTTGCCAAAAATGGTAAAAAATTGCAGCAACCACCTTTCTTTCTGTCCTTTCAACAATTTGACTATGAGATGAAGAAAAAGTAGATTTTTTCCTCGGACAGTATCTTGAACAAGTTTCTTCAGGTAAGAGATGGCATACCTTACTGAAGTCTCCCATACCGTTGAATTTTCCATGCTGTGCTTTCACAGCGAATTTTAGACTTGCAACAGGTCATGACTACCTTTGTGAAGACCTGCACCATATTGGTATTTCAAATATAACTGACTGTAACCAGTGTCTTTCTGGGGAACCCATGAATTGCATTGCACTTTCTTTTATGACTTTTACTGATGACAACTTTACAAAGGCTAATGTCCAATGCTGCCAATTTCTATACAGAATTAAAAAAAAATCTTTATAAAAGATTTCGTGGGTTCACCTATTGATTTTTAATGAATTTCATTGAAGAAAAATACTATGGAGGGTTTTATAATAGGGTACCACCGCCAACTTGACGATAAATCTTTAAGAAAGTCCTCCTAATATTTTTTTCTTCAGATCTCCACGTGTCCAAAGAATCAATGTCTATATTTTGATTTATACTATTTTGGTAGGCTATCTTTGTGAAACTCTTTTGTTACATATTAAATGGGCCTAATTCTTATTTATTATTGATTTTGTGAAACTAAATTTATTGGCCTATATAAACAACGATGATTTTATCGAAAACACAAATTGGTTAAATTCGCATTTGATCCTTAGTGGTTTGCGATTCCTTTCTAAAATGGTCCATTCACTATGACTAATTTTTTCATTAATTCGGAGCTATTGAACTTGTAAGTTGTTCAGAGATTAATTATTCATAAATATGAAGGAGAAGTTTGTTAATGATTTCTGTTAATTAAGTAAGAGTATAAAGCTGTATTATATTGTACCTAAAAAGTTGCCAAAAATACTTAGAGGTAGCCAGTTGTGTCGGAATATCAAAAGTAATTATTTATTTTCGTTATTTCTGTACCTCGCTCAGCAGTTTAAACTGGAAGTGAAATTAGTTTATGTATTTTTGCTTGATTAACATCGCCATTAATTTCGCCAAACTCACCTGGAGTGTACCCTATTTTGATAAATAAAAGTTGCCGTAAAGTTGTTAAAAATACTAAGAGTATGACTAATAATACTAAGAAAAAAAAGAGTTAAAAATACTAAAAAATTACTGTTCTGTTGGAATACAAAAAAAAATATTTATTTTCCTTATTTCTTTACGTTGTTCAGCAGTTTAACAGAAAGTGAAATTATTTTGTGCAAATCGCCAAATTCACCCGGAATGTAACCTATTTTAATAAATAAAAGTTACCATAAAATGACCTAAAATACTAAGTGGTATCCTGGATTAATTATTCACAAATATGAATGACAGGTTTGTTAATTATTCCAGTTAATTAAGTAAGTGTATATAGTTCTATTATATTGGTCACAATAAAGTTGTCAAAAATACTTAGAGGTATCCTGTTGTGTTGGAATATCAAAAGTAGTTATTTATTTTTGTTACTTCTGTACCTCGCTCAGCAGTTTAAACTGAAAGGGAAATTAGTTTATGCATTTTTGCTTAATTAATATCACCAATAATTTCACCAAAATCTCCCGGAGTGCACTCTATTTTAATAAATAAAAGTTGCAAAAAAATTTGCCAAAATTACTTATGTAGCCTGTTGTGTAGGAATATGAAAAGTAATTATTTATGTTTGTTACTTCTGTACCTCTCTCAACAATTTAAACTGGAAGTAAAGTTAGTTTATGTATTTGTTTTAATTAACATCGCCAATAATTTCACCAAACTCACCTGCAGTGTATCCTATTTAAAAAAATAAAAGTTGCCCAAAAAGTTGGCAAAAATACTTAGAGGTAGACTGTTGTGTTGCAATATCTAAAGTAATTATTTATTTTCGTTACTTCTCTACCTCGCTCAACAACTTAAACTGAAAGTGAAATTAGTTTATGTGTTAGTGCTTAATAAACATCGCCATTAATTTCACTAAAATCACCAGGAGTTTGTCGTATTTTGTCAAATATAAGTTATCAAAAAGTTTCGCCTGTTCTGTTGGAATTCCAAAAACAGTTTTTACTTTCATAATTTCTATATTTTGCAAAGCAGTTAAACTGAAAGTTAAAGTATTTTATGTATTTGTGCTTGATAAACACCGCCAGTAACTTCGCCAAATTCACCTGTATTGTACCTGATTTTAATAAATAAAAGTTACCATAAAATGCCCTAAAATACTAAATTGTACCCTGGTCTGTTGGAATAATATATATATATATATATATATATATATATATATATATATATATATATATATAATATATATATATATATATATATATATATATATATATATATCTTCCCTATTTCTATACCTTGCAAAGCAGTTAAACTGAAAGTTAAAGTATTTTCTGTATTTGTGCTTGATAAACACCGCCAGTAACTTCGCCAAATTCACCTGTATTGTACCTGATTTTAATAAATAAAAGTTACCATAAAATGCCCTAAAATACTAAATTGTACCCTGGTCTGTTGGAATAATATATATATATATATATATATATATATATATATATCTTCTTTATTTCTGTACCTCGTTAAGCACTTTAAACTGAAAGTGAAATTGGTAAATGCATTTGTGTTTAATAAATATCGCCAGTAATTTCACCAAATTCTTCGCCGGGTTTGTACCGTATTTTGACATAAAACCACTATGGAGATATAACAGATTTTACTTTTTTTCTTTATAAAGCTTTTCGCAAATTTCAAATTATTTTTTTATTATTATTTCAAAAGCTTCGGCTTATTTTAATCTGGATAGATCCGTAAAAATTTCAAAAATATCTCACAGTCACTGTCGAAGTGAAGAGAGTTCCATAAAATATTTAGAAAATATATTTTTGTCAATATTGTGCAAACAAATAAATATGATTAATTCTATTAAAATATTTTCCTTTTTTTCTTCATAAAGCTTTTCGCAAATTAGAAATGAATGTTTAATACCATTTGCAAAAGCATCGGCTTATTCTAATCTAGCTACATCCGTAAAAATTTCGAAAATATCTCACAGTCACGGTCGAAGTGAAGAGAGTTCCCTAAAATATTTAACAAAATATATTTTTGTCAATATTGTGCAAACAAATAAGTATGATACATTCCATTAAAATATTTTAATTTTTCTTCATAAAGCTTTTCGCAAATTGGAAATCATTGTTTTATATCATTTGCAAAAGCTTCGGGTTATTCTAATTTGGCTAGATCCGTAAAAATTTCAAAAATATCTCACAGTCATGGTCAAAGTGAAGAGAGTTCCCTAAAATATTTAACAAAATACATTTTTGTCAATATTGTGCAAACAAATAAATATGATTAATTCTATTAAAATATTTTACTTTTTTTTCTTCATAAAGCTTTTCGCAAATTGACAGTCATTGTTTTATATAATTTGCAAAAGCATTGGTTTATTCTAATCGCTCTAGATCCGTAAAAATTTCAAAAATATCTCACAGTCAAGGTCGAAGTGAAGAGAGTTCCCTAAAATATTTAACAATATATATTTTTTGTCAATATTGTGCAAACAAATAAGTATGATTTATTCCATTAAAATATTTTACTTTTTTTTCTTCATAAAGCTTTTCGCAAATTGGATATCATTGTTTTATACCATTTGCAAAAGCTTCGGGTTATTCTAATCTGGGTAGATCCGTAAAAACTTCAAAAATATCTCACAGTCACGGCGAAGTGAAGAGAGTTCCCTAAAGTATTTAGCAAATATATTTTGTCAATATTGTGCAAACAAATAAGTATGATACATTCCATTAAAATATTTTACTTTTTTTCTTCATAAAGCTTTTCGAAAATTGGCAGTCATTGTTTTATACAATCTGCAAAAGCATCGAATTATTCTAATCTGGCTCGATCCGTAAAAATTTCGAAAATATCTCACAGTCACGGTCGAAGTGAAGATAGTTCCCTAAAATATTTAACAAAATATATTTTTTGTCAATGTTGTGCAAACAAATAAGTATGATACATTACATTAAAATATTTTACTTTTTTTTCTTCATAAAGCTTTTCGCAAATTGGAAATCATTGTTTTATACCATTTGCAAAAGCTGCGGGTTATTCTAATCTGTCTAGATCCGTAAAAATTTCAAAAATATCTCACAGTCAAGGTCGAAATTAAAGAGAGTTCCCTAAAATATTTAACAAAATACATTTTTGTTAATATTGTGCAAACAAATAAATATGATTAATCTTATTAAAATATTTTACTTTTATTTCTTCATAAAGCTTTTCGCAAATTGGCAGTCATTGTTTTATATAATTTGCAAAAGCATCGGTTTATTCTAATCTGGCTAGATCCGTAAAAATTTCAAAAATATCTCACAGTCAAGGTCGAAGTGAAGAGAGTTCCCTAAAATATTTAACAATATATATTTTTTTCAGTATTGTGCAAAAGAATAAGTATAATACATTCTATTAAAATATTAAAAAATATTTTTTTTAAAATAACACAGAAAATTATGAAGTTTCTTATGATAGTAAAATATTGCTACAAAACATATGTTTGAGAAAAGCAGAACTTCTAGAGAGTGTTTTTATTAAATTACTTTGGGTAGAAGAAAAACCAATATACATGTAGGGGAGAGCGGGGCACCTTGGGACATAGCCCACCTTGGGACACCTTTATTTTCAGGCTTTAATTTGCAACCAGGAATTAGTGCTCATGAGTATTGATAGATGACATTACTCTTCACTTCTCAAAGAGTTTTGATGAAGATAGTGCTTATAGGTAAGGAACAATTTCATTTTCTTTGTTTCGAATAACCCAAAATTACATCAATGTGCATTTTAAAAAGTAATTTTTTTGAAAAAAAAATTTTAAATTTAAAAAAAGTGTATTGTTATGAAAGATTATTCATTTATTATTATTTCTATGGTAATAAATAAACTGTATTGTTAAACCTAACTGTATAGTAGTTACCAAAAGATGCTATGTAAAATGGGGCAGGTTGGGACACACATAGATGGGGCACCTTCGGACACTTTAAAAAGTGTAAACAAATATCAATTCAAGCAAAATAATTAATATGTTGGTGCTTAATTTTTAATTGCTGATTTAACATGTCAAAATATTAATTTATTAACCTTTTTTTGTTTCAGAAAAAAATGGTGA
>CM063507.1:51965309-51977809 GCA_032207245.1 Pardosa pseudoannulata | reverse complement strand
GATTAAATGGAGAGTAAATGTGCTCTAATTACGAATTAGAATAACTTTATACTAACTAATAATAACTAATACACTATAAAAAAATGAAGCAAAATAACGTATTAAAAGATAAATCAATAATAATGCAAGGCAAAAGCATGGGTTTAGGGAAGTAAAATTATTATTAAATTAGAAAATTATTATTAAACTTTAATGTATTTCGTGTCATTTCATTATGAAACGTAAGTGTGGCTTGTGATTTTAAGATAAATTTTAGAAGCATTAAATAATTAGAAAATTCCATAATATAACATTGCCAGAATACAAAGATCGATCGCTTAGTAGTATTCATCCATACATTTTGGTTAAAGCACCTTAAGTGCTTTTTCGTGTAATTCAAGCTAAGCTGTACTAATTGGTAATAAATAACTATATGAAAACCCCATATTGGTAAAAATTTAAAATTTTACGCTTTTTATTAATTACGATCTTATATCAAGTGTCTTTTATATGATTTAAAGAATCTGAAATGGTTTAATCGATTAGATTACAAAGTAAAAGCACTAAAAGAAAGGATTTTAATAATTTTAAATAAAATATTACAATTAAGAAAAAATACTTTCTTGTATTTAACATTTTCAAGATTAATATTTTTGTAAAATAAATACTTTTGCTATGAAATCCCTAATATAATATAAAAAATGAAATAGAATAACGGAATATGTAATTTAAAAACAATAATGCATGGGAAAAATATGGGTTTAGTTAAGTAAAATTGTGATCAAATTCCAAAAGTTTCATTTCATTATAAATGTAAGTGAGTTTATCTTTTAAAGATGAACTTTCTTTTACTTTATTTTTATACTTTTATTTTCAAACTTAACCTTTTAATGCAATACGAATGTACCCAAAGAGATTAAAAAATACTATTACATGATTACGATATTTTCCTCAACAGAGACTTAATAAACACTTGTGATTAATAATGACAATTGCCTAATCTGTACATCAAAGAAGCATTAAATAAATAGAAAATTCCGTAATGTAACATCGCCAGAATACAAAGATCGATCGATTATTAATATTCATTGATAGGTTTTACTTAAAGCATCTTAAGTGCTTTTTCGTGTATTCAAGCTAAGCTGTACTGATTGGCATTAAATAATTATCTGAAAACCCCATACTGGTAACAATAGAATATTTTATGTTTCTTATTAATTACGATCTTATATCAAGTGTCTTTTATTCTTTTGAGTGTCTCAGAGTGTTTAAAAGAAGAGATTGCAGAGTAAATGTGCTCTAACTACAACTTGTAATAACTTTAAATAATATATTATAATTTAAAGCATATCTTGCTGTATTCAATATTTTCAAGATTAATACTTTTATAAAATAAATATTTTTGGTATGCAATCCCTAATACAGTATAGAAAATAAAACAGAATAAAGTGATAGCTAAGTTAAAAACAATCATGCATGTCAAAAATCCTCAGTTTAGGGAAATAAAATTATGATTAAATTCGAAAACCGTCATGCCATTAAGAAATTTGAGTGACTTAGTCTTTCAAAAATGCAATTTCTTTTACTTTATTTTTATACTTATATTTTTAAACTTGCCCTTTTAAAGCAATATGAATGTAGACAAAAATATTAAAATATACTATTACAAGATAACGAAATATTCATCAAGAGGGACTTATTAAACATTAGCCAAATTGTAAAGACAAGTGCCTAATCTGTACATCATAAGAGCATTAAATAATTAGAAAATTCCATAATGTAACATCTCAAGAATACAAAGTTCGATCGATTAATAGTATTCATCCATACATTTTGCTTTGGGCACTCTAAGTGCTTTTTCGTGTATTCAAGCTAAGCTGTACTGATTGGCATTAAATAACTATCTGAAAACGATGTACTAGTTAAAATATAAATTTTTTGTTTCTTATTAATTACGATCATATATCAAGGGTCTTTTATACTTTTAAGTATCTTACATGGTTTAAGCGAATATATAGCAGAAAATATGTGCTCTAATTACAATTTATAATAACTTTAAATAATATATTATAATTTAAAAACATATCTTGCTGTATTCAATATTTTCAAGATTAATAGTTTTATAAAATAAATACTTTTGGTATGCGATCACTAATACGATATAAAAAATAAAACAGAATAACGTCATATCTAAATTGAAAATAATAATGCATATTAAAAAACCTAGGTTTAGTGAAATAAAATTATGATTAAATTCGAAAACCGTCATGTCATTCAGAAATTTAAGTGACTTTGTCTTTTAAAGAAGCAATTTCTTTTACTTTATTTTTATACTTATATTTTTAAACTTGTCCTTTTAATGCTATATGAATGCAGACAAAGTGATTAAAATATACTATTACAAGATTACGAAATTTTCCTCAAGAGGTACTTATTAAACATTAGCCAAACTATAAAGACAAGTGCCTAATCTATACATCAAAGGAGCATTAAATAATTAGATAATTCCATAATGTAATATCTGAAGAATACAAAGTTCGATCGATTAATATTATTCATCCATACATTTTGATTATGTCACTCTAAGTGCTTTTTCGTGTATTCACGCTAAACTGTACTGAGTGGCATAAAATAACTATCTGAAAATCATGTACTAGTTAAAATATAAAAATTTTATGTTTCTTATTAATTACGTTCTTATATCAAGTGTCTTTTATATACTTTGAAGAATCTCAGATGGTTTAAGCGATATGTAGCAGAAAATATGTGATCTAATTACAACTCAAAATAACTTTAAATAACATATTACAATTTAAAAAATACCTTGGTGTATTCAATATTTTTAAAATTAATATTTTTATACAATAAATACTTTTGGTATGGAATCACTAATAAAGTATAAAAAATGAAAAATAATAGCGTGGTTTCTAAATTAAAAACCATAATGCATTTAAAAAAACCTGGGTTTAATGAAATAAAATTATGATTAACTTCGAAAATGGTTATTTCTATAAGAAGAAAAGTAAGTGAGCTTGTCTTTGAAAGATGATTTTTTTAACTTTATTTTAATAACTATACTTTTAACTTGTCCTTTTAAGGACTCCGGTATCAGAATATAACTCCCTAACATTGAACCATCGTACGAAATTTAAATTTTATGTTAAAATTTTGTCGTAACGTCTTGAATTGTCTTTAAGCAGTAGGTCCCGGTTTCATTAGTCCTCGTGTAGCAAATTGAACTGACTTGAGAAATTGAGTGACCAGCTATATCAGTGTAAATATAGCTGTAATCAGTGTAAATATGCCAATCTTAAAATTCGTCATCATTGTAAGATATTGTGACCAGCTATTTCAGTGTAAATATACTTATGTTAAAGTTCATCGTCATCGTGAAATATTATAAATTGATTTTGGAAACTAAGTGATCAACCAAATTAGTGTATACATGGCTATGTAAAAATTCATCTTCATCGTCATCATTAAATTCATCATCATTCATCGTCATCATTAAATTTTACAATTCAAATTATAATAATTCTGGAAATATTATAAATTGATTTGTAAAATTTAGTGACCATCTACATCAGGTAAATATGCCTATGTGAAAATTCATCGTTATCGTAAAATAATATAAACTGATTTATGAAACTGAGTGATCAACCATATTAGTGTATATATGCCTATGTACAAATTCATCGTCATCGTGAAATATTATAAATTGACTTGTAAAATTTTTAATCAGGTAAATATGCCTATGTGAAAATTCAGCTTTATCGTGAAATAATATAAACTGATTTGGAAACTGAGTGATCAAACATATTAGTGTAAATATGGCTATGTAAAAATTAATCGTCATCATGAAATATTATAAATTGACTTGTAAAATTTAGTGACCAGCTACATTAGATAAATATGCCTATGTTAAAATTCATCGTTATGGTGAAATATTGTAAAGTGATTTTTGAAACTGAGTTATCAACCATATAATTGTATATATGCCTATATAAAATTTCGTCGTCATAGACATCATTAAATTTTACAAGTCAATTTATAATATTTCAGGAAATATTATAAATTGACTTGTAAAATTTAGTGACCAGCTACATCAGGTAAATATACCTATGTGAAATTCATCATTATCGTGAAATATTGTAAACTGATTTGTGAAACTGAGTGATCAACCATATTAGTGTATATATGCCTATGTTAAAATTTATCTTTATCGTGAAACATTATAAACTGATTTGTGAAACTGAGTGATCAATCATATTAGTGTATATATGCCTATGTTAAAATTCATCGTCATCGTTAAATATTGTAAACGGACTTGTGAAACTGAGTGATCAACCATAATAGTGTATATATGCCTAGGTAAAAATGCATCGTCATTATCATTATTAAATTCATCATTATCCATCGTCATCATTAAATTTTACAAGACAATTTATAATATTTCAGGAAATATTATAAATTGAGTTGTAAAATGTAGTGACCAGCTACATCAAGTAAATATTCCTATGTGAAAATTCATCGTCATCGTGAAATGATGTGAACTGATTTCTGAAATTGAGTGACCAGCTATATGAGTGTAAATATAGTTGAAATCAGTGTAAATATGCCTATGTTAAAATTCATCGTCATTCTAAGATATTGTGTCCAGCTATTTCAGTGTAAATAAGTCTATGTTAAAGTTCATCGTCATCGTGAAATATTATAAATTGACTTCTACAATTTAGTGACCAGCTACATCAGGTAAATATGCCTATGTTAAAATTCATCGTTATCGCGAAATACTGTTAACTGATTTGTGAAACTTAGAGATCAACTATATTAGTGTACATATGCCTATGTAAAACTTCATCTTTATCGTCATCATTAAATTCATCATCATTCATCGTCCTCATTAAATTTTACAAGACAATTTATAATATTTCAGGAAATATTAAAATTGACTTGTAAAATTTAATGACCAGCTACGTTAGGTAAATATGCCTATATTAAAATCATCGGTATCGTGAAATATTGTAAACTGATTTGTGAAACTGAGTCATCAACCATATTAGTGTATATATGCCTATTTAAAAATTTCTCGTCATCGTGAAATATTATAAATTGACTAGTAAAATTTAGTGACCAGCTACATCAGGTAAATATTCCTATGTTAAAATTCATCGTTATCATGCAATATTGTGAACTTAGCTTGTGAAATTGAGTAACCAGCGATATCAGTGTTAAAATAGCTGTAATCAGTGTAAATATGTCTATGTTAAAATTCATCGTCATTGTAAGATATTGTGACCAACTATTTCAGTGTATATATGCCTATGTTCAAGTTCATCGTTATCATGAAATATTATAAATTGACTTGTAAAATTTAGTGACCAGCTTTATCAGGTTTATATGACTATGGGAAAATTCATCGTTATCATAATATAGTGTAAACTAATTTGTGAAACTGAGTGATCAACCTATTAGTGTATATATACCTATGTAAAAATTCATCGTCATCTTGAAATATTATAAACTGACTTGTAACATTTAGTGACCAGCTACATCAGGTAAGTATGCCTATGTTAAAATTTATCGTTATCAGGGAATATTGTAAACCGATTGGGAAACTGAATCATCAACCATATTAGTGTATATATGCCTATGTAAAAATTCATCGTCCTCGTGAAATATAATAAATTGACTTGTGTAATTTAATGACCAGCTACATCAGGTAAATATGCCTATGCCAAAATTCATCTTTATCATGAAATATCGTAAACTGATTTGTGAAACTGAGTGATCAACCATAATAACGTATATATGCCTATGTTAAAATTTACCTTTATCGTGAAACATTGTAAACTGATTTGTGAAACTGAGTGATAAACCATATTACTGTATATATGCCTATTTAAAAATTCATCGTTATCGTGAAAATTATAAATTGACTTGTAAAATTTAGTGACCAGCTACATCAGGTAAATATGCCTATAGGAAAATTCATCGTTATCCGGAAATATTGTAAACTGATTTGGAAACTGAGTGATCAACCATATTAGTATATATATGTAAAAATTCCTCGTCATCGTGCATTATTATAAATTGACTTGTAAAATTTAATGACTAACTATATCAGATAAATATGCCTATGTAAAAACTCATTATTATCATGAAATATTGTAAACTGATTTGTGAAACGGAATGATCAACCATATTATTGTATATAAGCCTATGTAAAAAATTCATCGTCATCGTGAAATATTATAAATTGACTTGTAAAATGTAGTGGCCAGCTACATTAGGTAAATATGCCTATGTTAAAATTTATCGTTATAGTGAAATATTATAAACTGATTTGTGAAACTGATTGATTAATCATATTAGTGTTTATATCCCTATGTAAAAATTCATCGTCATCGCCATCATTAAATTTTACAAGTCCATTCATAATATTTCAGGAAATACTATAAATTGACATGTAAAATTTAGTGACCAGCTACATCAGGTAAATATGCCTATATGAAATTCATCGTTATCGTGAAATATTGTAAACTGATTTGTGAAACTGAGTGATCAACCATATTAGTGTATATATGCCTTTGTAAAAATTCATCGTTATCGTAAAATATTTTAAAGTGACTTGTAATATTTAGTGACCAGCTGCATCAGGTAAGTAAGCTCATGTGAAAATTCATCCTCATCGTGAAATATTGTAAACTGACTTGTGAAACTGAGTGATCAACCATAATAGTGTATATATGCCTATGTAAAATTCATCGTCATTGTCATAATTAAATTCATCATCATATATCGTCATCATTAAATTTTAGAAGTTAATTTATAATATTTCAGGAAATATTATAAATTGAGTTGTAAAATTTAGTGACCAGCTACATCAAGTAAATATGCCTATGTGAAAATTCATCGTCATCGTGAAATGTTGTGAACTGATTTCTGAAATTGAGTGACCAGCTATATGAGTGTAAATATAGTTGAAATCAGTGTAAATATGCCTATGTTAAAATTCATCGTCATTGTAAGATATTGTGTCCAGATATTTCAGTGTAAATAAGTCTATGTTAAAGTTCATCGTCATCGTGAAATATTATAAATTGACTTCTACAATTTAGTGACCAGCTACATCAGGTAAATATGCCTATGTTAAAATTCATCGTTATCGCGAAATACTGTTAACTGATTTGTGAAACTTAGAGATCAACTATATTAGTTTACATATGCCTATGTAAAACTTCATCTTTATCGTCATCATTAAATTCATCATCATTCATCGTCCTGATTAAATTTTACAAGTCAATTTATAATATTTCAGGAAATATTAAAGTTGACTTGTAAAATTTAATGACCAGCTACGTTAAGTAAATATGCCTATATTAAAATCATCGGTATCGTGAAATATTGTAAACTGATTTGTGAAACTGAGTGATCAACCATATTAGTGTATATATGCCTATTTAAAAATTTCTCGTCATCGTGAAATATTATAAATTGACTAGTAAAATTTAGTGACCAGCTACATCAGGTAAATATTCCTATGTTAAAATTCATCGTTATCGTGCAATATTGTGAACTAGCTTGTGAAATTGAGTGACCAGCGATATCAGTGTTAAAATAGCTGTAATCAGTGTAAATATGTCTATGTTAAAATTCATCGTCATTGTAAGATATTGTGACCAACTATTTCAGTGTAAATATGCCTATGTTCAAGTTCATCGTTATCATGAAATATTATAAATTGACTTGTAAAATTTAGTGACCAGCTACATCAGGTTTATATGCCTATGGGAAAATTCATCGTTATCGTAATATAGTGTAAACTAATTTGTGAAACTGAGTGATCAACCTATTAGTGTATATATACCTATGTAAAAATTCATCGTCATCTTGAAATATTATAAACTAACTTGTAACATTTAGTGACCAGCTACATCAGGTAAGTATGCCTATGTTAAAATTTATCGTTATCAGGGAATATTGTAAACCGATTGGGAAACTGAATCATCAACCATATTAGTGTATATATGCCTATTTAAAAATTCATCGTCCTCGTGAAATATAATAAATTGACTTATGTAATTTAATGACCAGCTACATCAGGTAAATATGCCTATGCCAAAATTCATCTTTATCGTGAAATATCGTAAACTGATTTGTGAAACTGAGTGATCAACCATAATAACGTATATATGCCTATGTTAAAATTTACCTTTATCGTGAAACATTGTAATCTGATTTGTGAAACTGAGTGATTAACCATATTAGTGTATATATGCCTATGTAAAAACTCATCGTCATTGTGAAATATTATAAATTGACTTGTAAAATTTAGTGACCAGCTACATCAGGTAAATATGCTTATGTTAAAATTCATCGTCATCGTGAAATATTGTAAACGGACTTGTGAAACTGAGTGATCAACCATAATAGTGTATATATGCTATGTAAAATTTCATCTTCATTGTCATAATTAAATTCATCATCATATTGTCATCATTAAATTTTAGAAGTTAATTTATAATATCGTCAGGAAATATTATAAATTGACTTGTGAAATTTAGTGACCAGCTACATCAAGTAAATATGCCTATGTGAAAATTCATCGTCATCGTGAAATGTTGTGAATTAATTTGTGAAATTGAGTGACCAGCTATATGAGTGTAAATATAGCTGAAATCAGTGTAAATATGACTATGTTGAAATTCATCGTCACTGTAAGATATTGTGACCATCTATTTCAGTTTAAATAAGCCTATGTTAAAGTTCATCGTCATCGTGAAAAATAAATTGACTTCTAAAATTTAGTGACCAGCTACATCAGGTAAATATGCCTGTGTGAAAATTCATCGTTATCGTGAAATATTGTAAACTGATTTGTGAAACTGAGTGATCAACCATATTAGTGTACTGATGCCTATGTAAAAATTCATCGTCATCATGAAATATTATAAATTGACTTGTAAAATTTAATGATCAGCTACATCAAGTAAATATGCCTATGTTAAAATTCATCGTTATCTTGAAATATTGTAAACTGATTTGGAAACTGAATGATCAACCATACTATTGTATATATGTCTGTGTAAAAATTATCATTATCGTCATCATTAAATTCATCATCATTCATCGTCATCATTAAATTGACTTGTAAAATTTAGTGACTAGCTACATAAGGTAAATATGCCTATGTTAAAATTTATTGTTATCGTGAAATATTGTAAACTGATTTGTGAGACTAAGTGATCAACCATACTAGTGTATATATGCGTATGTAAAAATTCATCGTCATCTTGAAGTATTATAAATTGACTTGTAAAATTTAGTGACTAGCTACATAAGGTAAATATGCCTATGTTAAAATTTATTTTTATCGTGAAATATTGTAAACTGATTTGTGAGACTAAGTGATCAACCATACTAGTGTATATATGCGTATGTAAAAATTCATCGTCATCTTGAAATATTATAAATTGACTTGTTAAATTTAGTGACCAGCTACATCAGGTAAATATGCTTATGTGAAAATTCATCGTCATCGTGAAATATTCGGAACTGACTTTTGAAATTGAGTGACCAGCTATATCAGTGCAAATATAGCTGAAATCAGTGAAAATATGCCTATGTTAAAATTCATCGTCATTGTGAAATATTGGGATTGAACTTGTGAAATATCCCATATAAGAAATCCTAACGTGAAATATTGTGAATTGAGTGACCGACAAATTAGTTCCTTTTCAGCGTATCCTGATTGATTTAATTTCGATTAAGTTTCTAAAGGAAGGGGTGAGTTTTTTGTAAATTAATTCTATAATTTTTTTATATCCATGATAGTGCAAATTTAAACGCTGTACTAACCAATGTCCGAAATTTTTAACGGATCACAAGCAAAAATAAACTGCAAATAAAGAAGAAAAGAGATTTTAAGAATACTGAATTTGGCCACCTCTGCCCTATACTAAGCCTATTTCGTTTTAACCCTTTTTTACCTAGCCGTAATATCGTCTGATCAATTCAAATATGTCGGTGACGTTATGTTCGAAACATGCAACCCCTTTCTTTTTGACCTTGATTCTTTCTTATAGCACACTTTCGGCGAGGCTTCCTTTTCATTCTTTCCCCTTTGCCCTACGGCGTACTGGCCTGCGTTGTTAACCAGTTCCATCGAACGTTTTGAATATTTTCTCCTCCTTTCGAGAGCAGGTGGAAAGGAAGAAATCAAGAAATCGTCTGCGTGTTTTTTTATTCTTAAAGAAAAAAAAACCTGGTTCGCTTGGGCACCAATTGTGCTGTTTTCATATCGAAACTTAATTAAGTTTTCATCGCCATCAAAATGGCCTAATTTGCTCCAAATTTGTTTTTGGTGAGGAAAAAATGAATTATGTTAGACTGCTAAATTGTTTTAGATGGGTTTGTTTTGGAATATCATAAAACTTTAGTGATCGTGAACGATTTAGATGAAGGTTAAATTTAAAATATTTCCCTCGACGTTGGATAAATATCAAATAATTCATCAAGTGTAAGCACATTTTTTTATGAAAAAATAGATTTATAACTGGAGAATTTCGATTTTTTACAAAGAATTTCAGATGACAGATAAATTAGAAACTAAATATATAATTCTTTGATTTATAAAAATTAACCGTTATAAATGCTTTTTTTTTCAGTTTTAAAAACTGCCGGTAAAAGGCCGTGCTACCTGTCGAGTAGCATTTATTTTACATCGTTTTCCTTTTATTGAAGAACTAGACACACAATTTAAAAATAAAATTCTAACCTTTTCAAAGTTTTACTGAAATCGCAGATATAAAAAAATGTGCTTAAAATATATATACATATATATATATATATATATATATATATATATATATATATATATATATAATATATATATATATATATATATATATATATATATATATTATATATATATATATATATATATATATATATATATATATATATATATAATATATATACAATATTAATAAATATTGCATTCTGAGTTTATACTACAAACAAGGGAAATCAATAAATTTCGCCCCACATGCATTTATATCTACATAAGCACGCATACACACAAATATATATATATATATATATATATATATATATATATATATATATATATATATATATATATATAACACTCATATACACTCAGATATGTAAATATACATACATTTCATGTATATAACAGTGTCAATAATGTCTTGATAACGTCTTTATTCATGTATATCGCAGTTTAACAGTCAACCATCAAAAACATGGCAGTCAGTTGCTAGCGTTCATATTCTAATAAATCAACCCCAACTTAGCCAAGATTCATGCAATAAACCTTTCTCAAGACGCTGTCTCTTAATCCTTACACACAAGTAATTTTGTAATGAGTTATTAAGATTCATACCCCTGCAATAAAAGAGTGCGAAGCGTATTCTGCTCTCAAACGCCTAAATTATTAATTTTACGTTTTTAAAACCTGACATATGTATATGTGTATATATAATATATATATATATATATATATATATATATATATATATATATATATATATTATATATATATATATATATGTATATATGTATATATATATGTATATATGTATATATATATATATATATATGTATATATATATATATATATATATATATATATATATATATATATATATATATATATGTATATATATATATATATATATATATATATATATATATATATATATATATATATATATATATATATATATATATATATATATATATATATATATATATATATATATATATATATATATATATATATATGAAAATTCTGATTTCTGGAAGAGAATCAGAATTGAAGAGGCTGCAATTCGCTGCAGAATAGATGGAGGTAATATAAGATGCCATTTATGAAGGGTTACAGAAGTTGATTGTAAGTGCTGTAAGTTGTATAAAACTTTCGTTCATTTGCTTTCAAGACATACATGTTGACATCCAGAATGGATTTTGATAGCAGGCGTTCTTCCCATTGCAGCAGGATAGCCCAAGGGTTACAAGCAAAAGATCGATATATTGCTATTTTAGACAAGCGGAATCGCAGAGCGATCCACACGTGTGACATCTATGGTTACAGCGTCATTTAAGGTATATCTATACTGTACGGCAAAGATTACATATGAGTAGAATGTATATACCTCGAGTTTGTGCTTTTCTATACCCAATCAAGTGGGCACGATTAAAATGTATGGAACATGTCAATTACTGTATTTATCAATGTCATGTTTACTGATAGTCAAGATTTTCTCTGGAGCCAGATTACAAGCGTATAAGGATATGGCTAATCAGGAATATCAATAAGTCAAAATATCACCGAATATCACGCATTTCGAGGCGGAAACATTATGATTATTGATTTCATTAGGCTACCGATGCAGATCTTTAAATTTTGTGACGGCTTTTATCGAGATGAAGTCCTAGAACCCATTGTGAGATTTTATGCAGTAGTTGTCCTTAATTTTTTTATAATACAATAA
>CM063507.1:51955309-51960309 GCA_032207245.1 Pardosa pseudoannulata | reverse complement strand
AACGGGTATTCTGATAAATGCCTAAATAGACTTAAGTTTTATGTCGGAAAGTGATAGGTACGTATTCCTCTAAAATTCCTTTTTGTATTTTCTGTCTATTCTTAATAAATATTTCCTTATTCGACTCGTAAACATTTCTTTTTGATCAATCCTCGTAGATTCACCATCTGTTCACGAAAAGTATGTTGTGATACTGTCTTACAAACCTAAGTATTCTCATAAGAAAATTACGTAATCGTCCTGTTTAATGGATTATATTAATGTCATTATGAATCTAAAACTGGAGGCATACGCCCTAAATTTAATTTTTTTCACTATATTTGTTTCAAGTCACCCGGTTCAACTACCGATGTAACGGCCCTAAACCGCAGCTAAATTTATACTATCCCATTTCATAGAATATTTTTTCAGTTGTCGGTTATTCCAAACTTCTTTTATTCTATCGTCATTAGAGTATATGTTATTAGCAGAGCGAATTTTTGCTAAAACATAGGAGAGAAATCGGAGAAAAAATTAAAATCATGAAATATTTTCGTCACAAATTAGAAAAAAATAGGAAAAATGTTTCTTGAAAAATAGGAGAAAATAGGAATATTCAGATTTATTTTGAAACAATAGTTATTCAGAAGCTTTGAATTCCATGTAAATAAGAAAATTAAGCATATGTATCAGTACACTAAGAAACTGATGCCAATCAAAAGAAAATATAAAACAGAAATTATTTTGGTATTATATTTTTTAGAATAACGAGAAAAACAGATGAGAAAAAATAGTTATTTTATCCAATGGTTAAAGCATCTTTAGTAAATATTTAATATGTTTAGTACCTTTTTAACAGGTTGGAGAAATGAAGGGAAAAGAAGTACATTGTACGAAAAATAGGAGAAAATAGAAAAAATTATAAAAAGAAGGAGATTTAATAAAATAAGAAAAAATAGGTGCTTTGTTAGGCCTGTATTAGTCATGTATTTCGAGATTTATTTTTTGTTTAATAAATTTTCTTAAAGTAGTGAAGATTTTTTTGTAGATATTTAGTGTGTTTAGTACGGGTTTAACAGTTCGTGAAATGAAAGGAAAAAGAGTACATTGTGCAAAAAATATTAGAAAATAGGAAAAAATGTGAAAAGAAAGTGGCTTAAAAAAATGAAAAAATAGGGGCTCTATTAGGCTTGTATTAGTCAAGTTTTGTCAGATTTATTTTTCATTTTCGTATCATATGTGCTATAAATGCATATAAAGCATTAGATACTTATATCACAAGATTTACGAAACAGATATAATGGTTTACATTCTTGCATACTACACGTGATGCAAAATGATATTAAATATATAAAAGCTTAAGTTTAAAATGTAGTTCATTGTGTATCACATGTGGTATATAAGCATATATAATATATAAAGCAATAAGCATAAAATGCATATATCATATGATTTACGAGGCAGATCTAATACTTTACACTTTTGTATACTACACATGGTTCAAAATGATATCGAATATACAAAAGCTTGTATTTAAATTGTAGTTCACTGCGTATCACATGAGATATAAAACCACATAAAGCATTAGAAGCTTATATGATTTGCGAGATAGATCTAATGCTTTACACGTTTGTATACTACATGTGATGCATAATGATATAAAATGTATAAAATCTAGCACTTAAATGTAGTTCATTGCGTATCACATGTGATATAAAAGTATATAAAAGCATATAAAGCTATACGCATAAGATGTGTATATCATATGATTTACGAGACATATCTAATGCTTTACACGTTTGTACACTGTATGTGATGTATAATGATATAAAATATATAAATGCATCTATTTAAAATATAGTTCATTGCATATCATATGTGATATAAAAGAATGTAAAGCATTAGATGCGTATAACATATGATTTACAAGACAGATCTAATGCTTTCCACGTTTGTATACTACACGTGATACATAATGATATAAAATATATAAAAGCTTCTATTTAAAATTTTAGTTTTTTGGAAATCGTATACCAAATCCATTAAAATCATATAAAGCATTAGATGCATGTAGCATATGATTTAAAAGGCAGATCTAATGCTTTCCACGTTTGTATACTACACGTGATGCATAATGATATAAAATAGATAAAAGCTTCTATTACAAATATATTTCATTGAGTATAACATACTATATAAAATCATATAAAGCATTAGATGCATATAACATATGATTTACGAGACAGATCTAATACTTTCCACGTTTGTATACTACAAGTGATGCATAATGATATAAAATATATAAAAGCTTGTATTTAAAATATATTTCATTGAGTATCACATGCGATATAAAATCATATAAAGCATTAGATGCATATAACATATGATATACGAGACAGATCTAATGCTTTCCACGTTTGTATACTACACGTGATGCATAATGATGTAAAATATATAAAAGCTCGTATTTAAAATGTAGTTCATTGCATATTGTATATAGCATAAATCCATATAAAGCAATACGCATAAGATGTGTATATCATGTTATTTAGGAGACAAATCTTATGTTTTAGACGTTTGTATACTACACGTGATGCATAATGATATAGAATACATAAAAGCGTGTATTTAAAATGTAGTTCATTGCGTATAACATGTGGTAAAAAGTCATATAAATAATTAGATACATATATTATATGATTTACGAGATAGATCTAATGCTTTACACGTTTATATACTACACGTGATGCATAATGATGTAAAATATATAAAAGCTTGTACTTAAATGTAGTTCATTGCGTATCACATGTGATATAAAAGCATATAAAGCATTAGATGCGTATAACAGGTAATTTACGAGACATATCTAATGCTTTACACGTTTGTATACTACAGGTGATACTTAATGATACAGAATATTAAAAGCTTGAATTTAAAATGTAAATCACTGCGTATCACATATGATATAAAAGCATATAAATCATTAGATGCATACATCATCTGATTTACGAGACTTATCTAATGCTTTACACGTTTCTATATTATACTGATGGATAATGATATAAAATATATAAAAGCTTGTATTTAAAATGTATTTCATTGAGTATCACATGCGATATAAAATCATATAAAGCGTTAGATGCATATAACATATGATTTACGAGACAGATCTAATGCTACACGTTTGTATACTACACGTGATGCATAATGATATAAAATATATAAAAGCTTGTATTTAAAATATATTTCATTGAGTTTCACATGCGATATAAAATCATATAAAGCATTAGATGCATATAATATATGATTTACGAGACAGATTTAATGCTTTCCACATTTGTATACCACACGTGATGCATAATGATATAAAATGTATAAAAGCTTTTATTTAAAATGTAATTCATTGAGTATTACATATGGTATAAAAACATATAAAACATTAGATCCGTATATCATGTGACTTAGACAGATCTAATGCTTTACACGCTTGTATACTACACGTCATACATAATGATATAAAATATATAAAAGTTGTATTTAAAATGTATTGCGCATAACATGTGGTATAAAAGTATATAAAAGCGTATAAAGCTATATGCATAAGATGTGTATATCATACGATTTACTCGACAGATCTAATGCTTTACACGTTTGTATACTACACGTGATACTTAATGATATAAAATATATAAAAGTTGTATTTAAAATGTATTGCGTATAACATGTGGTATAAAAGTATATAAAAGCATATAAAGCAATACGCATATGATGCTTATAACACCTGATTTACGAGACAGATCTTATGCTTTACACGTTTGTACACTACACGTGATACATAATGATATAGAATATATAAAAGCTTGTATTTAAAATATAGTTGATAGCGTATCACATGTGGTATAAAAGCATATAAATCATTAGATTTATATATCATGTGATTTTGAAGATAGTCACACGGTTAAATAAAAATGTACAATATAGCACTCACAAGAAAATAAGTAAATCAAATGCAAATCTTTTTTTTTTTCAAAATGTATTCAAAATAGCGTGTAGATAACGATTGATAGACTAAAAGTTCAGTCTCAAATAGGTAGAATACCATATTTCTTTAATTTACTTCAGATTCATGACCACAGCTTTGTCACTCTTTAAAAGTTTATTACGTCTCCCCACCGTTTGAAAAAGCGTATTGGAATACTGCCCTGACATACCTAAACATTTTCACCGCAAGTCAAGTCATATTAGTTTCGCTTCCAGTTTAATGGATTAATCTGATCCGTCATCATAAATCTAAAAAAAGGGACACGTCATGAATTTTCTTTATTTTATTATCTTTGTTTCCAGCCACTCGGTTCAACTATCGAGGAGACTTTCTTAACGAGCAGCCAAAATTATTCCATCCCATTTTTACAATGTTGTCGTGCGGTAGAGGGTGAAATGGAATTATTTTCACCCATTAGACTTGTGGGATGAATAATTAAGTTATCAGATATGTGTTGGAATTATTTTCAATTTAACGTATATTACTGATGGACTTGTGATGTAAAGAATACTTTTGTGTGAGAAATGCATACTTTATTTAAGTATATGTATATATTGAATTCCTGAAGTAGGGGTAGGCGAAAGTTGTCAATGATATACAAGTCTGGACAACCGTTTACTCTGGATTAAATACTTTATTCCAGTGAATAATTATGTAGAGATATGTACAGGTTTCAGTAGATTCTAAATCTTCTGACATCTCGTGTTGAGATAACGTTAAAACAATTACAATGCGGTACAGTGAAGTTAGTTCTCGAACACTGGAACAGTTCTCTAATTAGTACCTGTAAGAAACGCTGACACTATAACCTCCGGGCTGACGATCAGTACAGTCGGCTTATACACTGAGATTCAAACGCTCAGAGTGCGTATCACGCTGGAGTTCGTTCAGGAAACTCAGGATGCAAGACGATCCAAAATGAGAGTAAGGGTCACTCTCAGCGACCTACTTCTATGCATGAAGTAGAAAAAAATATTAA
>CM063507.1:51935309-51937809 GCA_032207245.1 Pardosa pseudoannulata | reverse complement strand
ACTCTTTTAGTCTTTCACTCTTCATCCACATACACGCACCTCTTAATCACTCTCTCCATACCTCTTCGTCCCCCTGTATACGTTCTCACACTTTCTATACCTCTATATATCTCTCTATATATTTAAGCTTCATACATCTTCAACTCTCCCTAACTTTCCAACGTCACTCCATACCTCTCCATTCTCACTCCTTTTTTTAACACTCTTTTAGTCTCTCACTCTTCCCCCACATACACGCACTCTTAATCACTCTCTCCATACCTCTTCGTCCCCCTGTATACGTTCTCACACTTTCTATACCTCTGTATATCTCTCTATATATATATAACTTCATACATCTGCAACTCTCCCTAACTTTCCAACGTCACTCCATACCTTTCCATTCTCACTCCTTTTCTTTAACACTCTTTTAGTCTCTCACTCTTCCCCCACATACACGCACCTCTTAATCACTCTCTCCATACCTCTTCGTCCCCCTGTATACGTTCTCACACTTTCTATACCTCTATATATCTCTCTATATATCTAACTTCATACATCTTCAACTCTCCCTAACTTTCCAACGTCACTCCATACCTCTCCATTCTCACTAATTTTCTTTAACACTCTTTTAGTCTCTCACTCTTCCCTCACATACACGCACCTCTTAATCACTCTCTCCATACCTCTTCGTCCCCCTGTATACGTTCTCACACTTTCTATACCTCTATATATCTCTCTATATATTTAAGCTTCATACATCTTCAACTCTCCCTAACTTTCCAACGTCACTCCATACCTCTCCATTCTCACTCATTTTCTTTAACACTCTTTTAGTCTTTCACTCTTCATCCACATACACGCACTCTTAATCACTCTCTCCATACCTCTTCGTCCCCCTGTATACGTTCTCACACTTTCTATACCTCTATATATCTCTCTATATATCTAACTTCATACATCTTCAACTCTCCCTAACTTTCCAACGTCACTCCATACCTCTCCATTCTCACTCCTTTTCTTTAACACTCTTTTAGTCTCTCACTCTTCCCCCACATACACGCACCTCTTAATCACTCTCTCCATACCTCTTCGTCCCCCTGTATACGTTCTCACACTTTCTATACCTCTATATATCTCTCTATATATCTAACTTCATACATCTTCAACTCTCCCTAACTTTCCAACGTCACTCCACACCTCTCCATTCTCACTAATTTTCTTTAACACTCTTTTAGTCTCTCTTTCTTCCCTCACATACACGCACCTCTTAATCACTCTCTCCATACCTCTTCGTCCCCCTGTATACGTTCTCACACTTTCTATACCTCTATATATCTCTCTATATATCTAACTTCATACATCTTCAACTCTCCCTAACTTTCCAACGTCACTCCATACCTCTCCATTCTCACTCATTTTCTTTAACACTCTTTTAGTCTCTCACTCTTCCCCCACATACACGCACCTCTTAATCACTCTCTCCATACCTCTTCGTCCCCCTGTATACGTTCTCACACTTTCTATACCTCTATATATCTCTCTATATATCTAACTTCATACATCCGCAACTCAACTCTCCCTAACTTTCCAACGTCACTCCATACCTCTCCATTCTCACTAATTTTCTTTAACACTCTTTTAGTCTCTCACTCTTCCCCCACATACACGCACCTCTTAATCACTCTCTCCATACCTCTTCGTCCCCCTGTATACGTTCTCACACTTTCTATACCTCTATATATCTCTCTATATATCTAAATTCATACATCTGCAACTCTCCCTAACTTTCCAACGTCACTCCATACCTCTCCATTCTCACTCCTTTTCTTTAACACTCTTTTAGTCTCTCACTCTTCCCCCACATACACGCACCTCTTAATCACTCTCTCCATACCTCTTCGTCCCCCTGTATACGTTCTCACACTTTCTATACCTCTATATATCTCTCTATATATCTAACTTCATACATCTTCAACTCTCCCTAACTTTCCAACGTCACTCCATACCTCTCCATTCTCACTAATTTTCTTTAACACTCTTTTAGTCTCTCACTCTTCCCCCACATACACGCACTCTTAATCACTCTCTCCATACCTCTTCGTCCCCCTGTATACGTTCTCACACTTTCTATACCTCTATATATCTCTCTATATATCTAACTTCATACATCTGCAACTCTCCCTAACTTTCCAACGTCACTCCATACCTCTCCATTCTCACTCCTTTTCTTTAACACTCTTTTAGTCTCTCACTCTTCCCCCACATACACGCACTCTTAATCACTCTCTCCATACCTCTTCGTCCCCCTGTATACGTTCTCACACTTTCTATACCTCTATATATCTAACTTCATACATCTGCAACTCTCCCTAACTTTCCAACGTCACTCCATACCTCTCCATTCTCACTCCTTTTTAACACTCTTTTAGTCTCTCACTCTTCCCCCACATACACGCACGCTTGCGAAAACAAACCCCTTATCTATGAACCGATTTACAAAAACTCAAAAATGTAGATG
>CM063507.1:51925309-51927809 GCA_032207245.1 Pardosa pseudoannulata | reverse complement strand
ATATATATATATATATATATATATATGTATATATATATATATATATACATATAGATAGATAGATAGATAGATATGTATATATTGTAACGATCCGTTACATGACCCCAAAACGAACAAGGAGCCCAAAAGGTGACCTTTCGTCGTGGACTCACGAGTAGCCGATAATAGGACCAGGTGGTCTAAAAACCCGTAATTGAAAAACGGTGCATTGACGGCTCCGAACTGTCTGAACATTGTTACCTGTTGAATGGACCTTTACTGTGTACATAATTGAGTGCACCTTGCCGCCCATTAGCGGTTACAAAAAGGGCATTAAGTTGGTTAAGCATCTGGAACCAGGACAGCTGATCGCAGACTTGGGAGTGACCGCAAGATTGCGTCACCCTGGCTCGGGAAGCTTCTCGAAGAACCGAGAAGCGAAGATATTGTGGAGTATAAATGGAACAGGACCGGACTAGAACGGGGGCTTTTTGCTTTGTTTCTTCTCTCGAGGCTTCTACCTGCTAGAGCCTGGTCGATCGAGGACCGCTCTTATCTCCGTGTCTGGAGTTTGTTTTTTTTGAGACCGCCAGCGTCTCCGTTGCTAGATAGTCGAACATTCGACTTGGGAATTCCTTCACTCCTTAAGTTATATTTAATCATTTTTCTGCACAGTACAATGAGATTGGTGACAGATTGAAATTATATAAGTGCTTTGCAAAAAGTTAAAAGTTTAATTTGCTCTGGTTGCTTCTTGGATTTATTTTCCGTTGGATGGAAGAGCTACTCTTTCCTGTTTGGTGCATGATGGCTAATAAGTCCTGGACCAACTCCTTAATTTATATAATTATTCCATTCTTTCTGAACAGTACAAACGGTTGGTGAAAATTATAATTTGCTCTGATTTGCTCTGGTTGTTTCTTGGATTTATTTTCCGTTGGATGGAAGAGCTACGGTTTCCTGTTTGGTACATGATGGCTAATAAGACCTGGACCAACTCCTTAATTTGTATAATTATTCAATTTTTTCTGCACAGTACAAACGATTGATGAAAATTATAATTTGCTTTGTAAAAAAGTTAAAAGTATAATTTGCTCTGATTGTTTCTTGGATTTATTTTCCGTTGGTTGGAAGAGCTACGGTTTCCTGTTTGGTACATGATGGCTAATAAGACCTGGACCAACTCCTTAATTTGTATAATTATTCAGTTTTTTCTGCACTGTACAAACGATTGGTGAAAATTATAATTTGCTTTGCAAAAAGTTAAAAGTATAATTTGCTCTGTTTCTTGGATTTATTTTCCGCTTTTTGGAAGAGCTACGGTTTCCTGTTTGGTACATGATGGCTAATAAGACCTGGACCAACTCCTTAATTTGTATAATTATTCAGTTTTTTCTGCACAGTACAAACGATTGGTGAAAATTATAATTTGCTTTGCAAAAAGTTAAAAGTATAATTTGCTCTGGTTGTTTCTTGGATTTATTTTCCGTTGGTTGGAAGAGCTACGGTTTCCTGTTTGGTACATGATGGCTAATATGACCTGGACCAACTCCTTAATTTTTATAATTATTTAGTTTTTTTCTCCACAGTACAAAATATTGGTGAAAAGTACAATTTGCTTTCGAAAAAAGTTAAAAGTGTAATTCTCTCTGGTTGTTTCTTGAATTTTTTTTTTTTTTTTTGATTGGTTGGGAGAGCTACAGTCAGCGTTTTGCTACTTGAGGGCTAATGAAACAGGTACAACTGCTTAAGCCGATTCTAAACTGCTTTGAACATTCATTCTAGGAGTGTGATTCGAACCCACCAACTCCTGTACTGAATATCAGTGCGTTATTTACTCGGCCATCTTTCTGAAGGGGTTTCAAAGTGACATATGTACAATGATTTTTTTTCTCGAAATTTAAACATTTCCAGGTAATTCTTTTATTATACTATTATGGTAGTTCTAATCTTTAAAAAAATTGTGACTTTTTTCATTCTGAATTTGTTTTATCATGAAAGAAAAGTTCATTTCATCTAAAAACAATTCTTATGAAAAAAAATAGAAAAGTATTTGCCACGTCTAAAAAAATCTCTGGATCACCCATTGTAGACGAAGAGGGGATGCATTCCTATGGAATGTTTCCTCTATCCACCTTAAATAGTTTCTTCCCAAAGAATCACGCAGGCATTCTCTTTTTTCTAGACAGTTCTTAAATCTTTAAAAGACTTTAATCAATTTTTCAATGATGTTGAATTCTAACTATTCTACTAAGAAGCAAAGTTTCTTTTCTTGGTAATTTTATTTTGTTAAAGGATCTTTAATAATCATTTTGTAATATATATATATATATATATATATATATATATATATATATATATATATATTTATATATGTATATGTATATATATATATGTATATTATATATATGTATATATATACATATATATGTATATGTATGTATATATATACATATATATATACATATATTATATGTATACATGTATATATATTATATATATATATATGTATACATATTAT
>CM063507.1:51917809-51922809 GCA_032207245.1 Pardosa pseudoannulata | reverse complement strand
ACTTTTCACGAACGGATAACACAAATGCAGGCTAACGTGCAAAAGGTGAAAATTTTATCTCACTTAGTACGGAAAAAAGATTATCTTTTCGTGCAAATCTCATGTATTTCATGAAATCTGGCAAAACTATAACGAACGATGGCCGATTGTTTACGGCACTGGATCTTCCATACTGGCGTTCATTTGTTTGAATCGAATGTGGCATTCGGAATCGGGTTTAAGCAGTAGGTCCCTGCCTCATTAGCTCTCGTGTTGCAAAAAGTAGACCGTAAAGCTCCAAACCAAAAGTAAAATGACCTTATGAATAATTAACGCAGTTTAGGTATAAATTTACACGAGTCATTTTTACATATGTATATATATATATATATATATATATATATATATATATATATATATATATATATATATATATATATATATATATAAATATATATATATATATATATATATATATATATATATATATATATATTATATATATATATATATATATATATATATATATATATATATATATATATATATATATATATATATATATGTATATATATATATATATATATATATATATATATATATATATATATATATATATATATATATATATATATATATATATATATATATATATATATATATGTATATATATATAATATATATATATATATATATATATATATATATATATATATATTTTTTTTTATTTATATATTTATGTATATATATATATATATATATATATATATATATATATATTACATATTATATATTATATATATTAGACTCTGTAAAGTAGCCAACTAATCATAGGTCTCTTTTTCTTTTTAAACCATGCTTTATTGAATTCAGTTCTTTCATAAAGCTTTGGCCACGCCATTAAATATGCTCCTTTGTTTAATTACATCGTCCACTATTGTAGAAAATGTTTCACGGCTCATCTTCCGACTCAAATTGTTCCAAAAACATCTGATTTGGGATTTCCGCACTCAACTCTTAAATCGAAATGTTACACAGATAATTATATATATTATTTTATACATTGTAAATAGATAGTTATGTATAGTCTATACCGGCTATATGGTCACCCGCTTATAAGGTCACCACGTTTGTATGGTCAATTTTCTAAAGTCCCGTCTAACTTAATAGGGAACATGTATTAAAGAGCATCGTTTAAACAGTCATTTCCATTTTCTTGTTAGCGGTTATATGGGTCAGTTTCATGTTTTCAACGATTTTCCGGTTGTTTTTTTTTTTCGTTTTTTAATCCCTTCCAGGTTCATTTTATTTCGGGATTATGGGTCAAAAAATGTCATTTTTTATGGTTATTTTTATACATACATAACTTTTTATACATAATAGCATCATTCGCATACAAAATTTCCTAAAAATTATTGTAAAAAAATCAATTTAAACAAACGAGTAATTTACATGTATAGTTGGCTTTCTGTACGGCACAAATCATTAGACTTCGGAGTCAATTCACACTAACTATAAATAAAAAGCTTAGAATACTTAGCTTTTATCTTGAATTAAATTTTATTTATATCCTATTCATTTACATAAATGATTATGAAATTATTAATCAAAATTTGGCCGGGTATGATACAATAGAAAAAACGGTACTGCACAGAGTCCAACATCGCAATCTGGAGAGTAAAACCTTGTTTCACTCCTTACCTTCTTACCTCTACTGTTTCTCTTTGAGCAGCAAATAATCTAGTAGCTAAAAAAGTAAACAAAAGCATCCGAAACCATAAAAAGCACATGCGAAATCATTCGGGAAAGACTGATTGCACAGGGTAAAATTTCACAGTGCCCGAGCTACACTCGGGATGAGCCAGGATGGTACATTTCTCCTGCCCGAGTTCAGTTCGGGAAAAACCGGGAAGGGGTTAAGAAGTTAGTGTAAAATCCCAGATGACCTGAATTGAAATGTTTATTTATCTCCATTTCCACTTTCTTGCTAGTGTAGACTCATCGTCGGAGTTTCTCTCAGCTCTCTTGCCCCCTGACAAAAATAGGACATATGTCTGTTTATTGGTTGAAGTTATCTCTGCCTGCTGAAGTTGAAATTGAGACGAAACGAGTAAAAGACAATTTTGTTGCATCTGGATCATACGTCACAAATAAGAACGTTCATTGTTTAATTATGGCTTTGAACAGAAATAATTGATCATTTGCTGCCAAAGAAGAATTGATTGAAAGATTTAAAAAAATTTAATATTTCAAAGGCTGCTTTCGCGAAAGCAAATTCCATTACCCGGACGACATTAAACAACATTTTAGCTGCCAAACTTTGGTCCTCAAGTGTTGAAATCGGTGATCAAGAAAGAAAACGTCAGCGCTTGTCACCTTATAGGAATGTGGATAAGGCTCTTCTGTTATGGATTAAAAATGCACAGTATATGCACAATAGAGTGATATTGTTCCGCTTATACGGTCAGCTAGCTTATATGGTCTCTTCTTCGAAGTTTCTCACCTCTCTCAGTTCTCTTCCCCCTTGACAAGAGTTGGACATCTGTCTGTTTATTGGTTGAAGTTATCTTTCCCTGCTTAAGTTGAAATTGAGACTAAACAAGTAAAGGAAAATTTTGTTGCATTTGGATCATACGTCACGAATAAGAACGTTCATTTTTTAATTATGTCTTCGAAAAGAAAGAATTCATCATTTGCTGCCAAAAATGAATTGATTGGAAATTTTAAACAATCTAATCTTTTAAAGGCTTCTTTCACCAAAGCAAATTCAATTCCCCGGACGACATTAAACAACATTTTAGCTGCCAAACTTTGGTCCTCAAGTGTTGAAATCGGTGATCAAGAAAGAAAGCGTCAGCGCTTGTCACCTTATAGGAATGTGGATAAGGCTCTTCTGTTATGGATTAAAAATGCACCGTATATGCACAATAAGGTTATATTGTTACGCATATATTGTCACCCCGCTTATATGATTGGAATTTTCTGGACCACTTAGCTGACCATATAGCCGATATAGACTGTATATTTATGTAGATAAACATATTAGATGCATTAGATATTTAATTTAAATTGATGTACTATATGTTTATGTTTACAGGTACACAACAACGTTATAAAAAGCAGGGCTTCGAACCGTAATTTTTTTTGTTTCGGTTTTCGCTCCGGTTCAACTAAATAGTTAATATCGGTTCAGTTCCGGTTTTCGATCCGCCAAAAATAACGGTTTTCGGTTCAGTTCCGGTTTTCGCTCCGCCAAAAATAACTGTTTTCGTTTCAGTTCCAAATGAATAATTTCATTTTATGTATATTCTTATTTGTACTAAAAATATAATTCTATCATAAACAAAAAATGTAATTCTATCAAAATTTAGAAGATTTTATTCTTTTTTTAATTGGTACACTATGTGAATTGATACAAACAGCAGGTACGATAAGAGCGGCGAGCATTGGCATTGTTATCCATTATCAAAATCGCATTTGACAACTAGGTTCATGATTACCCACATTCGTCGTTTGACTCTCACATCGTGCACTTGGCCTTGCAATAATTATGTAAAAAATATATTATTTATTTAACATATGAAAATTGCCTCTAATTATTAATATATCTTCTAACGTGGTTTCACTGAGATTACTTCTGTTGTCTCGGAGAATAAATTTCAAACCTGAAAACGCTCTTTCAACACTAACTTGTGTAGCTGGAGCTGCCAAAACCACCATTGCAATCTTATACAAGTGCGGATATGTAATTATAAAGTTGACGTTAAATTAGAAAATATTGATAAGTTGGTAACAGTAACAAAATGACTGAAAGATATATCGAACCGAAATAAACCGATATTTTTTTCGGTTCAGTTCCGGTTTTCGTTCCGACCAAAATAACGGTTTTTTCCGGTTTTCGGTTTTCGGAAACAAATAAGTTGCTTAAAATGTCTTATTTTTTTAATGCAGAACTTGCAGTTACAAGTGTTCAATTCACCTTCCGTCATTCAGCAGTACAGCTGTGAGAAGAGTTCACATAACGATTACTGCATTAAGCAGCATTTATTTCCGTATGGCAAACACATGTTTCTAATGTTCGTCCACTTTACACCAAATAACCTTATAAACAAGAAATAAGTTGCTTAAAATGAGTTATTTTGTTCAATGAAGATCTTGCAGATACAGTGTTCAATTCACCTTCCGTCATTCAGCAGTACAGCTGTGAGAAGAGTTCACATAACGATTACTGCATTAAGCAGCATTTATTTCCGTATGGCAAACACATGTTTCTAATGTTCGTCCACTTTACACCAAATAACCTTATAAACAAGAAATAAGTTGCTTAAAATGTCTTATTATTTCAATGCAGAACTTGCAGTTAGAAGTGTTCAATTCACCTTCCGTCATTTAGCAGTACAGCTGTGAGAAAAGTCCACATAACGATTACAGCATTAAGCAACATTTCTTTCGGTATGAAAGATACATATTACTGATTATCATCTTTTTCACACTAAAGAACCTCTTTCTTAAAATGTGTCAATTATGTAGCACAGTTATTAATGGTCTTTAGCTATTTCTTACATGGAATACATGAGACAAACATTATGACCACCTTTTCGATTAAGCAACACAGCTTCACATTATGGATGCAAGAGCCTTTGATGGCAGACAGATTGTACCATATGTTTAAGCACTTACGCAAATCCGGATATTCCGAATGTTTTAAATCCGTTGCTTCCGCATGACATCCCAAATGTGTTCTATCATCTTGATATCAGTTAAGCAGTAGGATATTAACTGGAATTCAGCATCATGTTCCTGGAACTACACACAATTTTCTTGTGACATCATTATCCTGTTAAAATTCCATTTAACTGGAAAAACACAGGTCATATAATGCAACTGTACAGTTGTTCAGATACTGTGCATTCATTTGCTTCCACAAACCACGTAGAGATGTAAAGAGAAAGTATTCATAATCAACTCTGTGTATGACTACTGTACATCATTCAAATGTTCGCAAGACGGCGTATCCTGAC
>CM063507.1:51880309-51912809 GCA_032207245.1 Pardosa pseudoannulata | reverse complement strand
TGGCATAAAATAAAATCAAAATTTACAGTTTATTCAAAAGCCCTTTGTAAAAGAAACAAGAAAATTATTTCTTTACGCTCTTATATATTTTCAAACTAAAATTAACTATACCTTTTAATGACATTTTGGAAAATAAAATCCTCTTTTTTTTGTATATTTTTTATTACAGGTCATAAAAATAGAAAAATCGATAGAATCTATTAGGAAATCATATTCAGACGTTTTAACTAAGAACCTTAATAAAATCTTTGAATTAGATGTAATGTGTAAAAGTCAAAAACGAAGTGACATTTATTAGATGTCTAGAAGTTCGTATTACATATATTTTTCAGACTATGGTTAACGAGATATTTGAAAACGTCGTTTTTATATTGTATATCAAGATTTTTAAAACTACAATTACACAATAAATAGCAATCAACATGAAAATAAGGTATTGTTATAAAGCAGACTTAATCTTCAACGATATCTGAGTATACATATAACCTAACAAGAAAACAATTTTATGCTATTTAATTTTAAAAATAAGAGTACAACATTTCCACTTTATATCTCTGTGGCATAAAATAAAATCAAAACTTACAGCTTATTAATAAGCCCTTTGTAAAAGAATAAGAAAATTATTTCTTTACGCTCTTATATATTTCCAAACCAAAATTAACTATATCTTTTAATGATATTTTGGAAAATAAAATCCTCGTTTATTCGTATATTTTTCATTACAGGTCATAAAAATTGAAAGATCGATAGAATCCATTAGAAAATCATAATCAGGCTTTTTAAATAAGAACATTGATAAAATCTTGGAATTAGATGTAATGTGTAAAAGTCAAAAACGATGTGACGGTTGTTAGATATCTAGATATTCGTATTGCATATTTTTTGTTTCAGACTATGGTTCACGAGATATTTAAAAAAGTTTTTTATGGTACATCAAGATTTTTAAAACTATAATTACACAGTAAATAGCAATCATCATGACAGTAAAATATTGTTATAAAATAATCTTCATCTCCAATGATATCTGAGAATACATAATCTAAAACGAAAACAATTTTATATTACCTAACTTTAAAAATAAGAGTACAACATTCCCACTTTGAAACTCTGTGCCATAAAATAAAATCAAAACCTACAGATTATTAAAAATCCCTCGGTATAAGTATAAGAAAATTATTTCTTTACGCTCTTATATATTTCCAAACTAAAATTAACTATACTTTTTAATGATATTTTGGAAAACAAAACTCTCGTTTATTCGTATAATTATCATTACAGGTCATAAAAATTGAAAAATGGATAGCATCCATTAGATAAATCATATTCAGACTTTTTAACTAAGAACTTTAATTAAATCTTGGAATTAGATATAATGTACAAAATTAAAAAACGAGGTAACGATTATTAGATATCTAGAAGTTCGTATTAAATGTTTTTTGTTTCAGACTATGGTTAACGACATCTTGGAAAATATTGATTTTATTGTATATCAAAACTTTTAAAACTATAATTACACAATAAAAAGCAGTTATCCTGAAAATGAGATATTGATATAAAATAATTTTCATCTGTAATGATATCTGAGTATACATAACCCAACAAAAAAAAAACAATTTTATGCTACCTAATGTTAAAAATTCGAGTACAACACTTCCACTTTGAAACTCTGTGGCATAAAATAAAATCAAAACTTACAACTTATTAAAAAGTCTTTTGTAAAATAATAAGAAAATTATTTCTTTCCACTCTTATATATTTCCAAACTAAAATTAACTATAACTTTTAATGATATTTTGGAACATAAAATCCTCGTTTATTCGTATATTTTTTATTACAAGTCATAAAAATTGAAAAATCAATAGAACCCATTACGAAATGATATTCAGACGATTTAACAAAGAACTTACTAAAATATTGGAATTAGATGTAATGTGTAAAAGTCAAAAACGAGGTAACGATTATTAGCTGTCTAAAAGTTCGTATGAGATGTTTTTTGTTTAAGACTATGATTAACGAGATATTGAAAAATGTTATTTTTATTGTATGTCATGATTTTTTAAACTATAATTACACAATAAATGTCATCAACATGAAAATGAGATATTGTTATAAAACAGTCTTCATCTCAAACGATTTCCGAGTATACACAACCTAACAAGAAAACAAATTTATCTTACCTAATTTTAAACATATTATTATTACAGAATTCCAAGTTTGCAACTCTGCGGCATAAAATAAAATAAAATCTTACAGGTTATTAAAAAAAACCTTGATAAAAGAATAAGAAAATTATTTCTGTAATCTCTTATATATTTCCAAACAAAAATTAACTATATCTTTTAATGATATTTTGGAAAATAAAATCCTCATTTATTCGTATATTTTTCATTACAGGTCATAAAAATTAAAAAATCGATAGAAACCATTACTAAATCATATTCAGAACTTTTAACTAAAAACTTTAATTAAATCTGGGAATTAGATGTTTTTATATTGTATATCAAGATTTTTAAAACTATAATTACACAGTAAATAGCAATCATCATGAGAGTAATATATTGTTATAAAACAATCTTCATCTCAAATGCTCTCTGAGTATACATAACCTAACACGAAAACAATTTTATGCTACTTAATTTTAATTATTACAATCAAAAAAAAATAAAAAATCAATTAAAATCCATTAGAAAATCATATTCAATTTTAACTAAATTAATAAAAATCTTGGAATTAGATGTAATAAGTCAAAACAAGATGGCTTTAGATGTCTAGAAGTTCGTATTACATATATTTTTCAGACTATGATATTAGAAAACGTTGTTTTTTATATTGTATAGCAAGATTTTTAAAACTATAATTACACAATAAATAGCAATAATCATGACAATAAGATATTGATATAAAACAGTCTTCATCTCCAACGATTTCCGGAGTACACATAACCTAACAAGTAAATAATTGTATGCTACCTAATTTGAAAAAGGGAGTACTTCTTTCCAATTAAGAAACAATAAGGAATAAAATATATTCCAAATCTTCAGCAAATTAAAAAACATTTGGTAAAAGAATAAGAAAATAATTTCTTTATAATATATGTTTTAATTCAAATTTTACACCTTCTGAGATATTTTAAAAAAAAAATCCTTGTTTACTCGTCTATATTTCATTAATATCAAACATTTAATTAGACTCGGAGAAAAATAAATTGTTTATATCAAATATTAATGGACTAATTAAAATCAAGTACTTATTTTTTTCGTTCACACATTACGAGTAATTAGATCATGCATTTTATTTTATGTTATGATCAAAGTTATATATTATAAGAAAAAATATTTCACAGTTATTGTTTTTGTTTAAAAAGAGAATACATCCTAACAACGGAGCAATATTGAATTTGCTACAGAACTCGTCAAAACAGCAAAAATGTCGATTTTTCTTGTTGAAGTAATCTATAGAGGGAATTCCACTGGAAGTGAGAAAATAAAAAGAATCCTTCGTTCACAACTGTGGACAGCTGCGAGAGGTTTAAAAGAGGTCATATAAATTGAAAGATCGATAGCATCCATTAGCAAATAATATTCAGACGTTTTAACTAAGAACCTTACTAAAATATTGAAATTAGATGCAATGTGTAAAAGTCAAAAACGAGGTGACGATTATTTTGTATATTATATATGCAGATTTTTAAAATTATAATTATACATATCAAATAGAAATTAACATAATTATAAGATACAGTTATGAAATAATCTTTATCTCTAAATATCATTCACTATACATAATCTAACTGGAAACCAATTTATCCCTTTATCTACTGCATTATAAAATACTGAAAATGTCTTTATATTGTTTTTACTGAACATTGATAATTATATACATTTTAAATATAAAGAAAAAATCTTGTGTGAAATTTATTTTTTAGAAACTAATTAAAATAAATACTTATTTCAGTTATAAAATATTTATTGGTACTCTAAGTATTCAAAAAAATTTTATGATACCTTTTTTAAAAATATATCTTTATAAAACTATGTGGCTTAAAATAAACTCAAAATTTACAAATTAAATAAAACATTTGATAAGAAACATAAGAAAATAATTCTTTTAATTTTTTATGTTTTGAAAATCATTTTACTTTACACCTTAATGATATTTTAAAAACTAATTTTACTGTTTTTCATTAATATAAAATTTAATTAATTTTTGAAATAATAAATTGATTTTATAAAATAATAGCAGTTTGCCCGTGCTTCGCTATAACTTAATATTTACTTTTAAACAAAGATTTATTTTTCGTGAATAACTCTCTAAATTCGTCACAGTTCAGTTCGAGTCATTGGCATGTTTATATATTTCTATCATAAGCGTATTATAACATTATTCAGTTTTTATAATCGAATTTGTCTTATATTAAATTTGCTCAAACTTTTTTTATTGTAAAATATAAGCTTAACCCTAAATTGCATTACTGTATTACTACTGTACGTTGATTAGCAAAGTTAACAGATCTTGTCATATTACGTGATAGAATAGGAAGCACAGGTTTGACAGCAACAGTGCTAATTTTGTTGGTAGTAATAAATGTTTTCCAAAATTAAGGAAATTTATGACAAACCACATAGTTTTGTATGAAACAGAAACACACATTCATATCGACAACCATATGAATATGAAGATAACTATATAAAATGATAGGTTTTATTTGGCCATGAGAGTCACTGAAATTTGTACTTTTTGTACTTAGAATATTGTTGATATGCATTTCATTGTAACATAAAAATAAACCAAGAATTAAATTTAAAATTAGTTCTCATATAAAAATGCTATAATTTGCGTCACATAGAAATGAAAGTGAATCACTTATATCTCAAATTTCAGTTCAAATCGAATAGAAAAAAGAACGATTTTAAATAATATAATAAGAAATGAATAAATGAAATATTTAAATGAATGACGTCATAATGATAGAAAAATATCATTTTCGCCTATTTATTATGTGATGAATTGAACATTTTAATCTTGTTGGTTAACGAGATCCTGGAAAATGTTGTTTTTATTGTATATCAAGATTTTTAATACTATAACTGCACAATAAATATCAATCATCATGACATGATATTGTTATAAAATAATCTTCATATCCAATAATCTCTGAGTATACATAACCTAACACGAAAACAATTTTATGTTACCTAATTTTAAAAATAATAGTACAATATTCCCACTTTGAAACTCTGTGGCATAAAATAAAATCAAAACTTACAACTTACAAAAACCCTTTGGTAAAAGAATAAGAAAATTATTTCTTTACTCTGTTATATATTTCCAAACCAAAATTAACTATATCTTTTAATGATATTTTGGAAAAAAATCCTGGTTTATTCATATATATTTATTATTATAAAACACTTAATTTTAGTCCTAGTAATAAACATTTGTTATATAGAACATCAATGAGATAAAGACAATTTGAATTTGAAATTCGAAATTTGATTTTTTTCGTTCATAACGAATTAAATATAATGTATTTTATTGAATGTTATGATACCAGTAAAGCAAAATTCTATACTTTATTGGTTTTGCTTAAAAAGAGAATATATCTTATTAACGTTGAAATATTGATTTTGAAACTGAACTCATTAAGAGAGCATAAATGTCTAGTTTTCTTGTTGAATTAATCTATACGAAATTACACCGAGAATGAGAAAAGACAGAGTTTTTCGTTCACAGGAGCAAACAGCAATGAAGGATTTGAAAACGGTCATAAAAATTGAAAAATCGATAGCATCCATTAGGAAATCACGTTCAGATGTTTCATAACTAAAAACCTTAATAAAATCTCAAAATGACAGGCAATTTATGGAATTAGATGTCATTTGGAAGAGACAAATGTATAGAACTTTTATTAATGTATAAGTTCAAATTATAATTTTTGAATACTATGATTAACATATATAAATTTATTATATTACATTTCTTATCAAGATTTTTTACCAAATACAACTCTTAAAATAAAAAATGAAAAAAAATGATTTTTGGACTTCTCATACCTTAAAACTATCAGTGAAAAACAATTTTTCAAGAAATAAACAAATTACAACTTTACATACATTTGTAATCATTCATTAATGAAATAAAAAAATATTGTTAGAATGTTTTAAATAAAGAACACTTTGTTGTTAGCAAAAAAATTATATCAATTAACGTGCATTGTTTCTTTTATAAATATAAAATTATTGTTTTAAAATATAGTACAAATATTTCAAAAAATTATGAGAACCTAAAATCGTATAAATTTAAGATATATATAATATATAATAAATTAATATTATAATATATATTATAAATATAATATTTGTAATAAAATTGTATAATATGATATATATGTATATTTATATATTATTAATATATATATATATATTTATATATATATATATATAAAAAGTATATATATATATGTAATATATATGTAAATAATGTATATATATATATTTATATATAAATGTGTATATATATTTATTTATTTATTATATATATAATCTATATATAGAAAAAAAATATATTTATATAAATGTATAAAGTATAAAAATGATATATATTTTTATATAAAATTTAATATGTATATATATATTATATATATTAATATATATATAAATATATATAATTTATAAACAAAATATTTTTATATTTATATATACTTAATAGTTTATACATGTAAAAAAATATTAAATACATACAAATATTTATATTTTATATATAAAATATAAAAAATATATTAAATATATAAATATAGTATATATTATATAAAAGAAAACATATATAAAAAAAAAAATATATATATATATTAATATAGTTAAATATAAATATATATATATATTATAGATATAATAAAAATATAAATATTTATATAATTATATACATAATAATAAATATTAAATCATATATATACAATTTTATAATTATTTATATATAAATATATATATATAATATATGTATAATTTATATAAATTATATACAATATATATATAATTTATATATATATATATATGATATCTTTAAAGATATTAAAATTTTTAGATAACATGTATTAAAATATAAAATATAAAAATATTATAATGTTTTATAAATTTTAATGTGTTTATAAAATGACATATAAATATATATGATATATATAATTATATGTATAATATAATCATATGTAAAAAATATATTTCTTAATATTTAATGAATGAAATATAATTTTTTAATGTTATATAAAAGTAATGAATTAAGATAAAAGATTATTTTTTTTGTTTCGATAATTTTCTATTAATGTAGAAAATGATTTTTAAATTAAATTGAGTCGTCAAAAAAAAATTTAGACTTCTGTCATTGAAGTAATAAACGAGAATCACCGAAATGGCAAAATATAGAGAATCATTCGTTCACCGCAAAGAGCTACGATGGGTTGTAAAAGATGACATAAATATTGAAAACTGGATAACATCCATTAGGAAATCGTGTTGAGACGTTCTAACTCTAAGAACCTTAATAAAATCTCGAAATGATATGAAATTGATGGAATTAGATGTAATGTTAAAAATTCAAAAAGAGGATAACGATTATTGATGCAAAAGTAGCTGTCTAAAAGTTAGTATTACATATTTTTTTTGGGCGGCCTTTTTGTATATTGATTTCATGTTTTTTTTTTACGTATTAATTTTTTGTGTTTTTTTTTTTTGTTTTTTCTATTTGTTGATATTTTTTGGTTTTTGTTTGGTTTTTTTATTTTTTGTTTAATGTTTTTGGATTTGTTAGCGTTTTTGTTTTGGGGGGGGAATTTGATGGGTTTAAAAGGGATATTGATGCTATGTGGGATGTGGGATTGTTTGAAGCTGATTATGTAGTCTTTGTGTTTTTTTCAGACAACGTTTAACGAGATATTCGAAAATGTGTTTTATATTGTATATCAAAATTTACATCGTATAAGAAGCAATAATAAGAATAAAAATTTTATTTCATTACGAAATTACAATATTTGCAATTAAAAAAAGAATTACATCTTTCAATTATTTATTGAATAACAACAATGTCTAATCATGTATATTTTATTTCATTGGCATAAAATATTTTACAAGTTACAGTAAAAGGATTGCTATATTTTAAAAACCAATGGGTTAAAGATAATCAAATGCTGGATATCTTTTTTCATATATCCATCATTATTTAATGAATGAAACATTTAATTTTTTTAATGTTATGATAATAGTAATGAATTAAGTTAAAAGATTATTTTCTTTTGTATTTTGTAAAATATTGATTTTGAAATTGAGTTCGTCAAAAAGCTAAAAATTAGGCTTCTGTCATTAAAGTAATCTAAACGGGGAATTACACCGGAAAAGGCAACATATAGAGAATCTTTCGTTCACAGCAAACACTTAAGAATGGTTTAAAAAGAGGACATAAATATTGAAAAATCGATAGCATCCATTAGGAAATCCCGTTCAGACACTTTAACTCTAAGAACCTTAATAAAATCTCGAAATGATATGAAATTGATGGAATTAGATGTAACGTGAAAAAAGTCAAAAGAAGATAACGATTATTAATGTAAAAGTAGCTGTCCAAAATATCGTATTACATAATTTTTGGTTGCAGACTATAGTTAGCGAGATATTCGAAAATGTCTTTTATACTGTATAGTAAAATTTACATCGTATAAAAAGAAATAAAAGAATATTATTTCTTTACGAAATTACAAATTTGCAATTCAAAAGAATTATTCCTTAAAAATAATAATGTTTAATGATCTATGTTTTATTTCACTGGTATTAAATTTTTAAAGCAGTTACAATAAAAAAATCGGCTATGCTAAAAATCAATGCAATAAAGGTAATCAAATGCTTGATGCTTTTTTCGTGTATTTATCATTATTTAATGAATGAAATATTTAATTTTTATTGTTATGATAAAAGTAATGATTAAAGCTAAAAGACTATTTTGTTTGGTTTCGATAATTTTCTATTGATGTAGAAATATTGGTTTTGAAATTGAGTTCGTTAAAAAGCTAAAATTTAGGCTTCTGTCGTTAAAGTAATCTAAACTGGGAATTAAACCGAAAATGGCAAAATATAGAGAATTATTCTATCTCAATAAACAGCTATGAAGGGTTTAAAAAGAGGACATAAATATTGAAAAATCGATAGCATCCATTAGGAAATCACGTTCAGACGTTTTCACTCTAAGAACCTTAGTAAAATCTGGAAATGATATGAAATTGATGGAATTGGATGTAATGTGTAAAAGTCAAAAAGAGGGTAACGATTATTGATGTAAAAGAAGCTGTCCAAAAGATCGTATTACATGTTTTTGGTTGCAGACTATCGTTAGCGAGATATTCGAAAATGTGTTTTACATTGTATTTCAAAATTTTTAAACATAATTTATTTTTTTTATTTTCATTGGCATTAAATTTTTAAAGCAGTTACAATAAAAAAAATCGGTTATGCTAAAAATCAATGCAATAAAGATAATCAAATGCTTGATGTTTTTTTCATATATTTATCATTATTTAATGAATGAAATATTTAATTTTTTATGTTATGATAATAGTAATTAATTAAGCTAAAAGATAATTTTCTTTTGTTTCGATAGTTTTCCATTGATGTAGAAATATTGATTTTGAAATTAAGTTCGTCAAAAAGCAAAAATTTAGACTTCTCTCATTGCAGTAATCTATTCGAGGAATTACACCGGAAATGGCAAAATAAAGAGAATCATTCGTTCTCAGAAAACAACTACGAAGGGTTTAAAAAGAGGACATAAATATTGAAAAATCGATAGCATCCATTAGGAAATCACGTTCAGACGTTTTAACTCTAAGAACCTTAATAAAATCTCGAAAGGATATGAAATTGATGGAATTAGATGTAATGTGAAAAAGTCAAAAAGAGGGTAACGATTATTGATGTAAAAGAAGCTGTCCAAAAGTTCGTATTACATGTTTTTTTTATTGCAGACTACGGTTAGTGAGATATTCGAAAATGTGTTTTACATTGTATATCAAAATTTACATCGTATAAGAAGCAATAAAAAAATAAGAATTTTATTTTTTTACGAAATTATAATATTTGAAACTAAAACAGAATTACACATTTTAATTATTCCTTGAAAAACAGCATTGTTTAATCATGTATATTTTATTTCATTGCCATTAAATCTTTAACACCAGTTACACTAAAACAAAATCGGTTATATTAATGATTAATAGGATAAACATAATAAAATGTTTGATACTTTCTTGGCATATTCATCATTATTTATTGAATGAAATATTTAATTTTTTTAATTTTATGATAAAAGTAATAAATTAAGCCAAAAGATTACATTGTTTTGTTTCGATAATTTTCTATTAATATAGAAATATTGATTTTTAAATTGCATTCGACAAAAAGCAAAAATTTAGACTTCTCTCATTGAATTAAGCTACACAGGGAATAACACCCGAAATGGCAAAATGTAGAGAAACATTCGTTCACAGCAAACAGCTACGAAGGGTTTAAAAAGAGGACATAAATATTGAAAAATCGATAGCATCCATTAGGAAATCACGTTCAGACGTTTTAACTCTAAGAACCTTAATAAAATCTCGAAATGATATGAAATTGATGGAATTAGATGTAATGTGAAAAAGTCAAAAAGAGGGTAACGATTAATTATGCAAAATGAGCTGTCCAAAAGTTCGTATTACATGTTTTTTAGTTGCAGACTATCTTTAGCGAGATATTCGAAAATGTGTTTTATACTCTATAGTAAAATTTATATCGTATAAGAAGCAATAAAAGAATAAGAATATTATTTCTTTACGAAATTACAATATTTGCAATTAAAAAAGAATTATTCCTTAAAAATAAAAACGTTTAATGATCTATGTTTTATTTCACTGGCATTAAATTTTTAAAGCAGTTACAATAAAAAAAATTTGGTATGCTAAAAACCCATGCAATAAAGGTAATCAAATGCTTGATGCTTTTTTCGTGTATTTATCATTATTTAATGAATGAAATATCTAATTTTTTTATTGTTATAATAAAAGTAATGAATTAGGCTAAAAGATTATTTTGTTTTATTTTTTCGATAATTTTTTATTAATGGAGAAATATTGATTTTGAAATTAATTTCGTCAAAAAGCAAAAATTTAGACTTCTCTCATTGAAGTAATCTAAATAAAAAACACGAAAATGGCAAAATATAGAGGAGAATCATTTGTTCTCAGAAAACACTTGGGAATGGTTTAAAAAGAGGACATAACTATTGAAAAATCGATAGCATCCATTAGGAAATCACGTTCAGACGTTTTAACTCTAAGAACCTTAATAAAATTTTGAAACGATATGAAATTGATGGAATTTGATGTAATGTGAAAAAGTCAAAAAGAGGGTAACGATTATTGATGTAAAAGTAGCTGTCCAAAAGTTAGTATTACATGTTTTTTTGATTGCAGATTATGGTTAACAAGATATTCGAAAATGTGTTTTGTATTATATTTCAATATTTTTAAAACATAATTTAATCAATCATGTTTTTTTATTTCATTGGCATAAATTTTTAAATCAGTTACAATAAAAAAATGGATTTACATCAATGCATAAAGATAATCAAATGTTGATGTTTTTTCTTTATACATCATTTAATGAATGAATCGTTAATTTTTTATGTTATTTAAAAGTAATGAATTAGGCTAAAAGATTATTTTGTTTTATTTTTTCGATAATTTTTTATTAATGGAGAAATATTGATTTTGAAATTAATTTCGTCAAAAAGCAAAAATTTAGACTTCTCTCATTGAAGTAAAATAAACGAGAAATCACACTGAAAATGGCAAAATATAGAGGAGAATCATTTGTTCTCAGAAAACACTTGGGAATGGTTTAAAAAGAGGACATAACTATTGAAAAATCGATAGCATCCATTAGGAAATCACGTTCAGACGTTTTAACTCTAAGAACCTTAATAAACTGAAATGATATGAAATTGATGGAATAGATGTAATGTTAAAAAGTCAAAAAGATAACGATTTTGATGCAAAAGTAGCTGTTTAAACTTAGTATTAAATTTTTTTTTTGGTTTTCAGACAATGGTTAACGAGATATTGAAAAAAATGTGTTTTTAATTGTATATCAAAATTTATATCGTATAAGAAGCAATAAAAGAATAAAAATTTTATTTCATTACGAAATTACAATATTTGCAATTAAAAAAAGAATTACATCTTTCAATTATTAATTGAATAAAAAATGTCTAATCATGTATTTTTTATTCATTGGGCCATTAAATATTACAGTTACAGTAAAAAATATTTGCTATATTTTAAAAACCAATGGGTTAAAGATAATCAAATGCTGGATATCTTTTTTCATATATCCATCATTATTTAATGAATGAAACATTTAATTTTTTTAATGTTATGATAATAGTAATGAATTAAGTTAAAAGATTATTTAGCTTTATTTCGAAAGAGAATGCCCTATTGGCGTAAAAATATTGATTTATTTTGTGTAGAAATATATATTGAATTCTTCAAAAAACAAAATGTAGACTCTCGTTGAAGTAATCTAAACGGGGAATTACACCGAAATCAAAAAATATAGAAAATCATTCGTTCACAATGAAACAGTTGGAAAATGGTTTTTTTAAAAAGAGGACATAAATATTAAAAAATCTATAGCATCCATTAGGAAATCACGTTCAGACGTTTTCACTCTAAGAACCTTAATAAAATCTGGAAATGATATGAAATTGATGGAATTGGATGTAATGTGTAAAAGTCAAAAAGAGGGTAACGATTATTGATGTAAAAGAAGCTGTCCAAAAGTTAGTATTACATGTTTTTTTGATTGCAGATTATGGTTAACAAGATATTCGAAAATGTGTTTTGTATTATATTTCAAAATTTTTAAAACTATAATGAACACATAATAAATAGAAATAAATATGAAAATAAGATTTTGTTATAAAATAATCTTTATCTTCTATGATCACTGAGTATACATAACCTAACAGAAAAACAATTTTATGCTACCTAATTTAAAAAAAAGGAGTAAAGTTGTTATGAATGCTTAAAAATATTAGAAATGTTAATTTTAATAACATATCTTTACTTAATGTATAATGAACAAAAAAATGCAATAAAAAATGTGACATTTTTTGACCGAATTCTGGAAAAAAAATGGAACTGTCAAAGGGTTAAGCCAAACATAAAAAAAATTATTTACGTAATATTTAAGTTTAGTGATGAAACGTATGAATATATTGCAGACGATAGTTAAATAATATAAAATAAGAAATAAATAAATGAGATGGTTAAAGGAATGACGTCATAATGGTAGAAAAAATGTCATTTTAAGGGCCAGACTCACCAAAGTCGTTTAACCACAAACCGCGATTAACCTTTTACAGGCCGAATTCAGATCCAAATATATTTTAAATTATTCTTTTGCATATCTTGCCTTCTAATGCTTCAGTTAAGGTATGTTAGTCATTTAATTGTGGAAAAAAATTTCTTTTACGCTTTTCATGATGTTCCCAATTGGGAACATTGGCCACTTCTGACTATACACTGGATTCAGAAATTGAGTAAAATGATGTATATATGACGTCATAATGCTAGAAAATGGTTATTAAAAGGGCCGGACTCACCAAGTTCGTTTAACCACAAACCGCGATTAGCCTTTGACAGGCCGAAATCAGATCCATATATATTTTAAATTATTCTTTTGCATATCTTGCCTTCTAATGCTTCAGTTAAGGTATGTTAGTCATTTAATTGTGGAAAAAATTTCTTTTACGCTTTTCATGATGTTTCCAATTGGGAACATTGGCCACTTCTGACTATACACTGGATTCAGAAATTGAGTAAAATGATGTATATATGACGTCATAATGCTAGAAAATGGTTATTAAAAGGGCCGGACTCACCAAGTTCGTTTAACCACAAACCGCGATTAGCCTTTGACAGGCCGAAATCAGATCCATATATATTTTAAATTATTCTTTTGCATATCTTGCCTTCTAATGCTTCAGTTAAGGTATGTTAGTCATTTAATTGTGGAAAAAATTTCTTTTACGCTTTTCATGATGTTTCCAATTGGGAACATTGGCCACTTCTGACTATACACTTTATTCAGAAATTGAGTAAAATGATGTATATATGACGTCATAATGCTAGAAAAAAGGTTATTTTAAGGGCCGGACTCACCAAGTTCGTTTAACCACAAACCGCGATTAGCCTTTGACAGGCCGAATTCAGATCCATATATATTTTAAATTATTCTTTTGCATATCTTGCCTTCTAATGCTTCAGTTAAGGTATGTTAGTCATTTAATTGTGGAAAAAATTTCTTTTACGCTTTTCATGATGTTCCCAATTGGGAACATTGGCCACTTCTGACTATACACTGGATTCAGAAATCGAGTAAAATGATGTATATATTAAATATTAAAAAATAAGAAAGGTAATTAGAATGAATTTAAAATTTATTTTTAGATTTAAGGAAAGGTATCCATAAAGTTTAAAAATAATAAATTTAGATAAAAAACAATATTTTCTTAAACAAATATCAAAAACATGAGTTTATACCTTTATGCCATGACATATTGGAAATCAGTGGAGATGCAATTTTTTCTTGCACTCGTTGCAAGCTAATCTTGCATTTAATGTGCACTGTGCACATCAAGCTTGTGTTGTTTGTACAAGAAAATAGCCGTCACTGTTTCTCTGTGATATAGGGCGGTAAACTTTGGGTCCAGGTGGAGGCCTAACTTTCCTTGGTGCAATTCTTAGAAGAGCGGTTGTAACTTGTTCACAGACAAAATACATTTAACACCTTTGAAAATAATATCTGAGAAGCGAATGCACTAGACTTCTTCATTTCCTAATTGTATAATCATTTTTATGGTGACTTAGTATTTATTCTACACTTTGTCGATTTTATACCTTTTACTCTTATATATAATTTGTTATATATTATACAATATGTTACATTACATAACTTTTATCACTCTGACTTGTATTTTCCTCATCTTGTTTTATTTTTCATTACGAAAATTTCATTGCTCATTTTATGGATTATCTTTACCTTTTGTTTGGCGCAGAACGTCCCATATTGAATTTTGCGCCATTAAAACTAACACTCACTCACTCATTCACTTATTCTTACCCCTGTCAAGAAATGCTCTCCGTATAATAAATTATTTCGTCGAGTATAGTGGCAACAGTCCATTGTTCCCAATTGGAAACACCAATAATTAATAAATTATTCCAGGTACGTTTCTGATTATTAATGTCGAATTTCACATTTGTTAAATAAATTAAAGTTATTTTAAGGATACCAATCGGATTTTAGAAGCATTAGATGTTTTTTTACATTTATGTGAATTTTTAATATGTGCTCTATAGAAAATGATGAAAGAGTCATTTTTATGATTTTTATACATTTTTCTTTCAATCATAGGAATATAGTTTTATTTTAAAAAATCGAGTAGTCCTTTTACTACATTTGCTAATTTTTTGTATCAATATTGATGAAATTTAATTTGAAATAATTTTATTAATATTATGTTCCCTTTTGGGAACAATGGACTGTAAAAGGTTAATTTCTGTGTTAACAGTAAATTGTGTCCCACCATTTTAGATACGTCTATCCAACACATATACATTATCTACTTGATTATGATCTGGTCTTTATGGCTTCCAAGGAAAGTGTAAGAAATCTATTATTTAGTAAACCAATTTCAAATGATTCAGACACAATAGTTTGTGCATTAGTAAATATCGCTATTATAATATATTAAACTAAAAGTAACATTGAATGTTTGTTTAGTTGTTTGGCTGTTACGGTCTACTTTTTGCAAAACGAGGGCTAATGAGACCTACTGCTTAAAATTAATACTCATCCATGATATATTCGAAACGAAACTCCGGTTAAGATAAAATTATCGTCCGGCTGAAAATGAGAATGTCATCTTAATAAAAATATCACCATTGCTGACTGTAATAGGCAGAAAAATAAATTATAATAATTCATTAATTAAAAATAAATATTTTATCTCCATAAACCCAACTATGTTAATTGGTAAAAAAAAAGAAATTGTAATTTTAAAAAAAGACTGCATTTTTGTCCAGAAATAACAAAGGAAATAAGACAGAGTTAATTAAAATATATGTTAACCTGTCTGTAAATTTTAAATTTCATATAACTGAAGTATAATAAGATGAAGAATTAATTAAAACTTTTAATTACATGCTTGTGTGCCTGAACTTAGATTTCACAAGAAAATGTCATCCTGATTAAAATATCGATATTACATTAATTTGAGATTTGAAACTGTAATTGGATAAAAAGTGAGATGCCAACTTAATTGAATAACATATAGATTTACAAGATCTCATGCAATAGTTAATAGGAAAAAAAGGTACTACCTTTATTTTTAAAACCAATACTACTTTATTAAAGTTGAGTAGAGAAAAGGCTTCAAAATTTTGTATAAAAATTTTCCTTTTATATTAAGTGAAGTTTTACAGAAACCAAAACAAACATCGTATAGTCTTCTCCAACTTTAGGTATTTACCTGAAATCAGTATCTTGGCAATTATTTGATACAAGACTGATAATTATTTGGTGTGAGTTGTGTAAATTATTTTCAGTTAAAATTTAACCACAGTTGAGACGCTACAGGCATTTTTTTGTGATACACTGACTACCAATAAGTATTTAGATCCCTGTGATAGAAAAGAAAGGCTAACTTTATTCAAAATCTATAGTTGGAAGAGCCTCTACGAGAAGCATCTCTTTATAGCATGAACCTTCCGGGGCATACTTTCCACAAGTCTTTGCATTACAACTAGTGGTATTGTCTTCCACTCGGCTTGGAGTAGACATACAAGTTCCTTTACCGATTTTGGACTGGTAGATCCATCTCGTTCCAGAAATTCTCGATGGGGTTCAGGTCTGGGTTGTCGGCAGGCCAGTCCATTCGATGAACTCCATTGTTACCATACCAAGCCATGGTTAACCTCGAAACATGACAACTGGCATTCTTGTCCTGAAAGTAACAGAGGTCCAACCCGTAAAACTGCAACAACGTAGGAAGCACATTGTCATTCAAAATAGTTCAGTATGTATCGGCGTTGAGCTAACCATGAATGGGGACCGAGAGTCCCAGTCCATACCAGGAGAGACACCCCCAGACATAATTCCTCCTCCGCCGAACTTGACTGTTGCCACAATGCATACATACGGATGGTAATAATTGAAACAATACTCTAGGATTTCTCTTGGTACTCCTCGCCGATGAGGGCGATAGGTTGGGTGAGGTTCTTCCTAATATCTCTGGACAGCACTCGTAGGTCTCTATCTCCCAGTTTCGTTGGTCTGCCGACTTGGGGCACATTCCGACAATCATCGCTCACCTTCCACTTCTAAATCACATAGGCCACTGTCAATTTAGGGGACTTCAGACGCTAGATATGTCCCTTAAGGATCGGCCACATTTGTGATACTCAATAATTATCCCTTTCTCGAAATCAGAGATCTCCAAACTGCTCGGCATCTTACATGCGACTAATGCCGATGATGTTTCCTACACGATGTATACCGGTGGAGGAAGTGACGTACCTCAGGACCTCAGATATCGTCATTTGCATAGGTGTCTGTAATACTAGACTCAAAACTCGAGTTGGTGTTACATGGGCCCCTGGTTTTTTTTCAGCGGCCGAAGACGGACACCCCGAGAGGGGGTGGGCAAAGCCCTGTTCCATGCAGGTTCTACAGGAGGGGGGGGGCGAGAGATGCGACCCCGCCCGCGCAAGCTGCGGAGAAGGGCATTTTCCCGTGGAGGCGAAAACTTGACCGAGGGGGGGATGCCACCCCGGCCCCTCGCGAAGAGGTGAGGAGGAATGACCGCTCGGATCAAGAGAAAAACGGACATTCTTGTGAAAGGAGTTGAGACCGAGGGAGGTGTTTTCCCGCTCGGCACAGTTTTTGTCCTCGGTCTTATTTGAGCCCTGTTTGGGTATGATTTGCAGTGTACATATGTTTTAATAGATCTTCTTAATAATAAATGTTTAATCCAGAGTTTTGTCGCTGCTGTTCTTCATCGTCGGCCATATAGGCTTTAATCGAACCCAAGATACCTGCTCCATTAAAAATAGGTGGGCAGGTTATATAAAACGAGGCTTGCAGACTTCAGAAAGTGCAGCCGGGGACGTGCGAGACGTTATAGTGTCCAAATACTTATTGGAGATAGTGTATAAGGACTTATCACATTGACCCAATTCAATTGGAGGCAGAGTTCAGGATGGCTGGAAAATAGACCCCTTTTGTGAAGACGTCTGGCCACAGTAATGCAGACAATGCATGGCCACATAGGACTTTTGCTGTTGATGAGCTACTGGAAAGTGAAGCTATCACTTGAATGGATTTGCAAGCGTACTCCCCTGATTTAAATCCCATCTAACATGTGTGGGATGCTTTTGGGAGACTCAAAGCAGCAATCTTACATCCTGCGGAGAACACCCAACAACTCAAACAGATGCTGATTGCAACATGGGCACTCCTAGCTCAAGAAATGTTGGACCAGCTGGTTCTGAGTATGCGGAGACGGTGCGAAGAAACCATTTCAGTTACGGTAGGGCATATCCCATATTAAGGAACATCTGCTGGTTGTTCTTCCTCTTGGATAGACAATCATGAGTCATGCTACTATAACTTCAATAAAGCTTGTTTTTGTTTGATTCCATACCGTATGCATTGTATTCCTTTTTCAGCGCCGGTGCTTTCGTCATCCTTTACGTACATAATACTTTTACTCATTTCTGAATTTCATGTCTCTAAGATTATTTCTCGTGGAGTTATTACAAAAAACCCACATGTTGTTTAAGTTTTGTATACCAGTGTAGTATCATGGAAAGAATACTGCGTGACAGAATATTATTGAATATAAAAAAACAGGAAATAATAATCAATGTTATCTTAATATTACACAACTAGTGTTCCTAATTGTTTAGTTAAGAGGAATATAATAAATACTTTATCACACATGGGTTTTTTCTAGAATATTTCAAGATGTCTTTACCATCATGGTAAACAATATCTCTGTGTCCGTGCAATTTCTTGCAAATAGCGAAAAGACATATTTGGTTTAATTTTCTATCTAACTACTGTTCCCTTTTTTCGAAATGGATTAATTTTTATCATGGTAAACAATATCTCTGTGTCCGGGCAATTTCTTGCAAATAGCGAAAAGCCATATTGGGTTTAATTTTCTATCTAACTAATGTTCCCTTTTTTCGAGATGGATTAATTTTTATCATGGTAAACAATATCTCTGTGTCCGGGCAATTTCTTGCAAATAGCGAAAAGCCATATTGGGTTTAATTTTCTATCTAACTACTGTTCCCTTTTTTCGAAATGGATTAATTTTTATCATGGTAAACAATACCTCTGTGTCCGGGGAATTTCTTTCAAATAGCGAAAAGCCATATTGGGTTTAATTTTCTATCTAACTACTGTTCCCTTTTTTCGAGATGGATTAATTTTTATCATGGTAAACAATATCTCTGTGTCCGGGCAAATTCTTGTAAATAGCGAAAAGTCATATTGGGTTTAATTTTCTGTCTAACTACTGTTCCCTTTTTTCGAGATGGATTAACTTTTATTATCTCACGGTGTATATTACAATAAAAGACATTATAAAACAATAGGAAACATTTAAAACTCTTTTACTGTATTACCATGAACTCTGGTAATTTGATCTCTTCCCCGTAGGGCTTAATTGATTTTTACTTCTTCCCAGTAAAAAGATTTCGCAATTAAAACAGACTTTTAACTCCATACCCTCCCTTACAATCGAAGTTCATTATTGTAGAATTTAACGAGCTTTATTAAGCTCATAATACAGATTTATTTCAAATTCTGGATAATTAAAATCGAAGAACTAAACTTTTCTTTATTAATCATGAAAATTTATGCATCTTTTTCGTTTAAATGCACTCATAATTATTAAAAAAAGTACTGAAAAATTTAATACTCATGATTATTACTGCTATAAGAGATTTTAAATTATCTAACATTAAACAGTTTTCATTAAAATAATATTTATTTTGATTGCCCAATTTATCTTCAAGGGCGTTCGAAGAAATCTGTATCGTTTATTCAAAAAAGGAATTAAGTCCAAACTTGTTTTAAGTCAATTTCATTTTTTTGTATACGATAAAATTATTTATTGGTTTCGTAAATTCACCTCACAAGATATAGGGATAATTAATAAGTTATTTTTAGATCATAAAGATTTAATCTTGTGAATTCCACATGGAAATTCTGCACTTCTAGTAATAATGCTATAATAAAGCTTAATTATTATATAAAAGAGGAGACAATATACGTTTGCTATTTATTTAATACTAGCATATATCATTAAAAATTTATTATTTTCCAGAAGTGTAAAGTACCCTATGAGGAAGATTAAAAAAATGGTTTGTTTTTTGGGTGAGAATAATCTGGTACACGCTCAATAATTTGTTTACCTCTACTGATCACATGTTAGCTGCCAATCTTTATTTATCTTGTCATATTACGTGATAGGATGGACAACAGAGGTTTTAATATTGACAGTGATTATTTGGCTGTATGAATGATGCCCAAAATTTAGCGAATCGATTGCAAACCATGTGGTTATGTATAATTTTTTGTTCTCATAATACATATATAATTTTACCTAACTGAATACACACACACATATATATATATATATATATATATATATATATATATATATTTAAAGCTTTAAAAATTAAAAATAAATTATTATCATAAATTATTTGTATAACTTAAATTATTAAAATAAAATTAATATTTTTATTCACTTTCAATCACTAAAAATGTTTAAAAAAAACCCGATCTAATACTAGCACGTAAATCTTCATTTAGACTTGAGTCTAAAATAAATCAGTGACGTACTTCTCATTTTAGATGTGCGTCTATAATGAATCAATGACGTACTTATCATTTCAGATGTGCGTCTAAAATGAATCAATGACGTACTTCTCATTTCAGATGTGTGTCTAAAATGAATCAATGTCGTACTTCTCATTTCAGATGTGTGTCTAAAATCAATCAATGACGTACTTCTCATTTCAGATGTGCGTCTAAAATGAATCAATGTCGTACTTCTCATTTTAGATGTGTGTCTAAAATCAATCAATGACGTACTTCTCATTTCAGATGTGCGTCTAAAATGAATCAATGACGTTCTTCTCATTTCAGATGTGTGTCTAAAATGAATCAATGTCGTACTTCTCATTTCAGATGTGTGTCTAAAATGAATCAATGACGTACTTCTCATTTCAGATGTGTGTCTAAAATGAATCAATGTCGTACTTCTCATTTCAGATGCGTGTCTAAAATGAATAAATGACGTACTTCTCATTTATGTTGTGCGTCTAAAATACATCAATGACGTATTTCTCCTTTCACATATGTGTCTAAAATGAATCAATGACGTACTTCTAATTTCACATATGTGTCTAAAATGAATCAATGACGTATTTCTCATTTCAGATGTGTGTCTAAAATACATCAATGACGTACTTCTCATTTCAGATATGTGTCTAAAATGAATCAATGACATACTTCTCATTTCAGATGTGTGTCTAAAATGAATCAATGACGTACTTCTCATTTGAGATATGTGTCTAAAATGAATCAATGACGTACTTCTCATTTGAGATGTCCATCTAAAATAAATCAATGATGTACTTCTCATTTGAGATGTGCGTCTAAAATGAATCAATGACGTACTTCTCATTTCAGATGTGTGTCTAAAATGAATCAATGACATATTTCTCATTTCAGATGTGTGTCTAAAAGGAATCAATGACGTATATCTCATTTCAGATGTGTGTCTAAAATGAATAAATGACGTACTTCTCATTTAAGATGTGCGTCTAAAATGAATCAATGACGGACTACTTCTCATTTCAAAGGTATGTCTAAAATGAGTCAATAATATATTTCTTATTTTGAAAATAAGACATTACACGCCTAATATTTTTTAAAGTACATATATAAGTACATATATACCTACATACATAAATACATATATACCTACTAACTAACATCAAGGCAAACTTAATGAAAATGCATTCACGGATAATGGAACTGGATAGTTAATATTTCTGAGTTCACATTTTCTATCATGTACAGAAATAACCCAAAAACTATCAAAATGGATTTAAGTATGAAAAAAGAGTCATTTCCTTTAAAATCTGATGATCAAAATTTATCGATATTATAATGTTTCCTGTACTTCGCACAAGAAGTAAAAAAAATTCAATCTAAGTTATAGAAACTTAATTCTGTAAAGAACAAAAAAGAGGACTTTCCATTTTTTTCTGGCAAAGTGCTAAATTGCTGGCACTAAAAAATATTTTTTTTCCAGATAAAAGAATTGAAACATGTCTACCGTCCAGAACTGCATTCATTCTCACCATTACAGATCCATTAAAAGGTAATTGCAAACTGTGTATTTCGGAAAGAGTACCTCGTACCGCATCTTTCAGAAAGCAAATAGAAGAAAATCGTATCGACAAGCCCGGGATAACGAGTGGAGAAGATAAAAGAGCTCTCGAAATTGTAAAATCGATTTTATCTGTCCGGCATCTAATAGCGAGACACCAGGATTCGCGAAGTGATGATAAAAATTTCGAACGGAGTTGAATTTTTTATGATGAAAGAACAAAAAAAGTAGTGATGGGGAATGGAAAGAGATCGGCTCTGTTTTACAGAAGAGAATTCCATTAAAAATTAATGTCTGCTTTACAGGTGAGGAAGAGTAGGAGTATAATAACGTACTTCTCATTTCAGTAGCGCTTTGATCGTTAGTTCTAAAAACTATGTCTCGGAATTTTAAAGTTTTGGGTAATAACATCTTTTTTCTTTAGAACAAAATATATAACTTTTAAAACTTTAAACAATGGTATTATTTCTTTTGCAAATCATTGAAAAAGTTTAGCTTATACTGTTTTTCATGGAATCGCATAGTTTCTTTTCTGTTCTATAAAATATATCGTCTAATATATATAGTCTATAATGCTCGTTTAATGTATATGTTCTAGGTAATGTATCATCTTATTATATGGATTAAATTCAAAATAATGTCTTGAGTCCTAAATAAATTTGTCGTTTTATATACTACAATGTATCTAACATTTAGTTCGTGTAATTTTTATAACTTATAAAATACATATAAACTTCTGAAACATTGTTTTTTCATAGAATCGTATAGTTTCTTTTCTATTCTATAAAATATATCGTCTAATATGAAGATTCTATAATGCTCGTAAATTGCTTATGTTCTAGGTAATGTATAGTCTTATGATATGGATTAAATTAAACATAATGTCTTGAGTCCTAAATAAGTTAGTTATTTTCTGTAATACAAAGCATCTAATTCTTAGGTCTTGTAATTTTTATAACTTTTAAAGTACATAAATATACTTATGAAACTTTGTTGTTTCATGGAATCGTATAGTCTCTTGTCTATTCTATATAATATATCGTCTAATACGAAGAGACTATAATTCTCGTACAATGCTTATGTTCTACGTAATGTATAATTTATGATATTTAATAAATTAAACATAATGCCTTGAGTCCTAAATAAGTTAGTTATTTTCGATACTACAATATATCTAATTCTTAGGTCTTCTAATTTTTATAACTTACAAAATACATATATACTTCGAACACTTTTAGACAAATTAACTTATTAGCATATATTATTAATATAAATTATATTATTAAAATTAAATTTATTTTATTTTATTAACTTTCATTCATTAAAACTTCAAGAAAAAAAGAACCTATTTCCTAGCATAGCTTATGATTCATTTCAGACTGCGTCTTAAATGATACAATAACGCACTTCTCATTTCAGACGTAAGTCTAATTTAGGAAAAGAAAATATTCCACGTCTAATCATTTTGGAGTTAAGCGACGTATATATGTGCCTATGAATAAACATCACTCCTAAACTAAACAAAATGTCTTTTGGGATGGTGAAACTGGATATTTTAACGTTTCAGAGTTCACCTTTTCTAGCATGTACAGACATAACCCTATAGCTAATTAAAATGGATTAATGTATGTCGTAAGATTTATTTCCATTAAAATCTAATGATACAAATTTATCGAGTTTATAATACTTGCTTTACCTCGCATATGAAAAAAAAATTCAATCCAAGTTATAGAAACTTAATTCTTTTCACTGAAATAAAAGGACATCTGTAAAGAACAAAAAAGAAATCATTACATTTTATTTCTGGCAAAGTGCTAAATTGCTGGCATTAAAAATATTCTTTTTCCAGATAAAAGAATTGAAATTTGTCTACCGTACAGAACTGCATTCAATCTCACCATTACACATCCATTAAAAAGTAACTGCAAACAGCGTATTTCGGAAAGAGTGCCTCGTACCGCATTTTTTAGAAAGCAAATAGAAGAAAATCGTATCGACAAGCCCGGGATAACGAGTGAAGAAGATAAAAGAGCTCTCGAAATTGAAAAATCGATTTTATCTGTCCGGCATCTAATAGCGAGACACCAGGATTCGTGAAGTGATGATAAAAATTTCGAACGAAGTTGAATTTTTTATGACGGAAGAACAAAAAAAACAGTGATGGGGAATGGAAAGAGATCGGTTCTGTTTTACGAAAGAGAATTCCATTAAAAATTAATGTCTGCTTTACAGGTGAGGAAGAGTAGGAGTATAATAACGTACTTCTCATTTCAGTAGCGCTTTGATCGTTAGTTCTAAAAACTATGTCACGGAATTTTAAAGTTTTGGGTAATAACAACTTTTTTCTTTAGAATAAAATATATAACTTTTAAAACTTTAAACAATGGTATTATTTCTTTTGCAAATCATTGAAAAAGTTTAGCTTATACTGTCTTTCATGGAATCGCATAGTTTCTTTTCGGTTCTATAAAATATATCGTCTAATATATATAGTCTATAATGCTCGTTTAATGTATTTGTTCTAAGTAATGTATATGATTTGGATTAAATTCATAATATGTCTTATAATATGGATTAAATTCAACATAATGTCTTGAGTCCTAAATAAATTAGTCGTTTTATATACTACAATGTATCTAACATTTAGTTCGTGTAATTTTTATAACTTATAAAATACATATAAACTTCTGAAACATTTTTTTCATAGAATCGTATAGTTTCTATTCTATTCTATAAAATATATCGTCTAATATGAAGATTCTATAACGCTCGTAAATTGCTTATGTTCTAGGTAATGTATAGTCTTATGATATGGATTAAATTAAACATAATGTCTTGAGTCCTAAATAAGTTAGTTATTTTCTGTAATACAAAGCATCTAATTCTTAGGTCTTGTAATTTTTATAACTTTTAAAGTACATAAATATACTTATGAAACTTTGTTTTTTCATGGAATCGTATAGTCTCTTGTCTATTCTATATAATATATCGTCTAATACGAAGAGTCTATAATTCTCGTACAATGCTTATGTTCTATGTAATGTATAATTTATGATATTTAATAAATTAAACATAATGCCTTGAGTCCTAAATAAGTTAGTTATTTTCGATACTACAATATATTTAATTTTTATGTCTTGCAATTTTTATAACTTAAAAAATACATATATACTTCTAACACTTTTAGACAAATTAACTTATTAGCATATATCATTAATATAAATTATATTATTAAAATTAAATTTATTTTATTTTATTAACTTTCATTCATTAAAACTTCAAGAAAAAAAGAACCTATTTCCTAGCATAGCTTATGATTCATTTCAGACTGCGTCTTAAATGATACAATAACGCACTTCTCATTTCAGACGTAAATCTAATTTAGGAAAAGAAAATATTCCACGTCTAATCATTTTGGAGTTAAGCGACGAACATATGTGCCTCTGAACAGACATCACACCAAAACTAGCCAAAATGCATTCAGGGATGTTGAAACTGGATATTTTAAAGTTTCAGAATTCAACTTTTCTAGCACGTACAGACATAAGCCTAAAACTAGTTAAAAAGGATTAATATATATCAAAAGAGTTATTTCATTTAAAATCTAATTATCAAAATTTATCGTGATTATAATACTTGCTTTACTCGCATATGAAAAAAAAATTCAATCTAATTTATAGAAACTTAATATTCTTCACTGAAACAAAAGTACATCTGTAAAGAACAAAAAAGATATAGTTAAAATTTTTTCTGTTAAAATGCTAAATTGCTGGAACTAAAAAATATTCCTTTTCCAGATAAAAGAATTCAAATATGTCTATTGTACAAAATGCCCTCAAATTCACCATCACACATCCATTAAAAGGTAATTGCAAACAGTGTATTTCGGAAAGAGTGCCTCGTACTGCATTTTTAAGAAAGCAAATAGAAGAAAATCGTATCGACAAGCCCGGGATAACGAGTGGAGAAGATAAAAGAGCTCTCGAAATTGAAAAATCGATTTTATCTGTCCGGCATCTAATAGCGAGACACCAGGATTCGTGAAGTGATAATAAAAATTTCGAACGAAGTTGCATTTTTTATGACAGAAGAACAAAAAAAGCAGTGATGGGGAATGGAAAGAGATCCGTTCTGTTTTACAGAAGAGAATTCCATTAAAAATTAATGTTAGCATTACAGGTGTGGAAGAGTAGGAGTATAATAACGTAATTCTCATTTCAGAAGCGCTTGGATGTTTAGTTCTAAAAACTATGTAACGGAATTTTAAAGTTTCGGGTAATAGCAGAGTCTTTTTTCTTTAGAATAAAATATATATCTTTTAAAACTTTAAACAGTGACATTATGACTTTTCTAAATCACTGAAAGAGTTTAGTTTTTATTTGTTTTTATGGAATCATATATTCCTTTCCTATTCTAGAAAATAGTTTGTCTAATAAATATATTCTATAATGCTTATATAAGATATTCGTTCTAGCTATTGTATAGTTTTATGATATGGAATGAATTTATCATAACGTTTTGAATGACTTCTTAGTCGTATAAAATTTAGTCGTTTTTTTAGTGCATTGTATATAATTCTTAGTTCTTAAATCTTTTTAACTTATTATTATATATAAAATTCTTCTGTAACAACGTACTTCTCATTTCAGACCTATATCTAAAATGAGTCAGTAACTTACTCCTCATTTCAGACGTACATCTAAAATAAGTCAATAACGTACTTCTCATTTCAGACGTACGTATATAAATGAGTAAATAACATACTCCTCATTTTAGAAGTACATCTAAAATGAGTCAATAACGTATTTCTCATTTCAGACGTACATCTAACATGAGTCAATCATGTTCAAATTCATATTAGTTTCTTTTCATACGGCTAAAATGATCAATTACGTATTCTCATTTCAGACGTACATCCCAAAATGAATCAGTAACATACTTCTAATTTCAGATGTACTTCTAAAATAAATCAATAACTTATTTTTCATTTCAGACGTACATTCAAAATGAATCATTAAATTACTTCTCATTTCAGACGTACGTCTAAAATGAGTCAATAACTTACTTCTTATTTCAGACGTACGACTAAAATGAGTCAATAACGTAATTCTCATTTCAGATATACGTCTAAAATGAGTCAGTAACTTACTTCTCATTTCAGACGTACGTCTGAAAATGACTCAATAACATACTTCTCATATTAGACGTACGACTAAAATGATCAATAACTTATTTTCGTTTCAGACGTACGTCCAAAATGAATCAATAACGTATTTCTCATTTCAGACGTATAGCTAAAAGGAGTCAATAACTTACTTCTCATATTAAACTTATGACTGAAATGATCAATTAAGTAGTTTTCATTTCAGACGTATGTCTAAAATGAGTCAATCACGTATTTCTCATTTCAGACCTATATCTAAAATGAGTCAGTAACTTACTCCTCATTTCATAAGAGCAGTAGATGTATGTTTAATTCTGAAATCTATGGAATTTTAAAGTTTCGGGCAATGATTGGTTCTTTTTCGTTTACAATAAAACATATAACTATTAAAACGTTAAACAAAGAAAAATTTCAGTTTTTTCTGCTTTTAATAGAACAGCATAGTTTTTTATTCCGCAAAATAGATAGTTTAATATGTATATTCTATAGTGCTTGCAATACATAAATTATAGCTATTGTATAATACGTTTTTGTAAGGTATGGTATAATTATTTTTTAATGCCTTAATATTTATAAGTTGCCTTAATATTAATAAGTTGATATTTTGAAATAAAAAACGATATTTAAATTAATCATTCTTGGAAACTGTCAGGCAACAGAATGTTGCTTTTTTTAACCAATGGTAGTTAAAAAGATATTATCACACAAATTTCTGAAACGTGAAGCTATCAAAATATTCATTCATAAACAAAACCAGAGCTACAAATTATATGAACCTTTACAGGAAGTTTATGACATTCTCCCCGTACACAGACAGCCGTAAATATCGCCTCTCGGAAGTGAAATAGCGGAACGGAAACTCCGATAGTCGGAAGGAGAGCAAAGCATTTCACTCTCGAGTCATTTACGTCTAACATTTCCGCCGCTTCTTTTTATACGTACGGTTTTTAACACCTCAAACAGTGGCAACGTGCCTGCATATAGCAACGTGTACGTCACACAGGGGAATGCACCGGTGCGTCACTTGAACATACAAAGCGTTAAAAACAACAGCCGTTTGCTCCGCTAAATAGACTTCTCAGCGGCTACAAAATGAAATTCTCAGACGTTTGTTTTGCTTTATTTCCTTTTTGGCGTAATTTTTCGGTGCCTCGGGAACTGCTAGTGTAATAATTTTTTATGTGTTCAGTACATTTTAGGGAATTTTTATCAAAGTATTTTGTATAGTTTTGCTAAATCAATGGTTTGTTTGAATGATTGATTGATTGATTAAGTAATCTCATTGCTAAAAATTCAATCACTAATTTGATTGAATGATTGATTGATTAAGTAAACTCAATCAATCATTCATTCAATCATTCTCCCGCCACTCTCTCTCCTCCTCATTCACTCTCATTTTTTCTCTACCTCTCTCAGTTTCTATCTAAACCCTCCTTCTCATTCTCTCTCTGTCTCATTATCTCATTCTCATTATTATCCCATTCTCTTTCATTTTCTCTCTCTTTTAGTCTCATTCTCTTCTCTCTTTCATTTCATCTCATTTTCTCTCTCTCTCCTTCTCATTATCTGTCAGTTTTTTCTTCATTCTCTTTCTCTCACAGCCTCTCTCATTCTCTATATGTTTCTAAGCTTCTCTCACTTTAAAATCTCTGTCATTCTCCTTTTCTATTTCTCTCTCAGCCACTCTCATTTTCTTTTTCACTCTCAGCCTTGCTCATTCTCTCTGTATGAAAGCTTTTCTCACCTTATCTCTCTATTTCACTATATTTCACTCTCATTCTCTCTCTCAGCTTCTCTCACTTTATCTCTCTGTCATTCTCATTTTCTATTTCTCTCTCCGCCTCTCTCATTTTCTTTTCCTTCTCTCAGCTTCACTCATTCTCTCTGTATCTAAGCTTCTCTGTCTATAATTCTCATTTTACATTTCTCTCTCAGCCTTTTTCATTTTCTTTTCGTCTCTCAGCCTCACTCATTCTTTCTGTATCTAGATACTCTCACTTTATCTCTCTGTCATTCTCATTTTCTGTTTCTCTCTCATTCACGCTCTCTCAGCTTCTATCTCATTCTCTCTCTCTCATTCTCTCACTTTAAAAATCTCTGTCATTCTCATTTTCTATTTTTTTCTCAACCTCTCTCATATTCATTTCCTCTCTTAGCCTCACTCATTCTCTCTGTATCTACGCTTCTTTCTCTTTTTCTCTCTATCATCCTCATTTTCTATTTCTCTCTCAGCCTCTCTCACTCATTCTCTCTATATATAAGCTTCTCTAATTTTTCCTCTCTCTCATTCACCATTTTCTTTTCCTCTCTCTGTCTCTCACTCTCAATCACACACACACACACACACACACATATCTGTCCAAACAGTCAAACCCCTATTTCCCACTAGAAATGCGAGTTAGTGATTCAATTTAGAACTCAGAAAATACCACACTTGCTGCTACTGTCTTTACGCTATTGGCGTAGTTTACAACGAGTTTTGTGCTTTAACGAACCTTTAATATGAATCATATATATTATATACATATAAAAGGGTTTTTTGCCCTTGAATTCACATTTGAAAACTCCCCAAAATTTTCTTGCTCTGTAATAGGGGCTTTCGGCAATAAATTTATATAAAATACATTGAAGATAAAAGAGCTGTCGAAATTGAAAAATCGATTTTATCTGTCCGGCATCTAATAGCGAGACACGGGGATTCGTGAAGTGATGATAAAAATTTCGAACGCAGTTGAATTTTTTATGACGGAAGAACAAAAAAGCAATGATGGGGAATGGAAAGAGATCGGTTCTGTTTTACAGAAGAGAATTCCATTAAAAATTAATGTCATCATTACAGGTGTGGAAGAGTAAGAGTATAATAACGTACTTCTCATTACAGAAGCGCTTCGATTTTAGTTCTATAAACTATGTCACGGAATTTTAAATTTTCGGGTAATGGTAGAGTCATTTTACTTTAGAAGAATATATATATATATATCTTTTAAAATTTTAAACTATGGCATTATTTCTTTTGTTTATCATGGAAAAAATTTAGTTATTGTTTTTTCATGGAATCGCATAGTCTTATTTCTATTCTATAATATATATAGTCTAATATATATAGTATATAATGCTTATATAATGTTTATGTTCTACGTAATGTATAGTCTAATGATATGGAATAAATTAAACGCAATATCTTGAGCCCTAAATAAGTTAGTTTTTTTCTGTAATACAATGTATGTAAGTCTTAAGTCTGGTAATTTTAATATCTTATAAAATACACATATACTTCTGAAACTTTGTTTTTTCATGGAATCGTATATTGTCTTTTCTATTCTATAAAATATATTGTCTAATATTTACAGTGTCTATAATGCTCATATAATATTTATATTCTAGGTATTGTATATTCTTATTATATGGAACAAATTAAACGTAACGTCTTAACTCCTAAATAACTTAGTCATTTTCTGTAATACAATGTATCTAATTCTTAGTTATTGTAATTTTTAAAACTTTTAAAATATTTACATTCTTTTGAAACATTTAAACAAATTAACTTATTAACATAAATTAGTAATATAAATTATATTATTAACATAAAATTAAATTAATTTCATTCACTTACATTCATTCAAAATATTAAGGAAAAAGAACCTATCTTCTAGTATAATGTAATACTTATTGCAGACTGCGTCTAAACTGAAACACTAGCGAACTTCTCATTTCAGTCGTACGTCTAAAATGAGTCAATAACGTACGTCTTAATTAGGAAAATAAAACATTCCACATCTAATCATTTTGGAGTTAAGAGACATACATATGTGCCTATGAAGAGACATCCCTCGGAAACTAGCCAAAATTAATTCAGGTATTTTGAAACTGGATATATTAAAGTTTCAGTGTTCAGCTTTTCTAGCATGAACAGACATAAGCCTATAACTAGTTAAAATGGATTAAGTATGTCAAATGCGTTATTTCCTTTAAAATCTGAGGATTACAATTGATCGAGATATAATAATTCCTTTACTTCTCCCAAAAAAGTATAATAATTCAATCTAAGTTATAGCAGCTTAAATCTTTACACTGAAGTAAAAGTACATATGTAAAGAACAAAAAAGAAATTCTTTAATTTTTTCTGGCAAAGTGCTAAATTGCTGGTACTAAAAAATATTCTTTTCCCAGATAAAAGAATTCAAACATGTCTACCGTACAGAACTGCATTCAATCTCACCATTACACATCCATTAAAAGGTAATTGCAAACAGTGTATTTCGGAAAGAGTGCCTCGTACCACATCTTTCAGAAAGCAAAAGGAAGAAAATCGTATCGACATGCCCGGGATAACGAGTGGAGAAGATAAAAGAGCTCTCGAAATTGTAAAATCGATTTTATCTGTCCAGCATCTAATAGCTAGACACCAGGAATCGTGAAGTGATGATAAAAATTTCGAACGAAGTTGAATTTTTTTTGATGAAAGAACAAAAAAGAAGTGGTGGGGAATGGAAAGAGATAGGTTCTGTTTTACAGAAGAGAATTCCATTAAAAATTAATGTCAGCATTACAGGTGTGGATGAGTAGGAGTATAATAACGTACTTCTCATTTCAGAAGCGCTTGGATGTTTTGTTCTAAAAACTAAGTTAAAGAATATTAAAGTATCGGTTAATGTTAGGATCTTTTTTTATAGAATAAAATATAAAACTGTTAAAATTTTAAACAATGGCATTATTTCTTTTGTTAATCATTGAAAAAGTTTGGCTATTATTGTTTTTTCGTGGAATCGCATAGTCTCT
>CM063507.1:51872809-51875309 GCA_032207245.1 Pardosa pseudoannulata | reverse complement strand
CACAAGAAAATAAAAAAATTCAATCTAAGTTAAAGAAACTTAATTCTCCTTACTGAAATAAAAGTACGTCAGTAAGATCAAGAAAAGAAATTTCATTTTTTTCTGGCAAAATGCTAAATTGCTGGCATAAAAAATATTCTTTTCCAACATAAAAGAATTCAAACATGTCTACCGTACAGAACTGCATTCAGTCTCACCATTACAGATCCATTAAAAGGTAATTGCAAACAGTATATTTCGGAAAGAGTGCCTCGTACCGCATCTTTCAGAAAGCAAATAGAAGAAAATCGTATCGACAAGCCCGGGATAACGAGTGGAGAAGATAAAAGAGATCTCGAAATTGAAAAATCGATTTTATCTGTCCGGCATCTAATAGCGAGACACCAGGATTCGTGAAGTGATGATAAAAATTTCGAACGAAGTTGAATTTTTTATGACGGAAGAACAAAAAAAGCAGTGATGGGGAATTGAATGAGATCGGTTCTGTTTTACAGAAGAGAATTCCATTAAAAATTAATGTCAGCATTACAGGTGAGGATGAGTAGGAGTATAATAATGTACTTCTCATTTCAGAAGCGCTTGGATGTTTTGTTCTAAAAACTATGCCACGGAATTTTAAAGTTTCGTGTAATAGCAGGGTCTTTTTTCTTTAGAATAAAATATATATCTTTTAAAACTTTAAACAGTGGCATTATGACTTTTCTAAATCACTAAAAGAGTTTAGTTTTTATTGTTTTTTATGGAATCATACATTTTTTTTCTATTCTACATATTATTTAGTCTAATATATATATTCTATAATGCTTATATAAGATATTCGGTGTAGCTATTGTATAGTTTTACGATATGGAATGAATTTATCATAACGTCTTGAATGACTTCTTAGTCGTAGAAAATTTAGTCGTATTTTAGTACATTGTATATAATTCTTAGTTCTTAAATCTTTTTAACTTATTATTATATATAAAATTCTTCTGTAACAACGTACTTCTCATTTCAGACCTATATCTAAAATGAGTCAGTAACTTACTTCTCATTTCAGACGTACATCTAAAATAAGTCAATAACGTACTTCTCATTTCAGACGCACGTATATAAATGAGTAAATAACATACTTCTCATTTCAGACGTATATCTAAAATGAGTCAGAAACGTACTCCTCATTTTAGAAGTACATCTAAAATGAGTCAATAACGTATTTCTCATTTCAGATGTACATCTAACATGAGTCAATAACTTACTTTTCTTATTAGACTTACGGCTAAAATGATCAATTACGTATTCTCATTTCAGATGTACATCCAAAATGAATCAGTAACGTACTTCTAATTTTAGATGTACGTCTAAAATAAATCAATAACTTATTTTTCATTTCATACGTACATTCAAAATGAATCAATAAATTACTTCTCATTTCAGACGTACGTCTAAAATGAGTCAATAACTTACTTCTTATTTCCCACGTAGGACTAAAATGAGTCAATAGCGTAATTCTCATTTCAGATATACGTCTAAAATGAGTCAGTAACTTACTTCTCATTTCAGACGTACGTCCAAAATGAATCAATAACGTATTTCTCATTTCAGACGTATATCTAAAAGGAGTCAATAACTTACTTCTCATATTAAACTTATGACTGAAATGATCAATTAAGTAGTTTTCATTTCAGACGTATGCCTAAAATGAGTCAATCACGTATTTCTTATTTCAGATATACGTCTAAAATGAGTCATTACGTACTTCTCATTTCAGAAGAGCTGTAGATGTATGTTTAGTTATGAAAACTATGTCAAGGAATTTTAAAGTTTCGGGCAATTATAGGTTATTTTTCTTTTACAATTAAACATATAACTTTTAAAACCTTAAACAATGAAAAAGTTTAGTTTTTTTTAATAGAATAGCATAGTTTTTTTTCTATTTCACAAAATAGATATACTAATATGTATATTCTATAAATCTTGCAGTACACAGATTATAGTTATTGTACAGTCTTTTTCATATGGAATGGAATAAATTTGTTTTAATGCCTTAATATTTATACTAAGTTGATATTTTGAGATGAAAAAAAAAATACTTTAAATAATCATTCTTAGAACATGCCAACAGAATATTGCTTTTTTTTTTACCAATAGTAGATAAAAAAAGGTATTATTACACATAATTCTAAAACATGTAGCTCGCAAAATATTCATTCATAAAACAAAACCAGAGCTACAAATTATATGAACCTTAACAGGAAGTTTATGACATTCCCCTGTACACAGACAGCCGTAAATATCGCCTCTCGGAAGTGAAATAGCGGAACGGAAACTCCGATAGTCGGAAGGAGAGCAAAGCATTTCACTCTCGAGTCATTTACGTCTAACATTTCCGCCGCTTCTTTTTATACGTACGGTTTTTAACACCTCAAACAGTGGCAACGTGCCTGCATATAGCAACGTGTACGTCACACAGGGGAATGCACCGGTGAGTCACTTGAACATACAAAGCGTTAAAAAC
>CM063507.1:51865309-51867809 GCA_032207245.1 Pardosa pseudoannulata | reverse complement strand
GCAAGCTGACATTACTTTTTAGCCCCTGCTCTATAACTCACGTTACAGCTTTGTGCAAGCTTGACCGTTACGCTGTCATTCCGTTTATACCTTCTCTGCAGGGGTCCCTAAACTTGACGTGAACAATTGGAGTCCTAAATTCCTCTAGGAAAACCCTCCCACAACTGTGCATGTACGTGCAGATAACCGTGGGAAAGTACCTCAGTACATATCTCCCCCATCCACGGAAAAAAAATCTTTTTTTTTTGTACATACACTTAAAGGTAAATAGACCACTGAGACATCATAGTGACGAATGTTGAGTAGTTCCGAAAGATAACTTGAGAAAGTACCTCGGTACAATGTACATATGTAATAATTTTAAATTTAATTATTGACTATTTTTTTGTTGCCATGAAAATTTTATCACCGGTATTAACAACGAATTATATCTACCTCCAGGATGTAGTGAAAATGATATTTTCAAACCTTTATTTCCATTACTTACTGCGGCAAAAAAAAAAAATTGGGAAAAACTTAACGGTAATTTCGACCTACCTAAGAAAACTTTGAATTATCTTTCTAAATGAATTCAAATCTATTCTAAACTGCCATCACAGTATCGGGAGACTTTAGAGGAGTATGAAGATAAACAAATTATTGCATGTATAGATATTTGACTAAACAACCATTTTTTACCTGGCTCAATAGTACTTTGCAATTCTAAAATTAATTTTACTGATTCCGTCATATGACGGGCTGCTAGTAAAATAATAGTTTGAATACATCAAAGATGACAAATTATAAACAGTAATTAGATGTTTAATTACCATTTTGAATTACTAGATCAATTAAGCTTATTTGCCCGACGGTATTATTCTCGTTTATCTAACATATGAGGCAGACTGTAAAACTGTTTCACATAAACGAGCCAAGCATTCTAAATTCATTGGCAAGCGTATATATTTAAAACAACGATTAATACACATGACAAGGTAGTACACATACTTTACAATCCTTGCCAAGCAAATAGTTTAGTTGTCAGCAAGACTTTGTTCAGTAGTGATTCATCTTACAAAATGTTTCTGATAGTCAAAAGAAAGGATTAAGATGAAAGCGAAGCATATCGATGAAATGTAACACAGTAAATATATTGAACTAACATATAGCCCATCATATGACGGGAATTTTTCAGAAATGTGAAGTACCCTATGAGGAAGATAAAAAAAATAGTTGACTATTAATAAATTTAGTGACTATTAATAAATTTATAGTGGCCTATTTATATGTTTGAAATACTTAATTTTTACATCTTATATTCAGAGCTTTATTTTTATTTTTAAACATATTAATTTACTAGCATAAAGCCCGTCCTATCACGGTATCAGTAAAACTTTTAATTTTCCAGAATTGTGAAGTACCCTATGAGGCAGGTAAAAAAATAGTTGACTATTAATAAATTCACAGTGTGACTATTAATAAATATATAGTGACCTATTTATGTGCTTGAATTATTTAATTTTATTTACATCTTATTTTCAGAGCTTTGTTTTTATTTGTAAACATATGAATTTACTAGCATAAAGCCCGTCCTATCACGGTATCAGTAAAACTTTTAATTTTTCAGAATTGTGAAGTACCCTATGAGGCAGGTAAAAAAATAGTTGACTATTAATAAATTTACAGTGTGACTATTAATAAATTTATAGTGACCTATTTATGTGTTTGAAATACTTAATTTTTACATCTTATATTCAGAGCTTTATTTTTATTTTTAAACATATTAATTTACTAGCATAAAGCCTGTTCTATCACTGTATCATTAAAACTTTTAATTTTTCAGAATTGTGAAGTACCCTATGAGGCAGGTAAAAAAATAGTTGACTATTAATAAATTTATAGTGGCCTATTTATGTGTTTGAATTACTTAATTTTATTTACATCTTATATTCAGAGCTTTATTTTTATTTTTAAACATATTAATTTACTAGCATAAAGCCCGTCCTATCACGGTATCAGTAAAACTTTTAATTTTTCAGAATTGTGAAGTACCCTATGAGGCAGGTAAAAAAATAGTTGACTATTAATAAATTTACAGTGTGACTATTAATAAATTTATAGTGACCTATTTATGTGTTTGAATTACTTAATTTTATTTACATCTTATATTCAGAGCTTTATTTTTATTTTTAAACATATTAATTTACTAGCATAAAGCCCGTCCTATCACGGTATCAGTAAAACTTTTAATTTTTCAGAATTGTGAAGTACCCTATGAGGCAGGTAAAAAAATAGTTGACTATTAATAAATTTACAGTGTGACTATTAATAAATTTATAGTGACCTATTTATGTGTTTGAATTACTTAATTTTATTTACATCTTATATTCAGAGCTTTATTTTTATTTTTAAACATATTAATTTACTAGCATAAAGCCCGTCCTATCACGGTATCAGTAAAACTTTTAATTTTTCAGAATTGTGAAGTACCCTATGAGGCAGGTAAAAAAATAGTTGACTA
>CM063507.1:51857809-51860309 GCA_032207245.1 Pardosa pseudoannulata | reverse complement strand
TCTGAAAGGATTTTCCTAATCAAACTTTCTTATCATTAGGATAAGATTTACAGCTTTGTGTATCGTTCCCGCATCATCCATTCCATATATTTGGTTCTGAAAGGATTTTCCTAATCAAACTTTCTTATCATTAGGATAAATTATACAGATTTCATGTATCGTTCCCGCATCATCCGTTCCATATATTTAATTCTGAAAGGATTTTCCTAATCAAACTTTCTTATCATTAGGATAAGTTACACAGCTTTCGTGTATCGTTCCCGCATCATCCGTTCCATATATTTGGTTCTGAATTTTTTCCCATAAAACAAATGGAATTTTTCCCTCATCATTCGTCGAAACTGTTATATCCCTTTGCTTTGTTTTCCTAAAAGTACCGCATTTTCACTTATATGAAATTTAGAAGACATGGTAAATGATATGACCACGTGGGTCATCTGTTTTCACGGCCAACCATAAGTGGACAATCAAATTTTGACCGAAGAAAATTATGACTCTCTCTGAGAGAATTAATTTATTGACATACACTTAGAAGGTTACTATTAATTCTAACCTAACAATGAGTCATTTGGTAACGAATTTATTCATAAAGACTAAATGTAGTTTTCCACTTTATCTATTTTGGAATCAGTTAGGTATCCTTGTTTTGTTCTCTTTCGAAGTATCTCTTTTTCGTTTGGAGAAAATTTGAGAGAGCTGTCAAAACGAAAATACATATTTCATTATTTCATCAGTTCTAGTCAAACATGTGAGGACAGCCAAGTTGTTTTAAACAAGATTATGACTCAATTGAAAATCGTTAAACAACTTTAATATAATTGTGGTAAGGATTCATTTGGTTCCGAATTTGTTCCCAAAGACCAAATGTAGTTTTCTCCCACATCTATAGACAAAACATTTCAGTCCCCTCACTTTGTTTTCCTTGGAAGTATCTTTTTTCCGTTTTTCAGAAATTTAGAAAAATTAGGAACATGAAATGACTACACGTTTAACCAGTTTCTAGATACACTTGAGAGAACAGCCAAAACTGAGTCTAATGAATTACTTATTCCAAAACGATTGAATAAACTTTAACAACAATAATGATTCATTTGATCCCGAAGACCAAATGAAGTTTTCTCCCTTATCTGTCGTCAAAGCTTTTTGATCTCCTCGCTTTGTTTTCCTTGAAAGTACCTTTTTTCCATTTTTAAGAAATGTAGGAGAACTGGGAACATGAAATGACCACATGTCTCACCAGTTCTAGACCCACATGAGAGGACAGCTAAATTGAAGTCTAATGAATGACTTATTCCAAAACGATTGTACAAACTTTAACATAACAATAATAAGGATTCATTTAGCCCCGAAGACCAAATGTAGTTTTCTCCCTTATCTATAGTCAAAACATTTCAGTCCCCTAGCTTTGTTTTTCTTGGAAGTACCCTTTTTTCCATTTTTGAGAAATTTAGGAGAACTAGAAACATGAAAGGACCACATGTCTCACCAGTTCTAGACACACATGTATAGGACAGCCAAACTGAATCTAATAAAGGACTTATTCCAAAACGATTGTACAAACATAACAATAATAAGGATTCATTTAGTCCCGAAGACCAAATGTAGTTTTCTCCCTTATCTATAGTCAAAACATTTCATTCCCCTACCTTTTTTTCATTGGAAGTACTCTTTTTTCCGTTTCTGATAAATTTAGGAGAACTAGAAACATGAAAGGACCACATGTCTCACCAGTTCTAGACACACATGTATAGGACAGCCAAACTGAATCTAATAAATGACTTATTCCAAAACGATTGTACAAACTTTAACATAACAATAATAAGGATTCATTTAGTCCCGAAGACCAAATGTAGTTTTCTCCCTTATCTATAGTCAAAACATTTCAGTCCCCTAGCTTTGTTTTCCTTGGAAGTACCTTTTTTCCATTTTTGAGAAATTTAGGAAGACTAGGAACATGAAATGACCACTTGTTTTACCATTTCTAGATCCACATGAGAGGACAGCTAAATTGAGTCTAATGAATGACTTATTCCAAAACGATTGTACAAACTTTAACATAACAATCATAATGATTCATTTATCCCCGAAGACCAAATGTAGTTTTCTCCCTTATCTATCTTTAATACATTTTCCTTTTTTTTTTTTTTTTTTTTTTTTTTTTTTTTTTGTTTAAGAAACTGTTTATAAAATTAATTTTTTAAGGACTAAAAAAACTTGTTTAGTCCTGAGGAAAATTAGGAGAACTGGTGAAATATTCACGAGTTTATGTTAGAGAAATATGTGATTTACAATTAAATTCGGTCTAATGAATGTTTAAACACATCCAAAACGATTGTATTTGACATAACAATATAAGATTTATTTGGTCTCGAATGTGTTCTCAAAGACTAAAAAACTTTTTCCCTTATCTATCTTCCAAACAATTGTTTTCCTTGTTTTTCTGTTTAAGGTAATTTAAGAAAACTGGAGAAATAAAATGACCACATGCTTCACCACTTAT
>CM063507.1:51832809-51852809 GCA_032207245.1 Pardosa pseudoannulata | reverse complement strand
AACCTCGATTAACCGAAACTCTTCGTTAACCGAAGTTGGTTTGTTCTTCAATTTATTTCCCTTTCTACTATAATCCAAAATTTTCTTTTTAGAAACATACATTTTTAAAGTTTTCTTTTTTCTAATATTCCTTTTCTATGCAAGCCGTCCTTTCCAAACTACGAATGCAGATTAATATTTTGGAATTCCCTTTTCTACGATTCCTTCTCTCAAGCACAATTCTCGGTATGAGTGTACTCTTCCACACTTTCAAAAATCCCAGTTCTAGACAAAAAAAAAAAAAAACACCCCATTTCGAAATTACAGTCTTTTTTTTCGGAGACACATATCTTTCAGTATTCTAATTACAGGTCTAACTGTGAATATTTTTAAATCTTTCTTTGTTATTAAGTAGGAAAGTTTTTGAATTATTTGCAGCGTACAAAATAATATTAAAAACTTGATATTGTCAAAATTTCATGGACTGAAAAATGGTTAGTCAAAATAGTATATAATAGTATATATAGTAATAGTTGTTATACCATGTAGTATATTGCAAAGTTGAATTTACTAGATTTACTAGATTAAGTATTTTTCTTTCCTTTTTTTAAATATTAACTTTAAATATTAACAATGGTGAGACGCAATTCTCCGTTTAAGCAGAGATTAATCGTGGTTAGACTTTAAAGGACTTTGGTGAAACCGGCCCTTTATACAGTAGAACTTCTATTATCCGAACTTCGATTAACCGAAACTCTCCGTTAACCGAAGTTTGTTTCTTCTTATTTTTTTTTTTTACTTTCTACTATAATCCAAATTTTCCTAGCCGAAAGGTGTCCGATTGGTTAGAGTGCTGGCCTTTAGTACAGGAGTTAGTGAGTTCGAATCCCACAGGGGCATGGATATTCGTAGCCGTTCGGAATTGGCTTTTAAGCTGTAGGTCCCGGTCTCACTAGCCCCTCGTATTGCAAAAAGTAGACCGCAGCACTCCAAACCAAACCAAAAATTCCTCTTTAGAAACATACATTTATAAAGTTTTCATTTTTTCCCCAATTACTTTTGTATACAAGCCGTCCTTCTTAAACTACGAGTGCAGAAAAATATTTTGGAATTCCCTCTTTTAGAATTCCTTCTCTCAAGCATAATTCTCGGTATGAGTGTACTCTTCCCCACTTTAAAACATCCCTGTTCTAAACAAAAACACACCCCATTTTGAAATTTGGAAGGTCATGCTTCCAAGTCCCAGAATAATCGATTGTTATTGCATCAATGATATACTACATGTTAAACTAGATTATTATTGGTGAATTCTAGATTAACCGAAGTAGGTTTGGTCCTAATTACTTCGGATAGTCGAGGTTCTGCTGTATATGACTAAACAGTAATGAAGAAAAACAGGACAATTCAATTTATTTGTCTTCGGTTAGATAAACTTATTTTGGAATTTAAAGGAATTTTAACACATTGTATGCAGGACACGTACTAGTATCTTTTCTGACGATTGATACTTGAGCGCGGGACACATACTAGTACGTTTTACGATTATACAGCGAACACAATAGTATCTTTTTTAATGATACTTAAAAACATACTTGTAAGTTACATTGATACTTGAGTAAAAATACTATTATCTTTTCTACATTACACTTGATAAAAACTTTACTTTTGACGATTATACGATAAAAACTAGTTTTTTTACGATTGACACTTGAGTCAAAATATATAAAATTTTTTACGATTGATACTTAGCGAAACATACTAGTATCTTTTCTGACGATTTTATAATTACGCTCACGTACAATGTTGTGTAACAACATAGTTTGTTCAAAAATAACTATATATACAAGAAAACGAATCCGAATATTTTTGTCTACTACACAGATTCTGGAAAAGTTTACACAAATAAAAACTAGTTTTTACATCAGTCGATGCGGAACCACAGAACGGGAAAAAATTAAAACTATATACTACTATTTCTATTTGCTTGTCATATTTGTGATACTATTATAAATATATCCACCAAAAAATATATTTTTTTGTTTAGAAAAATCTTATGGTTGTTATTTATATATTTCTATTTATATATCTGTTTATATATTTCAATATAAATGAACCACAGAACGGGAAGGTTGATTAAAAAAATCAATTTAGATATAAAATTAATTTTTTATTTGTCCTTGCGAAAATGATATTATATATTTGTATATTTATATATTATATTTATATATTTGTTTACTTGATTATCTATATATTTGTTTATATATTTCAATATAAAATAGGAAAAGTTGGTTAAAAAAATTAAATAATTTTCGGTCTATTAAGATAACTGAATAACTAAATTTACTCGCAAGTCGCCTGCTCCCGGTACAATTCCGCTGCGAAATGTACCAGCACACAATGTGTTAAAATACAGCAATTTCAAAATGCTTCCTGATACTCCACACACTACATAGATTCCTGATACTACATAGATTCTGGAAAAATTTAGACAAATAAAAACTAGTTTTTACATCAGTCCATGCTATTGATGTAAAATTAAATAATTTTCGATCTATTGAGATTTAACAGAATAACTAAATTTACTCTCAAAGCGTCCTCTCCCGGTACAATTCCGCTGCGAAATGTACCAGCACACAATGTTTTAAAATACAGCAATTTCAAAATGCTTCCTGATACTCCACACACTACATAGATTCCTGGTACTACAAAGATTCTTGAAAAATTTAGTCGAACCACAGAACGGGAAGTTTGATTAAAAATTTCATTTAGATTTAAAATTAACTTTTTATTTATGGTTGCGAAAATGATATTATATATATATTTGTATTTATATATTATATTTATACATTTGTTTACTTGTTTATTTATATATTTGTTTATACATTTCAATATAAAATACGAAAAAAATTGGTTAAAAAATGAAATATTTTTTGATTTATTGAAATTTAACTGAATAACTAAATTTATGCGCAAATCTCTCGCTCTCGGTACACTTCCGCTGCGAAATGTACCAGAACACAATGTGTTAAAATACAGTAATTTCAAAATGCTTCCTGATACTCCACACACTACATAGATTCCTGATACTACATAGATTCTGGAAAAATGTAGACAAATAAAAACTAGTTTTTTCATTAGTCGATGCGACTGATGTAAAAATAAATAATTTTCGGTCTATTGAGATTTAACTGAATAACTAAATTTACTCTCAAAACGCTCTCTCCCGGTACAATTCCGCTGAGAAATGTACCAGCACACAATGTGTTAAAATACAGTAATTTCAAAATGCTTCCTGATACTCCACACACTACATAGATTCCTGATACTACATAGATTCTGGAAAAATGTAGACAAATAAAAACTAGTTTTTTCATTAGTCGATGCGACTGATGTAAAAATAAATAATTTTCGGTCTATTGAGATTTAACTGAATAACTAAATTTACTCTCAAAACGCTCTCTCCCGGTACAATTCCGCTGAGAAATGTACCAGCACACAATGTGTTAAAATACAGTAATTTCAAAATGCTTCCTGATACTCCACACACTACATAGATTCCTGATACTACATAGATTCTGGAAAAATGTAGACAAATAAAAACTAGTTTTTTCATTAGTCGATGCGACTGATGTAAAAATAAATAATTTTCGGTCTATTGAGATTTAACTGAATAACTAAATTTACTCTCAAAACGCTCTCTCCCGGTACAATTCCGCTGAGAAATGTACCAGCACACAATGTGTTAAAATACAGTAATTTCAAAATGCTTCCTGATACTCCACACACTACATAGATTCCTGATACTACATAGATTCTGGAAAATTGTAGACAAATAAAAACTAGTTTTTTCATTAGTCGATGCGACTGATGTAAAAATAAATAATTTTCGGTCTATTGAGATTTAACTGAATAACTAAATTTACTCTCAAAACGCTCTCTCCCGGTACAATTCCGCTGAGAAATGTACCAGCACACAATGTGTTAAAATACAGTAATTTCAAAATGCTTCCTGATACTCCACACACTACATAGATTCCTGATACTACATAGATTCTGGAAAAATGTAGACAAATAAAAACTAGTTTTTTCATTAGTCGATGCGACTGATGTAAAAATAAATAATTTTCGGTCTATTGAGATTTAACTGAATAACTAAATTTACTCTCAAAACGCTCTCTCCCGGTACAATTCCGCTGAGAAATGTACCAGCACACAATGTGTTAAAATACAGTAATTTCAAAATGCTTCCTGATACTCCACACACTACATAGATTCCTGATACTACATAGATTCTGGAAAAATGTAGACAAATAAAAACTAGTTTTTTCATTAGTCGATGCGACTGATGTAAAAATAAATAATTTTCGGTCTATTGAGATTTAACTGAATAACTAAATTTACTCTCAAAACGCTCTCTCCCGGTACAATTCCGCTGAGAAATGTACCAGCACACAATGTGTTAAAATACAGTAATTTCAAAATGCTTCCTGATACTCCACACACTACATAGATTCCTGATACTACATAGATTCTGGAAAAATGTAGACAAATAAAAACTAGTTTTTTTTCATTAGTCGATGCGACTGATGTAAAAAATAAATTAATTTTCGGTCTATTGAGATTTTATCTGAATAACTAAATTTACTCTCAAAACGCTCTCTCCCGGTACAATTCCGCTGAGAAATGTACCAGCACACAATGTGTTAAAATACAGTAATTTCAAAATGCTTCCTGATACTCCACACACTACATAGATTCCTGATACTACATAGATTCTGGAAAAAATGTAGACAAATAAAAAACTAGTTTTTTCATTAGTCGATGCGACTGATGTAAAAAATAAATAATTTTTCGGTCTATTGAGATTTAACTGAATAACTAAATTTACTCTCAAAACGCCCTCTCCCGGTACAATTCCGCTGAGAAATGTACCAGCACACAATGTGTTAAAATACAGTAATTTCAAAATGCTTCCTGATACTCCAACACACTACATAGATTCCTGATACTACATAGATTCTGGAAAAATGTAGACAAATAAAAACTAGTTTTTTCATTAGTCGATGCGACTGATGTAAAAAATAAATAATTTTCGGTCTATTGAGATTTAACTGAATAACTAAATTTACTCTCAAAACGCTCTCTTCCCGGTACAATCCCGCTGAGAAATGTACCAGCACACAATGTGTTAAAATACAGTAATTTCAAAATGCTTCCTGATACTCCACACACTACATAGATTCCTGATACTACATAGATTCTGGAAAAATGTAGACAAATAAAAACTAGTTTTTTTCATTAGTCGATGCGACTGATGTAAAAATAAATAATTTTCGGTCTATTTGAGATTTTAACTGAATAACTAAATTTACTCTCAAAAACGCTCTCTCCCGGTACAATTCCGCTGAGAAATGTACCAGCACACAATGTGTTAAAATACAGTAATTTCAAAATGCTTCCTGATACTCCACACACTACATAGATTCCTGATACTACATAGATTCTGGAAAAATGTAGACAAATAAAAACTAGTTTTTTCATTAGTCGATGCGACTGATGTAAAAATAAATAATTTTCGGTCTATTGAGATTTAACTGAATAACTAAATTTACTCTCAAAACGCTCTCTCTCCCGTACAATTCCGCTGAGAATGTACCAGCACACAATGTGTTAAAATACAGTAATTTCAAAATGCTTCCTGATACTCCACACACTACATAGATTCCTGATACTACATAGATTCTGGAAAAATGTAGACAAATAAAAACTAGTTTTTTCATTAGTCGATGCGACTGATGTAACAATAAATAATTTTCGGTCTATTGAGATTTAACTGAATAACTAAATTTACTCTCAAAACGCTCTCTCCCGGTACAATTCCGCTGAGAAATGTACCAGCACACAATGTGTTAAAATACAGTAATTTCAAAATGCTTCCTACAAAGATTCTTAAAATTTTAGTCGAACCACAGCACGGGAAGTTTTGATTAAAAATTTCCATTTAGATTATAAAATTAACTTTTTATATAGGGGGTTTCGAAAATGATATTATATATATATTTGTATTTATATATTATATTTATACATTTGTTTACTTGTTTATTTATATATTCTGTTTATAACATTTCAATGATACTACATAGATTCTGGAAAAATTTAGACAAATAAAAACTAGTTTTTTCATTAGTCGATGCGACTGATGTAAAAATAAATAATTTTAGATCTTTTGAGATTTAACTGAATAACTAAATTTACTCTCAAAACGCTCTCTCCCGGTACAATTCCGCTGAGAAATGTACCAGCACACAATGTGTTAAAATACAGTAATTTCAAAATGCTTCCTGATACTCCACACACTACATAGATTCCTGATACTACATAGATTCTGGAAAAATGTAGACAAATAAAAACTAGTTTTTTCATTAGTCGATGCGACTGATGTAAAAATAAATAATTTTCGGTCTATTGAGATGTAACTGAATAACTAAATTGACGCACAAAAATCCAGCTCCCGGTACAATTCCGCTGAGAAATGTACCAGCACACAATGTGTTAAAATACAGTAATTTCAAAATGCTTCCTGATACTCCACACACTACATAGATTCCTGATACTACATAGATTCTGGAAAAATGTAGACAAATAAAAACTAGTTTTTTTCATTAGTCGATGCGACTGATGTAAATAAATAATTTTCGGTCTATTGAGATTTAACTGAATAACTAAATTTTACTCTCAAAAACGCTCTCTCCCGGTACAATTCCGCTGAGAAATGTACCAGCACACAATGTGTTAAAATACAGTAATTTCAAAATGCTTCCTGATACTCCACACACACTACATAAGATTCCTGATACTACATAGATTCTGGAAAAATGTAGACAAATAAACACTAGTTTTTTCATTAGTCGATGCGACTGATGTAAAAAAAAAAATAATTTTCGGTCTATTGAGATTTAACTGAATAACTAAATTTAAGTTTAAAACTCCCTCCACCGGTACAATTTCACTCAGAAATGTACCCGCACACAATGTGTTAAAATATACAGTAATTTCAAAATGCTTCCTGATACTCCACACACTACATAGATTCCTGATACTACATAGATTCTGGAAAAATGTAGACAAATAAAAACTAGTTTTTTCATTAGTCGATGCGACTGATGTAAAAATAAATAATTTTCGGTCTATTGAGATTTAAACTGAATAACTAAATTTACTCTCAAAACGCTCTCTCCCGGTACAATTCCGCTGAGAAATGTACCAGCACACAATGTGTTAAAATACAGTAATTTCAAAATGCTTCCTGATACTCCACACACTACATAGATTCCTGATACCTACATAGATTCTGGAAAAATGTAGACAAATAAAAACTAGTTTTTTCATTAGTCGATGCGACTGATGTAAAAATAAATAATTTTCGGTCTATTGAGATTTAACTGAATAACTAAAATTTACTCTCAAAACGCTCTCTCCCGGTACAATTCCGCTGAGAAATGTACCAGCACACAATGTGTTAAAATACAGTAATTTCAAAATGCTTCCTGATACTCCACACACTACATAGATTCCTGATACTACATAGATTCTGGAAAAATGTAGACAAATAAAAACTAGTTTTTTCATTAGTCGATGCGACTGATGTAAAAATAAATAATTTTCGGTCTATTGAGATTTAACTGAATAACTAAATTTACTCTCAAAACGCTCTCTCCCGGTACAATTCCGCTGAGAAATGTACCAGCACACAATGTGTTAAAATACAGTAATTTCAAAATGCTTCCTGATACTCCACACACTACATAGATTCCTGATACTACATAGATTCTGGAAAAATGTAGACAAATAAAAACTAGTTTTTTCATTAGTCGATGCGACTGATGTAAAAATAAATAATTTTCGGTCTATTGAGATTTAACTGAATAACTAAATTTACTCTCAAAACGCTCTCCGTCCCGTACAATTCCGCTGAGAAATGTACCAGCACACAATGTGTTAAAATACAGTAATTTCAAAATGCTTCCTGATACTCCACACACTACATAGATTCCTGATACTACATAGATTCTGGAAAAATGTAGACAAATAAAAACTAGTTTTTTCATTAGTCGATGCGACTGATGTAAAAATAAATAATTTTCGGTCTATTGAGATTTAACTGAATAACTAAATTTACTCTCAAAACGCTCTCTCCCGGTACAATTCCGCTGAGAAATGTACCAGCACACAATGTGTTAAAATACAGTAATTTCAAAATGCTTCCTGATACTCCACACACTACATAGATTCCTGATACTACATAGATTCTGGAAAAAATGTAGACAAATAAAAACTAGTTTTTTCATTAGTCGATGCGACTGATGTAAAAATAAATAATTTTCGGTCTATTGAGATGTAACTGAATAACTAAATTGACGCACAAAAATCCAGCTCCCGGTACAATTCCGCTGAGAAATGTACCAGCACACAATATGTTTAAAATACAGTAATTTCAAAATGCTTCCTGATACTCCACACACTACATAGATTCCTGATACTACATAGATTCTGGAAAATTGTAGACAAATAAAAACTAGTTTTTTCATTAGTCGATGCGACTGATGTAAAAATAAATAATTTTCGGTCTATTGAGATTTAACTGAATAACTAAATTTACTCTCAAAACGCTCTCTCCCGGTACAATTCCGCTGAGAAATGTACCAGCACACAATGTGTTAAAATACAGTAATTTCAAAATGCTTCCTGATACTCCACACACTACATAGATTCCTGATACTACATAGATTCTGGAAAAATGTAGACAAATAAAAACTAGTTTTTTCATTAGTCGATGCGACTGATGTAAAAATAAATAATTTTCGGTCTATTGAGATTTAACTGAATAACTAAATTTACTCTCAAAACACCCACTCCCGGTACAATTCCGCTGAGAAATGTTACCAGCACACAATGTGTTAAAATACAGTAATTTCAAAATGCTTCCTGATACTCCACACACTACATAGATTCCTGATACTACATAGATTCTGGAAAAATGTAGACAAATAAAAACTAGTTTTTTCATTAGTCGATGCGACTGATGTAAAAATAAATAATTTTTCGGTCTATTGAGATTTAACTGAATAACTAAATTTACTCTCAAAACGCTCTCTCCCGGTACAATTCCGCTGTGAAATGTACCAGCACACAATGTGTTAAAATACAGTAAATTCAAAATGCTTCCTGATACTCCACACACTACATAGATTCCTGATACTACATAGATTCTGGAAAAATGTAGACAAATAAAAACTAGTTTTTTCATTAGTCGATGCGACTGATGTAAAAATAAATAATTTTCGGTCTATTGAGATTTAACTGAATAACTAAATTTACTCTCAAAACGCTCTCTCCCGGTACAATTCCGCTGAGAAATGTACCAGCACACAATGTGTTAAAATACAGTAATTTCAAAATGCTTCCTGATACTCCACACACTACATAGATTCCTGATACTACATAGATTCTGGAAAAATGTAGACAAATAAAAAACTAGCTTTTACATCAGTCGATGCGACTGATGTAAAATAAACAATTTTCGGTCTATTGAGATTTAACTGAATAACTAAATTTACTCCCAAAACGCTCTCTCCGTACAATTCCGCTGAGAAATGTACCAGCACACATGTGTTAAAATACAGTAATTTCAAAATGCTTCCTGATACTCCACACACTACATAGATTCCTGATACTACATAGATTCTGGAAAAATGTAGACAAATAAAAACTAGTTTTTTTCATTAGTCGATGCGACTGATGTAAAAATAAATAATTTTCGGTCTATTGAGATTTAACTGAATAACTAAATTTACTCTCAAAACGCTCTCTCCCGGTACAATTCCGCTGAGAAATGTACCAGCACACAATGTGTTAAAATACAGTAATTTCAAAATGCTTCCTGATACTCCACACACTACATAGATTCCTGATACTACATAGATTCTGGAAAAATGTAGACAAATAAAAACTAGTTTTTTCATTAGCGATGCGACTGATGTAAAAATAAATAATTTTCGGTCTATTGAGATTTAACTGAATAACTAAATTTACTCTCAAAAACGCTCTCTCGCCGGTACAAATTCCGCTGAGAAATTGTACCAGCACACAATGTGTTTAAAATACAGTAATTTCAAAATGCTTCCTGATACTCCACACACTACATAGATTCCTGATATTACATAGATTCTGGAAAAATGTAGACAAATAAAAACTAGTTTTTTCATTAGTCGATGCGACTGATGTAAAATAAATAATTTTCGGTCTATTGAGATTAACTGAATAACTAAATTTACTCTCAAAACGCTCTCCTCCCGGTACAATTCCGCTGAGAAATGTACCAGCACACAATGTGTTAAAATACAGTAATTTCAAAATGCTTCCTGATACTCCACACACTACATAGATTCCTGATACTACATAGATTCTGGAAAAATGTAGACAAATAAAAACTAGTTTTTTCATTAGTCGATGCGACTGATGTAAAATTAAATAGTTTTTGATCTATTGAGATTTAACTGAATAACTAAATTTACTCTCAAAACGCTCTCTCCCGGTACAATTCCGCTGAGAAATGTACCAGCACACAATGTGTTAAAATACAGTAATTTCAAAATGCTTCCTGATACTCCACACACTACATAGATTCCTGATACTACATAGATTCTGGAAAAATGTAGACAAATAAAAACTAGTTTTTTCATTAGTCGATGCGACTGATGTAAAAATAAATAATTTTCGGTCTATTGAGATTTAAACTGAATAACTAAGTTTACTCTCAAAACGCTCTCTCCCGGTACAATTCCGCTGAGAAATGTACCAGCACACAATGTGTTAAAATACAGTAATTTCAAAATGCTTCCTGATACTCCACACACTACATAGATTCCTGATACTACATAGATTCTGGAAAAATGTAGACAAATAAAAACTAGTTTTTTCATTAGTCGATGCGACTGATGTAAAAATAAATAATTTTTCGGTCTATTGAGATTTAACTGAATAACTAAATTTACTCTCAAAACGCTCTCTCCCGGTACAATTCCGCTGAGAAATGTACCAGCACACAATGTTTAAAATACAGTAATTTTAAAATGCTTCCTGATACTCCACACACTACATAGATTCCTGATACTACATAGATTCTGGAAAAATGTAGACAAATAAAAACTAGTTTTTTCATTAGTCGATGCGACTGATGTAAAAATAAATAATTTTCGGTCTATTGAGATTTAACTGAATAACTAAATTTACTCTCAAAACGCTCTCTCCCGGTACAATTCCGCTGAGAAATGTACCAGCACACAATGTGTTAAAATACAGTACTTTCAAAATGCTTCCTGATACTCCACACACTACATAGATTCCTGATACTACATAGATTCTGGAAAAATTTAGACAAATAAAAACTAGTTTTTACATCAGTCCATGCTATTGATGTAAAATTAAATAATTTTCGATCTATTGAGATTTAACAGAATAACTAAATTTACTCTCAAAGCGTCCTCTCCCGGTACAATTCCGCTGCGAAATGTACCAGCACACAATGTGTTAAAATACAGCAATTTCAAAATGCTTCCTGATACTCCACACACTACATAGATTCCTGATACTACATAGATTCTGGAAAAATGTAGACAAATAAAAACTAGTTTTTACATCAGTCGATGCTACTGATGTAAAATTAAATAATTTTCGATCTATTGAGATTTAACAGAATAACTAAATTTACTCTCAAAGCGTCCTCTCCCGGTACAATTCCGCTGCGAAATGTACCAGCACACAATGTTTTAAAATACAGCAATTTCAAAATGCTTCCTGATACTTCACACACTACATAGATTCCTGATACTACATAGATTCTGGAAAAATTTAGACAAATAAAAACTAGTTTTTACATCAGTCCATGCTACTGATGTAAAAATAAATAATTTTTCGGTCTATTGAGATTTAACTGAATAACTAATTTACTCTCAAAACGCTCTCTCCCGGTACAATTCCGCTGAGAAATGTACCAGCACACAATGTGTTAAAATACAGCAATTTCAAAATGCTTCCTGATACTCCACACACTACATAGATTCCTGATACTACATAGATTCTGGAAAAATGTAGACAAAATAAAAACTAGTTTTTTCATTAGTCGATGCGACTGATGTAAAAATAAATAATTTTCGGTCTATTGAAATTTAACTGATTATCTAAATTTAATCTCAAAACGCCTGCTCCCGGTACAATTCCGCTGAGAAATGTACCAGCACACAATGTGTTAAAATACAGTAATTTCAAAATGCTTCCTGATACTCCACACACTACATAGATTCCTGATACTACATAGATTCTGGAAAAATGTAGACAAATAAAAACTAGTTTTTTCATTAGTCGATGCGACTGATGTAAAAATAAATAATTTTCGGTCTATTTGAGATTTAACTGAATAACTAAATTTACTCTCAAAAACGCTCTCTCCCGGTACAATTCCGCTGAAATGTACCAGCACACAATGTGTTAAAATACAGTAATTTCAAAATGCTTCCTGATACTCCACACACTACATAGATTCCTGGATACTACATAGATTCTGGAAAAATGTAGACAAATAAAAACTAGTTTTTTTCATTAGTCGATGCGACTGATGTAAAAAATAAATAATTTTCGATCTATTGAGATTTAACTGAATAACTAAATTTACTAGCTAAACGCCCGCTCCCGGTACAATTCCGCTGAGAAATGTACCAGCACACAATGTGTTAAGATACAGTAATTTCAAATTGCTTCCTGATACTCCACACACTACATAGATTCCTGATACTACATAGATTCTGGAAAAATGTAGACAAATAAAAACTAGTTTTTTCATTAGTCGATGCGACTGATGTAAAAAATGAAATAATTTTCGGTCTATTGAGATTTAACTGAATAACTAAATTTACTCTCAAATGTCCGGTCCCGGTACAATTCCGCTGAGAAATGTACCAGCACACAATGTGTTAAAATACAGTAATTTCAAAATGCTTCCTGATACTCCACACACTACATAGATTCCTGATACTACATAGATTCTGGAAAAATGTAGACAAATAAAAACTATTTTTTTTTCATTAGTCGATGCGACTGATGTAAAAATAAATAATTTTCGGTCTATTGAGATTTAACTGAATAACTAAATTTACTCTCAAAACGCTCTCTCCCGGTACAATTCCGCTGAGAAATGTACCAGCACACAATGTGTTAAAATACAGTAATTTCAAAATGCTTCCTGATACTCCACACACTACATAGATTCCTGATACTACATAGATTCTGGAAAAATGTAGACAAATAAAAACTAGTTTTTTCATTAGTCGATGCGACTGATGTAAAAATAAATAATTTTCGGTCTATTGAGATTTAACTGAATAACTAAATTTACTCTCAAAATTGCCTCTCCCGGTACAATTCCGCTGAGAAATGTACCAGCACACAATGTGTTAAAATACAGTAATTTCAAAATGCTTCCTGATACTCCACACACTACATAGATTCCTGATACTACATAGATTCTGGAAAAATGTAGACAAATAAAAACTAGTTTTTTCATTAGTCGATGCGACTGATGTAAAAATAAATAATTTTCGGTCTATTGAGATTTAACTGAATAACTAAATTTACTCTCAAAACGCTCTCTCCCGGTACAATTCCGCTGAGAAATGTACCAGCACACAATGTGTTTAAAATACAGTAATTTCAAAATGCTTCCTGATACTCCACACACTACATAGATTCCTGATACTACATAGATTCTGGAAAAATGTAGACAAATAAAAACTAGTTTTTTCATTAGTCGATGCGACTGATGTAAAAATAAATAATTTTCGGTCTATTGAGATTTAACTGAATAACTAAATTTACTCTCAAAACGCTCTCTCCCCGGTACAATTCCGCTGAGAAATGTACCAGCACACAATGTGTTAAAATACAGTAATTTCAAAATGCTTCCTGATACTCCACACACTACATAGATTCCTGATACTACATAGATTCTGGAAAAATTTAGACAAATAAAAACTAGTTTTTACATCAGTCGATGCGACTGATGTAAAATTAAATAATTTTCGATCTATTGAGATTTAACTGAATAACTAAATTTACTCTTAAAACGTCCGTTCCCGGTACAATTCCGCTGCGAAATGTACCCGCACACAATGTGTTAAAATACAGTAATTTCAAAATGCTTCCTGATACTCCACACACTACATAGATTCCTGATACTACATAGATTCTGGAAAAATGTAGACAAATAAAAACTAGTTTTTTTCATTAGTCGATGCGACTGATGTAAAAATAAATAATTTTCGGTCTATTGAGATTTAACTGAATAACTAAATTTACTCTCAAAACGCCCTCTCCCGGTACAATTCCGCTGAGAAATGTACCAGCACACAATGTGTTAAAATACAGTAATTTCAAAATGCTTCCTGATACTCCACACACTACATAGATTCCTGATACTACATAGATTCTGGAAAAATGTAGACAAATAAAAACTAGTTTTTTCATTAGTCGATGCGACTGATGTAACAATAAATAATTTTCGGTCTATTGAGATTTAACTGAATAACTAAATTTACTCTCAAAACGCTCTCTCCCGGTACAATTCCGCTGAGAAATGTACCAGCACACAATGTGTTAAAATACAGTAATTTCAAAATGCTTCCTGATACTCCACACACTACATAGATTCCTGATACTACATAGATTCTGGAAAAAATTTAGACAAAAAAACTAGTTTTTACATCAGTCGATGCGACTGATGTAAATTTAAATAATTTTCGGTCTATTGAGATTTAACTGAATAACTAAATTGACACGCAAAACGCCCGCTCCCGGTACAATTCCGCTGCGAAATGTACCAGCACACAATGTGTTAAAATACAGTAATTTCAAAATGCTTCCTGATACTCCACACACTACATAGATTCCTGATACTACATAGATTCTGGAAAAATGTAGACAAATAAAAACTAGTTTTTTCATTAGTCGATGCGACTGATGTAAAAAAAATAATTTTCGGTCTATTGAGATTTAACTGAATAACTAAATTTACTCTCAAAACGCTCTCTCCCGGTACAATTCCGCTGAGAAATGTACCAGCACACAATGTGTTAAAATACAGTACTTTCAAAATGCTTCCTGATACTCCACACACTACATAGATTCCTGATACTACATAGATTCTGGAAAAATTTAGACAAATAAAAACTAGTTTTTACATCAGTCCATGCTATTGATGTAAAATTAAATAATTTTCGGTCTATTGAGATTTAACTGAATAACTAAATTTACTCTCAAAACGCTCTCTCCCGGTACAATTCCGCTGAGAAATGTACCAGCACACAATGTGTTAAAATACAGTAATTTCAAAATGCTTCCTGATACTCCACACACTACATAGATTCCTGATACTACATAGATTCTGGAAAAATGTAGACAAATAAAAACTAGAATTTACAACAGTCGATGCGGCTGGTGTAAAATCAAATAATTTTCAATCTGTTGAGATTTAACTGAATAACTAAAATTTACTCTCAAAACGCTCTCTCCCGGTACAATTCCGCTGAGAAATGTACCAGCACACAATGTGTTAAAATACAGTAATTTCAAAATGCTTCCTGATACTCCACACACTACATAGATTCCTGATACTACATAGATTCTGGAAAAATGTAGACAAATAAAAACTAGTTTTTTCATTAGTCGATGCGACTGATGTAACAATAAATAATTTTCGGTCTATTGAGATTTAACTGAATAACTAAATTTACTCTCAAAAAGTCCTCTTCCGGTACAATTGTACTGCGAAATGTACCAGCACACAATGTGTTAAAATACAGCACTTTCAAAATGCTTCCTGATACTCCACACACTACATAGATTCCTGATACTACATAGATTCTGGAAAAATAGACAAATAAAAACTAGTTTTTTACATTAGTCGATGCGACTGATGTAAAAATAAATAATTTTCTATCTATTGAGATTTAACTGAATAACTAAGTTTACGCTGAAAACGCTGTCTCCCGGTACAATTCCGCTGCGAAATGTACCAGCACACAATGTGTTAAAATACAGCAATTTCAAAATGCTTCCTGACACTCTACACACTACATAGATTTCTGATACTACATAGATTCTGGAAAAATTTAGACAAATAAAAACTAGTTTTTACAAATACGATGCGGAACGACAGAACGGGAAGGTTGATTAAAAAAATTCATTTAGACTTAAAATTAGCTTTTTATTTATCGTTGCGAAATGATATTATATATATATATATGTATATATATATATATTTGTATTTATATATTATATTTATACATTTGTTTATTTTTTTATTTATATATTTGCTTATACATTTCAATATAAAAAACGAAAAGTTGGTTAAAAAATGAAATAATTTTCTATTTATTGAAATTTAACTGAAAAACTAAATTTACGCCTAAATCGCCCGCTGCCAGTACAATTCCGGTGCGAAATGTACTCGCACACAATGTGTTAAAATACAGCAGTTTCAAAATGCTTCTTGATACTCCACACACTACATAGATTCCTGATACTACATAGATTCTGGAAAAATTTAGACAAATAAAAACTAGTTTATACAACAGTCGATGCGGCTGATGTAAAATTAAATAATTTTCGATCTATTGACATTTAACTGAATAACTACATTTACGCGTAAAACGCCTGATCCCGGTACAATTCCGCTGCGAAATGTACCAGCACACAATGTGTTAAAATACAGCAATTTCAAAATGCTTCCTGATACTCTACACACTACATAGATACCTGGTACTACAGAGATTCTGGAAAAATTTAGACAAAAAAACTAGTTTTTACATCAGTCGATGTGATTGGTGTAAAATTAAATAATTTTTGATCTATTGAGGTTTAACAGAATAACTAAATTTACTCTCAAAGCGTCCTCTCCCGGTACAATTCCGCTGCGAAATGTACCAGCACACAATGTTTTAAAATACAGCAATTTCAAAATGCTTCCTGATACTTCACACACTACATAGATTCCTGATACTACATAGATTCTGGAAAAATTTAGACAAATAAAAACTAGTTTTTACATCAGTCCATGCTACTGATGTAAAATTAAATAATTTTCGATCTATTGAGATTTAACAGAATAACTAAATTTACTCTCAAAGCGTCCTCTCCCGGTACAATTCCGCTGAGAAATGTACCCGCACACAATGCGTTAAAAGACAGAATTTCAAAATGCTTCTTGATACTCCACACACTACATAGATTCCTGATACTACATAGATTCTGGAAAAATGTAGACAAATAAAAACTAGAATTTACAACAGTCGATGCGGCTGGTGTAAAATCAAATAATTTTCAATCTGTTGAGATTTAACTGAATAACTAAATTTACGTGCAAAACGCTCTCTCCCGGTACAATTTCGCTGCGAAATGTACCCGCACACAATGTGTTAAAAGAAGAAAGAAAGAAGAAGTGTAAAAGAATAAGTGTTAAAGAATAAGTAAAAGAAGAAGTGTTAAAAGAAGATCAAGAAGAAAATTTAGACAAAAAAAACTAGTTTTTACAACAGTCGATGCGGCTGATGTAAAATTAAATAATTTTCGATCTACTGACATTTAACAGAATAACTAAATTTATGCGCAAAATGCCCTCTCCCGGTACAATTCCGCTGCGAAATGTACCCGCACACAATGTGTTAAAAGAGGTTTCACAAAGAATTCCTGGATAGTCTTCTTCCTGATATACCACTACTTAATAATCAAAACTCTGCTTCAAAATTCCTTTTTCTGTCAGGTTAAAAAAAAGGTGTATTTTCGCACCTGAAAGATGGTTTCAATGCCATGATGTTAAGGACAGCTTCAAAGGCATCCTTAACACGTTAACAGGTTGGACAATTAACGCTTTCCTTAAAAACCGTTAGCATTTGGACGGATGCCTACCTGCAAGAAAAAAAGCACTTCCATGATGCAACAGATATTTTTTACTGCCCACGTTTTGCGGGCTTTAGGGAACATTAATAACTGCAGCTCATTCTGGAATGTTCCCGCGCAATCGCATCTTTAGAGGTCGAACTTCTAATTAAAGTATCTGACAGGGCTTCAGAGGATTTTCGTTGAAAAATCCCAAATTTCTTTTACCAGTTTGTTTTAGAAGTAGTATAGTAGGTTACCCTTATATGTTTTACCTTTGTCTGTAGGTTGCATTAATCGCCGTATAGCGAAGAATTGAGCATAGCGTTACAAGCCAACCATTTTATTGTGTTTCTGATCTTTAAAACAGAAGATACGTTTAAATCAACCAAGAGCAGATAGCAATTATTTTAATTCTGAAAATTCCTTGATTCTCGTTTTTACTTTCTTGGATACGTACACTAGTGTGTAAAATTCCTGGAAAGTGAAGATATCACTCTAAGGGATCGACCAGCTTATTCCCTTGATTTAAATCCCATTGAACATATGGGGTATGCTTTGGGGAGAAAATGCATTGCAGCACGCTTACATCCTCCGGAACACCCAACAACTCAAACAGATTCTGATTGCGGAATGGGCACTCCTACCGCAAGAAATATTGGACCAGCTGGTTCTGAGTATACGGAGACGGTACAAAACAACCATTGCAGTTAGGGGAGGGCATATCAGATAAAGAACATCTGTTTGTTTTTCTTCCTCTTGGATAGACATAAAGCTTTTTTTTGTTTGATTGTATACCATATGCATTGTATTCCTTTTTCAGCACGGATGCTTTCGTCATCCTTTAAGTACATAATACTCTCCCTCATTTCTGAATTTCATGTCTCCCAGATGATTTCTAGTGGAGTTATGGCAAAAACCCACATGTTGCTTCAGTTTTGCACACCAATGTAGTTTCCAAAATTCGTGTTTACGCGCAACTACCGGTTTTTTACTCAAATCTGTAATAGCGGAGTGCAACTTAATACAGAGCTGAAAATAATTACAAAGCCGATAGAAAAATTTAAAAAAGTCAAAAAGCAATGGAATTGTTGATAATGCAAATTCTGTTTTCATTTGCATCATCAACATTGTAATAATACGCATAAACTTGTTTTAGAACTGTGTACGTAAGAGAACATCTAGAAAAGAAAGGATAAAAATTTGAGGTGGTTGATTGCTTCATCTATTTACGATCTGAGGTAAACAACAAAAATGATGTTATGACAGAGATCCACAAGAGAGTCATAATAGCAAAAAAATGTTTTTATAGCCTACGAAAATATACAAAATCAAAATTAATAAAAAGGAAAACTAAAATTTTACTTTACAAATGTGAAACCTGGGCAACAACTTTGTCAGATGGAAAGATACTGGCAACCTTTGAAAGAAAAATCTTTAGAAGTATATTTGGAGGAGTACAAAAAGAAATAATATATATGGCTCAAGAGATCAAGTTTAGAACTATATAATTTATATAATGAACCTGACATAATAAATTTCTTCAAATTACAAGAAACAAAGTGAGCAGACCATCTAATCACAATAGACAATGACCAAACAACTAAAAGGGTCTTCTATGCAAAACCAACAGAAACGAAGTTGAAGAAGACTCAACCTGAGATGGACAGACTGCCTGAAGAAAAACCTTCAGGTACTTAAAGTAAAAAATTGGAAGAATTTAGCCTCCAGAAAGATGTCTTGGAAAAAGCTTATTGAGAAGGCCAGGGCCCATCCTGGGCTGATATACCACTGGAGAAGAAGAAGAAACTTGGTTTAGAAAAACAGAAGGGAGAGCATAAATGTGCTAATTTCTTACCACCAGTGTAAAACAACTTGAAAAAAATTATAAATCCAATGGTTCTAACCTTATTTGAAATAAGGCTAGACTTGAGAAAGCTGGTAGCCTTGAACATTTAGGTAAATGTAAAAGTGTTACGTGCATTCATTTTGTATTTCACGTGTTTAATACAATTCCAAGTGGAAAAATGTTATCC
>CM063507.1:51825309-51827809 GCA_032207245.1 Pardosa pseudoannulata | reverse complement strand
GAGAATTCTGATGAGTTTAAGTGACCTAGTGACATTAATACAGTTTTTGTGCTTGAATGGAATACAGAAAACTGTTAAAAATGAATTGATATATGCTGTATTTTGTATTGTTTTTTTTTCTGAGTAGAATTTACTGAGTACTTACTGTGTTTATATTTTTATACAAATATATGTATATTATGTTTGTTAATGTATATATTCATATAATTTATGTATAAATATTTTAACGCATTAATAGAATAAAACTGAAGTCTAAAATATATTTCTGTAATTTTTGAATAAAATTACAATTTTTTATGCAATACCTTTGTTTCTAATTTTATTTGGGTAACCCTTGGAAAATTAACTATGTTTCTGTTTTCATTTTGGTAACCTTTGATTAAATACATTTGTTTCTGTTTTCATTGTGGTAACTGTCATGAATTACCGTTGTTTTTGTTTTTATTATGGTAACTGTAAAATTCTTTTTTTCTGTTCCGTTGTGAAACGGTGAAATATTTGTGTCTATTTTGTCTTTTTGGTATTTGGAGGAAATACCTTTTTTCTAATTTTATGTGGTAAGACTTTGGAAATTAACTATGTTTCTGTTTTCATTGTGGTAATCTTTAATTACATACCGTTGTTTTTGTTTTTATTATGGTAACTGTAGTGAATTACCTTTGTTTTTGTTTTCATTAGGTAACCTATGAAATTCTTTTTTTTCTGTTTTCATTGTGGTAACCTTTGGTGAAATACTTATGTTTCTGTTTCCTTGTGGTAACATTTGAAGAAATACCTTTTTTTCTAATTTCATTGTGGTAACCTTTGGAGAATTAACTATGTTTCTGTTTTCATTTTGGTAATCTTTAATTACATACCTTTGTTTCTGTTTTCATTATGGTACTTTTAGTGAATTACCTTTGTTTTTGTTTTCATTATGGTAACCTTTGATGAAATTCTTTTTTTTTCTGTTTCCGTTGTGGTAACCTTTGGTGAAATATTTATGTTTCTCTTGTCCTTGTGGTAACTTTGGAGGAAATACCTTTGTTTCTAATTTTATTTGGGTAACCCTTGGAAAATTAACTATGTTTCTGTTTTCATTTTGGTAACCTTTGATTAAATACATTTGTTTCTGTTTTCATTGTGGTAACTGTCATGAATTACCGTTGTTTTTGTTTTTATTATGGTAACCTTTGATGAAATTCTTTTTTTTCTGTTTCCGTTGTGATAACCTTTGGTGAAATATTTGTGTTTCTCTTGTCCTTGTGGTAACTTTGGAGGAAATACCTTTTTCTCTAATTTCATTATGGTAAACTTTGGAGAATTAACTATGTTTCTGTTTTCATTTTGGTAATCTTTGATTACATACCTTTGTTTCTGTTTTCATTATGGTACTTTTCGTGAATTACCTTTGTTTTTGTTTTCATTATGGTAACCTTTGATGAAATTCTTTTTTTTCTGTTTCCGTTGTGATAACCTTTGGTGAAATATTTGTGTTTCTCTTGTCCTTGTGGTAACTTTGGAGGAAATACCTTTTTCTCTAATTTCATTATGGTAAACTTTGGAGAATTAACTATGTTTCTGTTTTCATTTTGGTAATCTTTGATTACATACCTTTGTTTCTGTTTTCATTATGGTACTTTTCGTGAATTACCTTTGTTTTTGTTTTCATTATGGTAACCTTTGATGAAATTCTTTTTTTTTCTGTTTCCGTTGTGGTAACCTTTGGTGAAATATTTATGTTTCTCTTGTCCTTGTGGTAACTTTGGAGGAAATACCTTTTTTTTCTAATTTTATTATGGTAAACTTTGGAGAATTAACTATGTTTCTGTTTTCATTTTGGTAACCCTTGATTAAATACCTTTGTTTCTAATTTAATTGTTATAGCCTTCGGAGAATTAACTATGTTTCTGTTTTCATTTTGGTAACCTTTGATTACATACCTTAGTTTCTGTTTTCATTATGGTAACTTTCGTGAATTACCTTTGTTTTTGTTTTCATTGTGGTAACCTTTGATGAAATCTTTTTTTTTTCTGTTTTCATTGTGATAACTTTTGGTGAAATACCTTTGTTTCTGTTTTCATTGGGGTAACTTTTGGTGAAATACTTATGTTTCTGTTTTCCTTGTAAGTTTTAGGGAAATACCTTTTATTCTAATTTCATTGTAGTAACCTTTGGAGAAATAACTATGTTTCTGTTTTGAATTTGGAAACCTTTGATGAAATACCTTTGTTTCTAATTTTATTGTGATAGCCTTTGGAGAATTAATTATATCATTTTGGTAATTCATTTGGTTATTTTTTATCTTATCATTTTGGTAACTTTTGATAAAACACTTTTATTTATGTTTTCATTATGGTAACTTTCGTAAATTACCTTTTTTTTTTTTTTTCATTGTGGTAACCTTTGGTGAAATATCTTTGTTTCTGTTTTCATTGTGGTAACATTTGCTAAAATACTCATGATCTGTAGTCCTTGTGGTAACCTTTGGGAAATACCTTTGTTTCTAATTTCATTGTGG
>CM063507.1:51792809-51812809 GCA_032207245.1 Pardosa pseudoannulata | reverse complement strand
TAATTTGTCATTCTGATGGATATATTAAGACTTTTTACATGACTTTAAATAATTTCATAATTTTAAAATTTTCTCTCTTAATTTATGCTATCGTTATTTTGTAATTTCATACCTTTTAATTATTTTTCCGAATATTTAACCATGTCAAATAGATTTTTAGATATATATTTCTTTTATACCTACGTTCGTTCAAAATAGAGTGTCTTCAGAATTCTTTGAGTGAACTCAGAAAGATGAATTAAATGCTAATATAGAGGGTAAAAGTGCTATACACTTTCTGTCTGAATGAATGTCACTCAAACCTCATAATTCTAGGATACATGCTTTGAAGAAGTTCTTTTAAAATTGTTGTATCACGGAATGAAGCAATTTACTGAATTGTGGCTAAAACTAAGATCGTTATTTAATTAGTTTGCGCAAATTGCAAATAACAAACTTTGACCTCATGCATGAACTATTGAGTTTGGATTATAGATGGAGATATTTCTATACGATCATATTTATTGTTTATCAATCTTTAACTTAATAATATGTTCGTATTTGAGGATTGCTGAAACATAGTTTGTTTAATTCTGGTGTTTAATTAGGACAATTATTTCTCTTTATCAAAAAATAAATGGAAAATGTATCAAGATTCCAATATGTTTTCAAACATTAACTTATATTCATAATTTGTCATTCTGATGGATATATTAAGACTTTTTACATGACTTTAAATAATTTCATAATTTTAAAATTTTCTCTCTTAATTTATGCTATCGTTATTTATAATTTCTTACCTTTCAATTATTCTTCTGAATCTTTGGCAATGCCGAGTATATTTTTAGCCTTATATTTTCTTCTACATACATTCGCCCTAAGTAGAGTGTCTGGAGAATCATTTTAAAGTGAACACAAAAAACTGAATTAAATACTAATATAGAGGGTGAGGCACTATCTAACTTCTGACTGAACGATAATCAAACGTCATAATTCTAGGATACATGTGCTTGAAGAAGTTCTCTTAAAATTCTTGCATCACAGAATGAAGCAGTGTACTGAATTGTGGTTAAAAACCGTTATTAAATTAGTTTATGTGAGTTGTAAACAACAAACTTTGACCTCATGATTGAATTGCTGAGTCTGAATTATAGATGAAGATATTGCTATACAATAATATTTATTATTCATCAATGTTTAACACATTAATAAAATGTTCCTATTTGAGAAGGGCTGAAACGTAGTTTGTTTAATTCTGATGTTTGATTAGGACAATTATCTCTTTTTATCAGTAAATAAAGGGAAAATTTCTGAACGATTCTGACATATTTTTAAAAGCATTAGCTAATATTAAAAATTTGTCATTTAGATTTTAAGACTTTTTACATGACTTTAAATAATTTCATAAATTTATTTTCTTCTCTATTAATTTACGCTATTGTTATTCTATAATTTCATACCTTTTAATTATTCTTCTAAACCTCTGGCCAAGCCCAATAGATTTTTACCCATGTATTTCTTTTCTACCTACGTTCGTTCTAAGTAGAGTGTCTGTAGAATCCTTTTAAAGTGAACGCAGAAAGCTGAATTAAATGCTAATACAGACGGTGAGGCCCTGTACAACTTCTGACTGAAAGTCAGTAAAATGTCATAATTCTAGGATACATGCGTTTGAAGAAGTTCTTTTAAAATTCTTGTATTGCGTAAAGAAACAATCTACTGGACTGGAGCTAAAACCGGTATTAAATTGATACAAGATGGAAACAAAAAACTTTGTCCCGTTGCATGAATTGTTGAGTCTGGATTCTAAGTGGAGATATTGCTGTATGATCATATTTATTGCTCACCAATCTTTAACTTTTTAATAATCTGTTCCTATTTTAAATTGATACAAGATGGAAACAAAAAACTTTGTCCTGTTGCATGAATTGTTGAGTCTGGATTCTAAGTGGAGATATTGCTGTATGATCATATTTATTGCTCACCAATCTTTAACTTTTTAATAATCTGTTCCTATTTTAAATTGATACAAGATGGAAACAAAAAACTTTGTCCTGTTGCATGAATTGTTGAGTCTGGATTCTAAGTGGAGATATTGCTGTATGATCATATTTATTGCTCACCAATCTTTAACTTTTTAATAATCTGTTCCTATTTTAAATTGATACAAGATGGAAACAAAAAACTTTGTCCTGTTGCATGAATTGTTGAGTCTGGATTCTAAGTGGAGATATTGCTGTATGATCATATTTATTGCTCACCAATCTTTAACTTTTTAATAATCTGTTCCTATTTTAAATTGATACAAGATGGAAACAAAAAACTTTGTCCTGTTGCATGAATTGTTGAGTCTGGATTCTAAGTGGAGATATTGCTGTATGATCATATTTATTGCTCACCAATCTTTAACTTTTTAATAATATGTTCCTATTTTAGAGTTGAAACGTAGTTTGTTTAATTCTGATATTTAATTAGGACAATTATTTCTTTTTATCAAAAGAGAAAGTGAAAATTTATGAACGATAACAACACATTTTTTAAGCATTATCTAATATTAATAATGTGTTATTTAGATAGATATTGCAGGATTTTAAATAATTTCCTAATTTTAATTTATTCTTTATTAATTTATGTTATTTTTATTTTATAATTTCTTATATTTTAATTGTTTTTCTGAATCTTTGGCCTTTGATATTTCTATAAGAACATGCTTATTGTTCATCAATATTTAACTCATTAATAATAATCTTCCTATTTGTGGATTGCTAAATCGTAGTTTATTTAATTCTGATGCTTAATTAGGACAATTATTTCTCTTTATCAATAAGTAAAGGGAAAATTTTTGAACGATTCCAACATATTTTCAAGCATTAATTAATATTTACAATTTGTCATTTGGGTAGACTTTTTAGGACTTTTTACATGATTTTAAATAATTTCATTACTTTGAGTTATTCTCTACTAATTTACGCTAACGTTGTTTATAATTTCATACCTTTTGATGAAATGAGACCAAGTGATTAAAGTTTAAGAGAGAACGTAATAAATCGTTTAGTTGATCCTACGTACCTGCAAAGTTTGTATATTTTTAAAAACAAACTGTAGTTTTCATAATTTGCGTTAATTTATTTTTCACAAATATATTATATCATATAGAGAAATATGCAGATATCTTATCAAGGGGTCAAAAGGACACCCGCCTTAATTCTAGGTATACAAAGACCACCGTAATTCTAGTGTTAATGTGAACACAAAAAGCTAAAAGTAAATGCAAATATTAGCATTTAATTAGCATAGCCTATATGCTAATATTAGTTTAGTGAGTGAGGCACTATCCAACTTCTGAATGAAAGTCACTCAAATATCCTAAACCTAGGATACATGTGTTTGAAGAAGTTATGTAAAATTCTTAGACTCGGAATGAAGCAGTATACTTTATTGTGATTAAAATTAACCAACTTCGAATACAAACTCTGACTTGATGCAGTGAACCTTGAATGCAGGTGTATATATTGCTATATGATCCTATTAATTGTTCATAAAGGTTTAACTTATTAATAACCAGTTTCTATTTGAGAAGGGTAACAAAAGAGTTTATCGATTGTTTTCCCAATTTGAGAACCGCGGCTGTAGAGGATCGGTCGCACTTGGAGATAAAATGAGTACATGTTTTAGCCCATTTCGATATATAGTCAGCAGTAAGTAAAGACAAATTTCAACACCTAAGTATCCCCTTGATTTCTTTGTAATAATTTCGCAATTAATTTTTAGCCTTTTTTTTCTTCATTTATCGTTCTTTATGTGCATCTGGCATACAATTACTTTCCGTTTGTGAACCCCTGAACTAGAGTATCGGTGGATAAAACAAGAGCATTTCTTAGCACGTATTGACAAAGAAACCTTGGAGAGGGAAGACAAATTTTAACTCTGAAATATCTCTGTGCCTTCTTAATAACTTTACTCTGTGCCTCTTCACAACTTTTAGTCTTTTTTTTATGTGACATCATATCTCTGAAGTACACTCATACTCAGTTTGAGAACCGCTGATGTAGAGTATCGGTCGATAAAACAAGAGCCTTTCAAAGCACGTTTCGACAAAGAGACTATAGAGAGAAGACAAATTTTAACTCTTAAGTATGTCCATGACTTCTTTTTAATAACTTCCCAGTTTTTGGCCTTTTTTTCTTGATGTGACATTACATCTCTGACATACACTCATACTCAGTTTGAGAACCGCTGATGTAAAGTATCGGTCGATAAAACAAGAAAATTTCTAAGCACGTTTCGACAATGAGACTAGAGAGAGAAGACAAATTTTAACTCTTAACTATCTCCGTGCCTTCTTTTTAATAACTTCACAGTTTTTGGCTTTTTTTTTCTTGATGTGACATTACATCTCTGACATACACTCATACTCAGTTTGAGAACCGCTGATGTAGAGTATCGGTCGATAAAACAAGAGCCTTTCAAAGCACGTTTCGACAAAGAGACTAAAGAGAGAAGACAAATTTTAACTCTTAAGTATCTCCGTGCCTTCTTTTTAATAACTTCACAGTTTTTGGCCTTTTTTTTATGTGACATTACATCTCTGACATACACTCATACTCAGTTTGAGAACCGCTGATGTAGAGTATCGGTCGATAAAACAAGAGCCTTTCAAAGCACGTTTCGACAAAGAGACTAAAGAGAGAAGACAAATTTTAACTCTTAAGTAACTCCGTGCCTTCTTTTTAATAACTTCACAGTTTTTGGCCTTTTTTTTATGTGACATCATATCTCTGAAGTACACTCATACTCAGTTTGAGAACCGCTGATGTAGAGTATCGGTCGATAAAACAAGAAAATTTCTAAGCACGTTTCGACAATGAGACTAGAGAGAGAAGACAAATTTTAACTCTTAACTATCTCCGTGCCTTCTTTTTAATAACTTCACAGTTTTTGGCCTTTTTTTTTATGCGACATTATATCTTTGATATACACTCATACTCAGTTTGAGAACCGCTGATGTAGAGTATCGGTCGATAAAACAAGAGCCTTTCAAAGCACGTTTCGACAATGAGACTAAAGAGAGAAGACAAATTTTAACTCTTAACTATCTCCGTGCCTTCTTTTTAATAACTTCACAGTTTTTGGCCTTTTTTTTATGCGACATTATATCTTTGATATACACTCATACTCAGTTTGAGAACCGCTGATGTAGAGTATCGGTCGATAAAACAAGAGCCTTTCAAAGCACGTTTCGACAATGAGACTAAAGAGAGAAGACAAATTTTAACTCTTAAGTATCTCCGTGCCTTCTTTTTAATAACTTCACAGTTTTGGGCTTTTTTTTTTTATGCGACATTATATCTTTGATATACACTCATACTCAGTTTGAGAACCGCTGATGTAGAGTATCGGTCGATAAAACAAGAGCCTTTCAAAGCACGTTTCGACAATGAGACTAAAGAGAGAAGACAAATTTTAACTCTTAAGTATCTCCGTGCCTTCTTTTTAATAACTTCACAGTTTTTGGCCTTTTTTTTTTATGCGACATTACATCTCTGACATACACTCATACTCAGTTTGAGAACCGCTGATGTAGAGTATCGGTCGATAAAACAAGAGCCTTTCACGACACTGAGACTAAAGAGAGAAGACAAATTTTTAACTCTTAAGTACCTCCGTTCCCTTCTTTAAAATAACTTCATCACAGTTTTTGGGGCCTTTTATTAATGCGACATTAATATCTTTGATATACACTCAAATTTTAACCTCTTAAGTATGTCCTCCGACCCTTCAAAGCACTTTTTAATAACTTCATAAGTTTTAAGTATCTTTGCCTTTCTCTAACTTCACAGTTTCTTGATTTGAACATTAATCTCTGACATACACTTTTATACCCATACTCAGTTGAGAATTACCGCTGATGTAGAGTATCGGTCGATAAAACAAGAGCCTTTCAAAGCACGTTTCGACAAAGAGACTATAGAGAGAAGACAAATTTTAACTCTTAAGTATGTCCATGACTTCTTTTTAATAACTTCCCAGTTTTTGGCCTTTTTTTCTTGATGTGACATTACATCTCTGACATACACTCATACCCAGTTTGAGAACCGCTGATGTAAAGTATCGGTCTATAAAACAAGAGCCTTTCTAAGCACGTTTCGACAAAGAGACTAAAGAGAGAAGACAAATTTTAACTCTTAAGTGTCTCCGTGCCTTCTTTTTAATAACTTCACAGTTTTTGGCTTTTTTTTTCTTGATGTGACATTACATCTCTGACATAGACTCATATCCAGTTTGAGAACCGTAACTGTAGAGAATCGGTCGATAAAACAAGAGCCTTTCTAAGCACGTTTCGACAAAGAGACTAAAGAGAGAAGACAAATTTTAACTCTTAAGTGTCTCCGTGCCTTCTTTTTAATAACTTCACAGTTTTGGGCTTTTTTTTTCTTGATGTGACATTACATCTCTGACATACACTCATACCCAGTTTGAGAACCTCTGATGTAAAGTATCGGTCGATAAAACAAGAAAATTTCTAAGCACGTTTCGACAATGAGACTAGAGAGAGAAGACAAATTTTAACTCTTAACTATCTCCGTGCCTTCTTTTTAATAACTTCACAGTTTTTGGCTTTTTTTTTCTTGATGTGACATTACATCTCTGACATACACTCATACTCAGTTTGAGAACCGCTGATGTAGAGTATCGGTCGATAAAACAAGAGCCTTTCAAAGCACGTTTCGACAAAGAGACTAAAGAGAGAAGACAAATTTTAAGTCTTAAGTAACTCCGTGCCTTCTTTTTAATAACTTCACAGTTTTTGGCTTTTTTTTTTCTTGATGTGACATTACATCTTTGATATACACTCATACTCAGTTTGAGAACCGCTGATATAGAGTATCGGTCGATAAAACAAGAGCCTTTCAAAGCACGTTTCGACAAAGAGACTAAAGAGAGAAGACAAATTTTAACTCTTAAGTATCTCCGTGCCTTCTTTTTAATAACTTCACAGTTATTGCTCTTTTTTTCTTGATTTGACATTACATCTCTGACATACACTCATACCCAGTTTGAGAACCATAATTGTGGAGAATCGGTTGATTAAAAACAAGGGAACTGTTTAGCATGATTTCGACAAAGAATCAATGAAGAGAAAACACAAAATTTATCTCTTAAGAATCTCCATGCCTTCTCTTTAATGACTTCAGAGTTTTTAGCCTTTTCCCTTGATTTGCCGGGGCATCGCTTGCATACACTCACACCCAGTTTGAGAACCACGAATGTAGAGGTTCGGTCTTATTTGGAGATAAAAAAAGAACATTTTTAACACGTTTCAACAAAGTGTCAGTGGAGAGAAAAGGCACATTTTAACTCTTAAATATCACCATGTTTTTTTTAATAATTTAACAATTTTTAGCCTTTTATTTCTTGATTTTTCTTGATTTGTATCTCTGGTATACACTCACGGAATCACTTCCCTCTCTGGATACACTCACAGTTTGAGAACTGCAGTGATACGATATGTCTCGACAGGTTTTCCATGGGTTCAACCAATTTCACTAATTGAATAACATATTTTTGCATCATATGCGATAAATATTTCGATATCTCGAATTGCAGTGATTATTCCTCTTAGCTTTCAGAATCGGGAAATAGTTGGTGAAGAGATAAGTTCAGTGACGCAAAATTCCGCGTATCTATGAGGAGTTCACATACAAGAGCTTTTTTTCTATTTTTTTTCTTTTAATCTTCACAGACTTTGATCTACTGGAATGCCCGTAGAAATATTTCATAGTAAAGGATATTTTTCTCCCTTTTTTAGAGATAATTACCTGAAGAGGAAGCTAAGTTCACTCCTCCTTTGATACAATTACTGTGAAGTGCTTTTGGGATTTAACAAAATATAGGTAGGTTATTTTTATTTTCTATTGATGTATCTTTTACAATTGTTCTTAATGAGATTGTTTATACCCATTACAAATATTTGTTGAATGTTTTGATTTTTGCATGATTTGTGTATTTCTAGAATTGATATATCGTTCTTAAATTCCTGGATATTGATTACTAACGTGTTTATCATAAAAATAATTCCTTTTTCGAATATCGAACAATATGTCGAGTTACAAAGGGAATAAACCGTCAATTAATGTATCTTTTACAATTCTTCTTCAGCAGATTGTGTATACACATTACAAATACTTGTTGAATGTTTTGATTTTTGCATGATTTATGCATTTCTAGAATTGATATATCGTTCTCAAATTTCTTGGATATTGGTTACTAAAGTGTTTATCATAAAAATAATTCCTTTTTCAAATATCGGACAATATGTCGAGTTACAAAGGGAATAAACCGTCATGTATCTTTCACAATTGTTTTTAAAGAGATTGTTTATACCCATTACAAATATTTGTTGAATGTTTTGATTTTTGCATGATTTATGCATTTCTAGAATTGATATATCGTTCTCAAATTCTTGGATATTGGTTACTAACGTGTTTATCATAAAAATAATTCCTTTTTGAAATATTGAACAATATGTCGAGTTACAAAATGAATAAACCGTCAATTAATGTATCTTTTATACTTCTTCTTAAGAAGATTGTGTATAAATATTAAAAATATTTATTAATGCTTTATTTTTTGTATGATTTATGTACTTCTAGAATTGATACATCGTTCTCAAATTCTTGGATATTTGTTACTAACGTGTTTATCATAAAAATAATTCCTTTTTGAAATATCGAACAATATGTCGAGTTACAAAGGGAATAAACCGTCAATTAATGTATCTTTTACAATTGCTCTTAATGAGATTGTTTATACTCATTACAAATACTTGTTGAATGTTTCGATTTTTGCATGATTTATGTATTTCTAGAATTGATATATCGTTCTCAAATTCTTGGATATTGGTTACTAACGTGTTTATCATAAAAATAATTCCTTTTTCGAATATCGAACAATATGTCGAGTTACAAAGGGAATAAACCGTCAATTAATGTATCTTTTACAATTCTTCTTAAGAAGATTTTGTATATATATTACAAATACTTGTTTAATGCTTTATATTTTGCATGATTTATGTACTTCTAGAATTGATACATCGTTCTTAATTTCTTGGATATTGGTTACTAACTTGTTTATCATAAAAATAATTCCTTTTTGAAATATCGGACAATATGTCGAGTTACAAAGGGAATAAACCGTCAATTAATGTATCTTTTACAATTGCTCTTAATGAGATTGTTTATACTCATTACAAATACTTGTTGAATGTTTCGATTTTTGCATGATTTATGTATTTCTAGAATTGATATATCGTTCTCAAATTCTTGGATATTGGTTACTAACGTGTTTATCATAAAAATAATTCCTTTTTGAAATATCGGACAATATGTCGAGTTACAAAGGGAATAAACCGTCAATTAATGTATCTTTTACAATTGTTCTTAATAAGATTGTTTATACCCATTACAAATATTTGTTGAATGTTTTGATTTTTGCATGATTTATGCATTTCTAGAATTGATATATCGTTCTCAAATTTCTTGGATATTGGTTACTAACGTGTTTATCATAAAAATAATTCCTTTTTGAAATATCGAAAAATATGTTGAGTTACAAAGGGAATAAACCCTCTTGTATCTTTCACAATTGTTCTTAATCAGATTGTTTATACACATCACATATATTTGTTGGATGTTTTGATTTTTGCAGGATTTATGTATTTCTAGAATTGATATATCGTTCTCAAATTCTTGGATATTGGTTACTAACGTGTTTATCATAAAAATAATTCCTTTTTGAAACATCGAACAATATGTCGAGTTAGGAAGGGAATAAATCGTCAATTAATGTATCTTTTACAATTGTTCTTAAGGAGATTGTGTATACACATTACAAATACTTGTTGAATGTTTTGATTTTTGCATGATTTATGCATTTCTAGAATTGATATATCGTTCTTAATTTCTTGGATATTGGTTACTAACTTGTTTATCGGAAAAATAATTCTTTTTTGAAATATCGAAAAATATGTCGAGTTACAAAGAGAATAAACCGTCAATTAATGTATCTTTTACAGTTGTTCTTAATGAGATTGTTTATACCCATTACAAATATTTGTTGAATGTTTTGATTTATGCATTTCTAGAATTGATATATCGTTCTCAAATTTTTGGATATTCGTTAATAACGTGTTTATCATAAAAATAAATCCTTTTTGAAACATCGCATAATATGTCGAGTTACAAAGGGATTAAACCGTCAATTAACGTATCTTTTACAGTTGTTCTTAATGAGATTGTTTATACCAATTACAAATATTTGTTGAATGCTTTGATTTTTGCATGATTTATGTATTTCTAGAATTGATATATCGTTCTCAAATTCTCGGATATTGATTACTAGCGTGTTTTTCCTAAAACGGACTAATTTATTTTTGAAACATCGTATAATATGTCGAGTTACAAAGGGAATAAACCTTGAAAAAACGAAGAATATTTTCAAACCTTTCATGTTTATATAAGTTGCATTTAGCATAAGGAAATGTTTATATCCATATTTGTTTGTATATTAATGTTAAACATATCATAAAAAATTAAATTTACTAATATAGCACCGGTGGTCAAACGCGTCTCTTTGTTGTTTCGGTGTGACTTTCATCCTTTGCAGTAAATTCATTTCTTTTCGATATTAATACATCCTTCCTTTGATACAATTTCTGGTATTGTTTGAAACTCAGCAAAAAATGTGTTCTTTATTTTCAATTCATGTATCTTCTAGAATAAGTCTCTTTGTTGTTTCGATGTGACTTTCATCCTTTTCAGTAAATTAATTTCTTTTCGATATTAATACATCCTTCCTTTGATACAATTTCTGCGTAGTGCTTTTGGAACTCAGCAAAAACAGCTGTGTTCTTTAGTTTTTCAATTCATGTATCTTCTAGAATAATTCTTAATGAGATTGTTTATAAAATTTACAGATAATTGCCGGAAGTTTAGATGTATATAAGTTACTAATGTGTTTGTCATTGACTATGATTAAAATATCGAATTTTATATTATTTATATATATATATATTATATAATATTATATATATATATATATATATATTCATAATATATATATTTTCATATATATATATATATATATATATATATATATATGTATACATATATATATATAATATATATATTATTATATATATAATATATATACATATTTATATATAATATATATATATATATATATATTTATATATATATATATATATGTATATATATATATATATATATATTGTATATATATATATATATATTATATATATATATATATATATATGTATATATATATGTATATATATATATATATATATATATATATATGTATATATATATATTATATATATATATATATATATTTATATATATATATATATATATATATATATATATATATATATATATATATATATAATATACATATATATATGTATATATATATATATATATATATATATATGTATATATATATATATATATATATATATATATATATATGTATATATATATGTATATATATATATATATATATATATATGTATATATATGTATATATATATATGTATATATATATATATATATATATATATATATATATATATATATATAATATATATATTATATATATATATATATATATATACATATATAAAAAAACTAAATAATTACTGATATAAAAATGGTGGGTTAATGCGGCTTTTTTTTATCAGTACTGCTCTCATGCTCATTTTGTAAATCAGTCTCTTTGCTATATTAGTATACAGTTCCTGTGGTATAATTATTGAGTAGTGATTTTGGAACTTAACAAAAAATAGGTAGGTTCTTTATATTTTCTATTAATATGTGTTCAAGAAGTGTCTTTAATGAGATTGTATATACACATAACAGATATTTATTGAATGTTTTGATTTCTGCCTTACTGGAACTAATATATCGCTCTAAAATATCTAGATATTGCTTACTACTGTGTTTATCATGAAACGGACTAAATCTTTTTTGAAAAATCGAACATTATGTCCAGTTACAAATGATATAAACAGTGAAACAACGAAGATTATTTTTTAAACTTTTCACAAGTTTATGTACGCTGCATTCAGCATAAGGGAACTTTAATATTCTTATTTGTATCTATATTAATGTTAAACATAAATATTAAAGTCATTTACTCATATAAGATCGGTAACTCTTTGTTTATGTCTTTTTCATTTATTTAGCAAATTCATTTCATTTTAATATTATTATATACTTCCTTCGATATTATTATTTGGTAGTACTTTTGGAACTTATCAAAAACAGGAATGTTCTTTATTTTTTCAATTGATGTATATTCTAGAATAATTCTTAATGAAATTGTTTATAAACTTTACTGACAATTCCTGGAAGTTTAGATGTGAGAATCATTTCTGCATTCATGGAAATATATCGCTCTCAAATGCCGGTATATGATATCATAAACTGATTAAGATCATTTAAAATATCAATTTATATTAAATATATATTATATGTATATAAACTAAACACATAGTAAAAAATTAAAGTAAATTACTATTATAAAAATGGTGGGTTAATGCTGTTTTTTGTTGAATCAGTACTTCTCTCATGCTTATTTTGTAAATCAATATCTACTTACAATTACTATATTCTTCCGGTGGTACAAATAGTGGGTAGTAATTTTGGGACTTAACAATAAATAGGCAGATTCTTTATATTTTCCATTAATGTATGTTCTAGAATTCTTTTTAATGAGTTTGGTTATACACATTACAGATATTTATTGCATGTTTTGATTTCTGCCTTACCGGAATTGATATATCGCTATCAAATACCTGGATATTGGTTACTAATATCTTTATGAAAAAAGGACAAATTTCTTTTTGAAACGTCGTATAATATGTCGAGTTACAAGAGATGGAAACCTTGAAACAACGAAGAATATTTTTAAAATCATTCACAATTTTATATATGTTGCATTGTGCATAAGGAAATGTTGATATCTATATGTGTTTCTATATTAATATTAAACATATCATAAAAACTTAAATTTATTAATATAGTAACGATGGACAAATGCGTCTCTTTGTTATTTCAGTGTGGCTTCAATGTTTTTTATTAAATTCATTCCTTTTCGATATTATTATATCCATCCTTTGATACCATTTCTGATATGCTTTTGGAACAAAAAAATAGTTTTTGTTTTTTTTCATGTATTTCTGGATTATTCTTAATGTATTGTTTTATACATATACAGAATGGTAGTAATGCAAAATTTCTGCATTTTTTAAAAATATATCCTCAAACCTATATAATTTTTATTGTTGTCATAAAGACTAGGAACTTTTTATCGAATTTTTTAAAAAAAAATATTATATATTTTTACATATATTTTATATATATATACAAAAATATAAAAATTAAAACATAAATTAACTATTATAAAATATAATGTTTATCATGAAAAAATGTTAGCTTATTTTGTAATAATATCTTTGCGATATTCCTATATCCTTCGTTGGTATAATTAGTAGTGAGTACAAAAAATAATTTTTTATTTTTAAATTATCTTTTAGATCTCACTATATCCCTTTGTATAATTTTGAGTAGTGTTTTTGGTACTTAAAAAAATAGGCATTTTCTTTTATTTTGTAAATAATCTCTTTGAGATGTTACTATATCCTTTCGGTGGTATATTTTGAGTAGGATTTTGGTACTAAAAATAGATTTTTTTTTTATTCGTAAATTATCTCTTTGAGATATTACTATATCCTTTCGGTAGTACAATATTTATATTTTGGAATTTAACAAAAAAATAGGTAGTTCTTTTTATTCCATTAATGTATGTTCTAGAACTGTTTTTATGAGATTGGTTTCGCATTACAGTTTTTAATGGATGTTTTGATTTCTGCGTTACTGGAATTGATTCTCTCAAATACTATATTGTTCTTTCTTTAAAAAACGAATTAATTCCTTTTTGGAAATCGAATAACATGTCATACAAAAAAATCGTTCCGAAGAATATTATTTTTATTTTTAAAGTTTAGGATGTTATTTAACGTACGAATCCATATCCATATTTGTTTCTATATTAATATTAAACATGTTGTTAAAAATTAAAGTAATTGACTAATATAACACTGGTAGTCAAAGGCGAATATTTGTTCATGTTTATTTAGTAAATGAATTTCATTTCAATATTATTACATCCTTCCTTCAATACTATTAATTGGTAGTCCTTTTGGAACTTAATAAACACAGGTATATTCTTTACTTTTTCAATTGATGTATCTTCTAGAATAATTCTTATTGAGATTGTTTATAAACTTTACAGATTATTGCTGAAAGTGTAGATGCAAGAATCATTTCACCATTCATGGAATATATCGCTCTAACCTTAATAATTTACTAAGTGTTTTCCATAAACTGACTAGCTTTAGAATACAATATTTAAAATATATATTATATGTATTTTCTAAATTAAATTAAAAATAAATTACTGAAAAAAAATCAATGCGGCAATTTTTAATCCAATGCTCTCATGCTATTTTGTAAATCAATCTCTTTATTGATCCTCCTATAATTTCACTTGAAAAAATATCTTTTTTTTTATTTGTAAATCTCTTTGCGATATTATTATATTTGTGTATAATTATGGTATTTTTGGTACAAAAGAAATAGATTTTCTTTTATTCTGATAATCTCTTTCAATACCTTTCCTCGGTTTCTTGGAATGATTTTGCTTAAAAAAAAGACATATTCTCTGTAACTGGATATACTATATTTTCCTGGAAATTAAGATATATTTTGCAAAAAAAACATGTTGAAAAACTCTATATTACTTTCCTCCTGGCTAATATATGATGATTTTTTTAAAAAAATAGGACTTTGATCTTTCTCTTTCTCTCTTTCTTTCTAAGTTGGAAATTTTGAGAGGATTTTGGCTTAAAATAAATCTTTTATTTTTGGTTATCGTAATTACATTTCTCTGGGATAATTTTGAGTAGTGATTGTACAAAAAATCAATCAATTTTGTAATTTCTCATATTCTATATCCTCGGTGTGATAATTGAGTGGATTTTGCTTAAAATATGACTCTTATTTTGTAAATTTATCTCTTAGATATCTTTCCTTCCTGGTATAAATTATTGAGTAGTGATTTTTTGTCTTAACTAGGTACTTTTTATTTTGTAAATTAACTCTTTGCGATAACTATTCCTTCGTATAAAAATGGTAGTGATTTTGGTACTTAAAAAAAACTATTTTGTATATCTATCTCTTTGTGATCTCTTTACTATCCTTACGGTTGTATAATTATTGGCATGTACTTAAAAAATAGATTTTCTTTATTTTGAATTAATCTTTTTGCATTACTATATCTTCCGGTGGTATAATTATTGAGTAGGATTTTGGTACTTAAAATAGGTCTTTTATTTTGTAAAAAATCTTTGCGATACTATATCCTTCGTGGTATAAATTATTATATTTTGACTTAAAAAACAGAATTGAAATCCTTGCATCTCTATATTATCCTAGGTTGGTATTTTTGAGTAGTGATTTTAAAAAAATCCCTTTTATTTCTGAAATTACTTTATATTACATATCCTTTCGGTGGAATATGAGTAGTGATTTTTGGTACCTAAAAAAATAAATTTTTTTTGTAAAAAACTTTGCGATTTATTATATCCTTCCGTTATAATAATGAGTAGTGATTTTGGTACTTAAAAAATGATATTTCTTTTTATTTGTAATTAACTTTTTGCGATATTACTATATTCTTTCCGGTTTGGATAATTATTGAGTAGTGATTTTGGTTCTTACTAAAATGGTATTTCTCTTTTATTTTGTAAATTAATCTTTGCGTTTTATTTATCCTTCCGTGTATATTATGGTAGGATTTTCGACTTAAAAAAATAGTATTTTTATTTTGTATATCTATCTCTTTGCATCTCTTTACTATATCCTATAGTTGATAAGAAAAATTATTTTTTTTTTTAAAAATTTTTTTTTTGATTTGGAAATTTTTATATTTTTTTATTTTTTTTTTCCTGTATATAATTATTTTTAAATTTTTTATGTTTATTTTTTATTTTGCTTATTTTTTTCTACTTTTTCTTCCTATTTTTTTTTAAATTTGTTGTGATTTTATTTTAATATATTTTTGTTTTTTTTTTTTTTTTTTTTTTTTTTTTATTGAGTAGTGATTTTCGTACTTAAAAAAATAGGTATTTTTATTTTTTAAATTTATCTCTTTGTGATCTCTTTACTATATCCTTTCGGTTGTATAATTTTTGAGTAGGGATTTTGGTACTTAAAAAATAGGTATTTTCATTTTAGTTCGTAAATTAATCTCTTTGCAATATTATTATATCCTTCCGGTGGTATAATTAATGAGTAGTGATTTTGGTACTTAAAAAAACAGGTATTTTATTTTGTATATCTATCTCTTTGTGATCTCTTTACTATATCCTTACGGTTGTATAATTTTTGAGTAGTGATTTTAGTACATAAAAAATAGGTGTTTTCTTTTTATTCTGTAAATTAATCTCTTTGCGATATTACTATATCCTTCCGGTGGTATAATTATTGAGTAGTGATTTTTGCTCTTACAAAAATAGGTATTTTCTTTTTATTTTGTAAATTAAACTCTTTGCGATATTACTGTATCCTTCCGTTGGTATAATTACTGAGTAGTGATTTTGGTACTTAAAAAAATAGGTATATTTATTTTGTAAATTTATCTCTTTGCGATCTCTTTACTATATCCTTACGGTTGTATAATTATTGAGTAGTGATTTTGGTACTTAAAAAATAGGTATTTTCTTTTATTTCGTAAATTAATCTCTTTGCGATATTACTATATCCTTTCGGTGGTATAATTATTGAGTAGTGATTTTGGTACTTAAAAAAATAGGTATTTTCTTTTTATTTTGTTAATTAAACTCTTTGCGATATTACTATATCCTTCCGTTGGTATAATTATTGAGTAGTGATTTTGGTACTTAAAAAAATAGGTATATTTATTTTGTAAATTTATCTCTTTGCGATCTCTTTACTATATCCTTTCGGTAATACAAATATTAGGTAGTGATTTTGGAACTTAACAAAAAATAGGTATTTTCTTTTTATTTTGTAAATTAATCTCTTTGAGATGTTACTATATCCTTCCGGTGGTATAATTATTGAGTAGGGATTTTGGTACTTAAAAAATAGGTATTTTTATTTTTTAAATTTATCTATTTGTGATCTCTTTACTATATCCTTACGGTTGTATAATTATTGAGTAGTGATTTTGGTACTTAAAAAAATAGGCATTTTCTTTTATTTTGTAAATTTATCTCTTTGAGATGTTACTATATCCTTTCGGTGGTATAATTATTGAGTAGGGATTTTGGTACTTAAAAAATAGGTATTTTCTTTTTTGTTCGTAAATTAATCTCATTGAGATATTACTATATCCTTTCGGTAATAAAAGTATTAGGTACTGATTTTGGAACTTAACAAAAAATAGGTATTTTCTTTTTATTTAAATTTGTGTTTCTATTTTTTCTGTTTATCCTTACGGTATATATTGAATGTTTTGATTTCTGCCTTACTAATTGATATATAATCTCGAATCCGGATATTTTATTTTTATCATAAAAACTAATCTTTTTTATATTATTACTTAAAAATAGTATTATTTATTTTCACAGAGATGTTATTTTGTAAAAATATATCTATTTGTTTCTTTATTAATGTAAATATTATAAAATTGTAATTTACTATTATAAAAAGGGTAATATTTTGTTTTATTTTAGTAAATATTTTTTTCTTTATTATCCTTTTGTATATTATTGAGTAGGGATTTTGGTACTTAAAAAATAGGTATTTTTTTTTATTCAGTTTATCTCTTTGAATATTCTTATATTATTGGTATAATTAATGAGTAGTATTTTGAGTCTTTCTATTTTAATATATCTTTTGGATATATTTACTATTTTGTATAATTGAGTAGGTCTTTTTGTATTAATATATATTTTTTTTTGTATATGTACTGATATTTTATTTAAAATTGTGATTATAAAAATGAGGTATTGATTTTGTACTTAAATTTATTTATATTTGTAAATAACTCTTTGTTATATTATTATATCCTTCGGGTGGTATAATTATGGTACTTGAAAAAATATGTATTTTCTTTTTATTTTGTAAATTAATCTCTTTGCGATATTATTATATCCTTCCGGTGGTATAATTATTAAGTAGTGATTTTGGTACATAAATAAATAGGTATTTTCTTTTTATTCTGTAAATTAATCTCTTTGCGATCTCTTTACTATATCCTTTCGGTTGTATAATTATTGAGTAGTGATTTTGGTACTTAAAAAATAGGCATTTTCTTTTATTTTGTAAGTTAATCTTTTTGTGATATTACTATATTCTTCCGGTGGTATAATTAATGAGTAGTGATTTTGGTTCTTACTAAAATAGGTATTTTCTTTTTATTTTGTAAATTAAACTCTTTGCGATATTACTATATCCTTCCGTTGGTATAATTACTGGGTAGTGATTTTGGTACTTAAAAAAATAGGTATTTTTATTTTGTATATCTATCTCTTTGCGATCTCTTTACTATATCCTTACGGTTGTATAATTATTGAGTAGTGATTTTGGTACTTAAAAAAATAGGCATTTTCTTTTATTTTGTAAATTTATCTCTTTGAGATGTTACTATATCCTTTCGGTGGTATAATTATTGAGTAGGGATTTTGGTACTTAAAAAATAGGTATTTTCTTTTTATTCTGTAAATTAATCTCTTTGCGATATTACTATATCCTTCCGGTGGTATAATTATTGAGTAGTGATTTTGGTACTTAAAAAAATAGAGGTTCTTTTTATTTTAAATTTTGTTGAAATAATTGTTTTTTGAGATTGTTACTATATCCTTTCGGTATTTATTGAATTTTTGATTTCTGCCTTTGGAATGTATATAATCTCTATTTTATGTTAATATTTTTTTCATAAAAACGAACTATTCTTTTTGGAACTAATAATTATTACGATGTAAAATCGTCAAACAATAGAATTTTATTTTTTTTATTTATGGATTTCTTTAGCGTACTATTACATATTTGTTGTATAATTAATGTTGATATATTTAAAAAATTACAGTATTTACTAATAATGGTAAATGCGATTTGTTGATATTTGTTTGTAAATGAATCTTTTCAATATATTTATCCTTAATATATTAATTTTAGTCCTTTTGGTACTTAAAAAATAGGTATTCTTTTTTTTTGTTTATCTCTTCTAGATAATATATATTTATATTAACAGATTATTGCTGATTTGCAATTTTCTCTATAATATATCTCTTCCGGTTAATAATTACTAAGTAGTGTTTTGTATAAAATACTCTTTTTTATTTATTTTTATAATATATTTATGTGATGTACTGATATTTTATTAAAATAAAATACTGATAAAATTTTTTTATTTTTATTCTTATATTTTGTAAATCTCTTTGCTATATTAGTATATCCTTCCGGTGGTAGTGATTTTGGTACTTAAAAAATAGGTATTTTTTTTTATTCTGTAAATTAATCTCTTTGCGATATTATTATATCCTTCCGGTTGTATAATTATTGAGTAGTGATTTTGGTACTTAAAAAAATAGGGATTTTCTTTTTATTTTGTAAATCTATCTCTTTGTGATCTCTTTACTATATCCTTACGGTTGTATAATTTTTGAGTAGTGATTTTAGTACATAAAAAATAGGTGTTTTCTTTTTATTCTGTAAATTAATCTCTTTGCGATATTACTATATCCTTCCGGTGGTATAATTATTGAGTAGTGATTTTTGCTCTTACAAAAATAGGTATTTTCTTTTTATTTTGTAAATTAAACTCTTTGCGATATTACTGTATCCTTCCGTTGGTATAATTACTGAGTAGTGATTTTGGTACTTAAAAAAATAGGTATATTTATTTTG
>CM063507.1:51762809-51770309 GCA_032207245.1 Pardosa pseudoannulata | reverse complement strand
CATATATGTATATACATATGTATATAAATATATATATGTATATGTGTATATATATATATTATACATTTCTTCAATTCAACTCAATGCAAAATTCAATTTTGCTTAAAAATGTAGAGGATTCTTCTTGCATATGTAATTTCTTCTTTTCGACCAATTTCATCAATAACCATAGAAGCAAGAGGAAAGGCAAAATAACACGAAAAAATGAAAGTGAATCATTTCTTCATTTTCTTATTCTTAAAAAACATTTCTTGAGTTTTAAATTATTCAGAAAATATACTTTCCTTCCAAATTCGCGGAACCAAAATTTTCATAAAAATTGCAGCAATTTGGGAAAGCGTAAAATGTTTCAGAGATATATTTTATGCATATTCAATGGGTCTTCGCGAGAAAAATATATATAAAAAAGAAGAATTTGTAAGGAAAAGAAGGCACTGCATTTCGTAGCACACGTGTTTCATGCGTGAGTGAGTTTTCAATATCGTCTGGTAGCCAAAAATAAATCTTTTTTTTTTTTTTTTTTTTTTTTTTGCTTTTGCTTTTCGTTCTCTCTACAATATAGCGATTCATTTTTTTTGCTCTTGGCAACTTTGGATGGAATAATGATTTACACAAATTGCTTCATAATGCCTTGTAGAAGACATGTTAAATTGATGCCACTTTACCTTTTTGAAATATCGATATTTAAACTTTTTATGGACTAATATTCAAGAAGAGAAGTCGTTTTCTTTTCCATGAAATGCATATTCTATTCTGTATGCATTTATACCTGCATATATATGTAATGGGTTTTTGTTTGCTCTCTACGAATATAGAATTTCACAACACTACATAAAGAATATTCGTGAAGTAAAGAATACTGCAAAATTTTAAAATTAATACTCTAAAGTTTATCGAGAAAATTCTTTTTTAATGCTTCCCGACTAAAAGTTCATTTGCATATATAGTTGCCATGTGGGAACAAGGAATCCAACCAATCAGAGGTGTTAAGAAATACTATCACTAACTTCATATGTCGATTAGTGAATTCAAAATTATGATGTTATATATATATATATATATATATATATATATATATATATATATATATATATATATATATATATATATATATATATATATATATATATATATATATATATATATATATATATATATATATATATATATATATATATATATATATATATATATATATATATATATATATACATGTATATATATCTATATATATCTATATATATATATATATATATATATATATATAATATATATATATATTTATACATATATATGTGTGTATATATATATATGTGTATATCTCTCTCTCTCTCTATATATATATATATATATATATATATATATATATATATTATACAGATCTAGCAATGTGTATGAGACATGATGATGCCACTATCTAAATATAAATGCTTAAATTTTATATATATTACATAAATGTCGTTTTCTTTTTTTAGGAAAAATATTTATGTAACTTATATATTTATGTATCTGTAATGGGTGTTTTTACAAGAATTAGATTATACAATACTGTTTAAGAACATATACATACATATATATCTATATATATATATATATATATATATATATATATATATATATATATATATTTATATATATATATATATATATATATATATATATATATATATATATATATATATTATATATATATATATATATATTTATATATTTTATTTATTTATTTATATATGTATGTATTTATATACATATATATATATTTATTATTTATATATAATATATATGATAATTCTTATCTATATATCATTACACATTTTACAAATATATATTTATATATATATATGTATATATATATATATATATATATATATATATATATATATATATATATATATGTGTGTGTGTGTGTGTGTGTGTATGTATATTATATATGTATTATGTATGTATGTATGTGTATGTATATATAAATATATTTATATATATATGTATTACATTTGTATTATAATATATATATGTATATATATATATATATATATATATATATATACATGTATATATATATATATATGACATGAATGAGAAGTCATGGAAGATACTTTTGATTTCATACATAAAAGAACTTCTTTATTGTAATCCTTCTGTCCATATCTATGCCATTTAGATATCCTTTGTTCTTATACTTTGCCACGATATCTTAATGTTATCAACTTCCCTCTCAAAACTGACTCTTTTGTTGCTATAAACAAAATATATGTCTACTTCCGTCAGCTTCTTCACTCTGTATAGTATCTCGATATGTGTCTTTTACTATTACGTTGTCATTATGAATTTAACTGTTTTAATTATATATCGTATATATTTATATATATATTTTTTATAAATATATATATATATGTATATATATGTATATATGCATATATATTTGTATATATATATATATATATATATATATATATATGCATATAAATATATGCATATTCATTGAATATACAGAATATATATTGATTATTACATCTTTTAATATATTAATATATGTAATATTCAATATTAATGTAGAATTGTTTCTAAGAAATTAATTTAATAATATATTAATATTATATTCATTTATATACAACTTACAAATATTTGTCACTTTTAATCCTTTTTCGTTGGTTTAAATCAAGGCAGTTACAATGTTATACAAGGGTTTAACTATTTTTTCTTCAAACAGACTAAGGTTTCTCGAAGTGCTTAAAAAGCAGTCAAAATAAAGCCATCTAACATCCGACGTTTACAATCCTATTACCAATAGTTCAAAGACATATATTTCCTTAGACAAGATAAAAAGGAATGGTTCAAAATTATGTGTTCAAATTATGATGAAAATCTGAAGCGAACAAAGATGAATTCCTAAAATAGAAGATAGAAACGCTATCAAAGAAATGATATGAAAATAGAAAATCCAAAAATATTGCTGTAAAATATATTCGCTTAGTTTTTTGGTATTTCTCGAAATTTTTTTTACAATTTTAGGTACATTTAAAGAATGATTTTTCTTGCAGTTGAAAAATAAAGAATTAACGACAGATATATAGAAGAAAATAGCTATATAATAAGTGAAGTATTCAAAACTTATTTATATAACTCATTTAGAATTCATTGAACTTTAAATTTGTAGATTTCAAAGTAGTTTTAATTTTAAAAAATATTAAAAGTGTGTTGATTCATTCTAGATAATGAGCATATCTAGATTTTACATAAATAGCATATATTCACGCTCGAGCAATTACAGATAAATTTATTCATTGCTTTTTTATAATCTTACCGGTAGATGTGATAATTTCAGTTTTGTGACTTGGTTTGGTTTAGAAAGCTACGTTTTACTTTTATATCTAGATTCTATATAATATGCATATATTTAAACACGAGAAATTTCAAATAAATTTATTCATTGCATTTTTTTAATCTTTCTGGTAGATGCGATAGTTTCTGTTTTGAGACTTGATTTGACTTTAAGAGCTACTTTCTGCTTTTATATCTAGATTCTAGGCTATAAGGACATTTTCAACTACGAGAAATTTCAGAAAAATTCATTCGTTGAAATTTTTTAAAATCTTACTAGTAGATGGGATAGTTTCAGTTTTGAGACTTCATTTGGTTTAGAGAGTTACTTTCTATTTTTATATCTAGATTCTAGGCTATAATAACATTTTTAAACACAAGAAATTTCAGAGAATTTCATTCGTTGCAATTTTTAAAAATCTTACTGGTAGATGGAATAGTTTCAGTTTTGAGACTTGATTTAATTTTGAGAGCTACTTTCTACTTTTATATCTAAATTCTAGGCTATAAAGACATTTTCAAACACGAGAAATTTCAGAGAAATTCATTCGTTGCAATGTTTTAAAATCTTACTGGTAGATGGGATACTTTCAGTTTTGAGACTTGATTTGATTTAGAGAGCTAATTTCTACTTTTATACCTAGATTTTAGGCTATAAGGACATTTTCAAACACAAGAAATTTCAGAGAAATTCATTCATTGCAATGTTTTAAAATCTTACTGGTAAATGGGATAGTTTCAGTTTTGAGACTTGATTTGATTTAGAGAGCTACTTTCTACTTTTATACCTAGATTTTAGGCTATAAGGACATTTTCAAACACGAGAAATTTCAGAGAAATTCATTCCTTGCAATTTTTTTAAATCTTACTGGTAGATGGGATAGTCTCTGTTTTGAGACTGGATTTGATTTAGAAAGCTACTTTCTACTTTTATATCTAGATTCTCTAGGCTATAAGGAAATTTTCAAATACGAGAAATTTCAGAGAAATTCATTCATTGCAATTTTTTTAAATCTTACTGGTAGATGGGATAGTTTCCGTTTTGAGACTTGATTTGGTTTAGAGAGCTACGTTTTATTTTTATATCTAGATTCTAGATAATAATCATATATTCAAACAAGAAAAATTACAGAAAAATTTAGTTGCATTTTTTTCTTAATCTTAATAGTAGGAGTGATAGTTTTCGTCTTGAGACTTAGTTTACTTTAGAGGGAATGGTTCTGCTTTTATATCTAGATTCTAAATAAATAAATAATCATACATTAAGCAGAAATTCGGACAATTTTATTTATTTTAATTTTTCGTTTTTAATCTTACTGGTAGAGGTGATAGCCTCAGTTTTTAGATCTGGTGGGGTTTAGAGAGCTACCTTCAACTTTTATATCTAGATTCTAGATAATAAGCATATATTCAAACACGAGAATTTTCATTCAAATTTATTCATTGCATTTTTTTTAATCTTACTAGTAGATGTGATAATTTCAGTTTTAAGACTTGGTTTAGTATAGAGAGCTACGTTTTAATTTTGTACCTAGATTCTAAATAATAAGCATATATTTAAACACGAGAAATTTCAAATAAATTTTTTCATTGCATTTTTTTAATCTTTCTGGTAGACGTGATAGTTTTCGCTTTGAGACTTGGTTTAGTTTACAGGGAATCGTTCTGCTTTTATATCTAGATTCTAAATAATAATCATATATTTAAGCACGACATATTAGGATAATTTTATTTGTTTCATTTTTGTTTTTAATATTTCTGGTAGATGCGATAGTTTCCGTTTTGAGACTTGATTTGGTTTAGACATCTACGTTTTACTTTTATATCTAGATTCTAGATATTAAGAATATACCCAACCACGAGAAATATAAGTCAAATTTATTCATTGCAATTTTTTTTACATCTTACTGGTAGATGTGATAACTTTAGTTTTGAGAGGTTGCTTGGTGTAGAGAGTTATGTTTTACTTTTATATCTAGATTCTAAATAGTCAGCATATATTTTAAACACGAGAAATTTCAAATACATTTATTCATTGCAATTTTTTTAAATCTTACTGGTAGATGGGATAGTTTCAGTTTTGAGACTTGATTTGACTTTAAGACTAATTTCTACTTTTATATCTACATTCTAGGCTATAAGGACATTTACAAACGCTAGAAATGACAGAGGAATTCATTCCTTGCAATTTTTTAAAATCTTACTGGTAGATGGGATAGTCTCTGTTTTGAGACTGGATTTGATTTAAAAAGCTACTTTCTACTTTTATATCTAGATTCTCTAGGCTATAAGGACATTTTCAAACACGAGAAATTTCAGAGAAATTCATTCCTTGCATTTTTTTTAAATCTTACTGGTAGATAGGATAGTTTCCGTTTTGAGACTTGATTTGATTTAGAGAGCTATGTTTTACTTTTATATCTAGATTCTCGATAATAACCATATGTTCAAACACGAGTTGCATTTTTTTCTTAATCTTAATGGTAGGAGCGATAGTTTTCGTCTTGAGACTTAGTTTACTTTAGAGGGAATGGTTCTGCTTTTATATCTAGATTCTAAATAATAATCATACATTTAAGCACGAGAAATTCGGACAATTTTATTTGTTTAATTTTTCTTTTTTAATCTTACTGGTAGATGTGATAGTTACAGTATTGAGACTTCATTTGGTTTAGAGAGCTACGTTCTAACTTTATGCCTAGATTCCAGATAATAAGGACATATTCAAACACGAGAAATTTCAGACAAATTCATTCATTGCAATTTTTTTAATTTTACTGGTAGATATGAAAATTTCTGTTTTGTGACTTGGTTTGGTTTAGAGAACTATGTTTTACTTTTATATCTAGATTCTAAATAATAAGCATATATTTTAACACGAGAAATTTCATATAAATTTTTTCATTGCATTTTTTTAATCTTTCTGGTAGACGTGATAGTTTTCGCTTTGAGACTTGGTTTAGTTTACGGGGAATAGTTCTGCTTTTATATCTGGATTCTAAATAATAATCATACATTCAAGAAGGAGAGATTCGGATAATTTTATTTGTTTCATTTTTCTTTTTAATATTTCTGGTAGATGCGACAGTTTCCGTTTAGAGACTTGATTTGGTTTAGACATCTACGTTTTACTTTTATAGCTAGATTCTAGATATTAAGAATATACCCAAACACGAGAAGTATAATTCAAATTTATTCATTGCAATTTTTTTTAAATCTTACTGGTAGATGTGATAACTTTAGTTTTGAGAGGTTGTTTGGTTTAGAGATTTATGTTTTACTTTTATATCTAGATTCTAAATAATAAGCATATATTTTAAACACGAGAAATTTCAAATAAATTTATTCATTGCATTTTCTTATCTTTCTGGTAGATGCGATAGTTTCAGTTTTGAGACTTGATTTAATTTAGAGAGCTACTTTCTACTTTTATATCTAGATTCTAGGCTATAAGAACATTCTCAAACACGACAAATTTCAAAGAAATTCATTCGTTGCCATTTTTTAAAATCTTACTGGTAGATGGGATAGTTTCAGTTTTGAGACTTAATTTGGTTTAGAGAGCTACTTTCTACTTTTATATCTAGATTCTAGGCTATAAGAACATTTTCAAACACGAAAAATTTCAAAGAAATTTATTCTCTTCCATTTTTTAAAATGTTACTGATAGATTGGATAGTTTCTGTTTTGAGACTTGATTTGATCTAGATTCTAGGCTATATGGGCATTTTCAAACACGAGAAATTACAGAGAAATTCATTCGTTGCAATTTTTTAAAATCTTACTGGTAGATGGGATAGTTTCAGTTTTGAGACTTGATTTGATTTAGAGAGCTACGTTTTATTTTCATATCTAGATTCTAGATAATAATCATATGTTCAAACACGAGAAATTCCTGAAAAATTTATTTGTTGCATTTTTTTCTTAATCTTAATCTTAGAAGGGATTGTTTTCGTTTCGTTCAAACATCTTGTCTTGTAAAGACATTCTTTTTTAGTCTCAATGAAATTTTAACCAATTTAATTTATTATTTTAACCAATTAATTTTTTTATAAAATTTTGGAGTTTAAGACTATAGATCTCTTGGGTTCTCTTTTTGTCCAATGAGCCTGTAACCTATTCGGTCCCTGTTTCAGGTGATACAATGAAGAAGCAGGTGTTTCTTGATCAAATGTTTTA
>CM063507.1:51745309-51752809 GCA_032207245.1 Pardosa pseudoannulata | reverse complement strand
CATCATAACTTTCGCGCGACCCAGAAGCAAAGCAGCACAGCTTGAAGCGATGCGTGTTAAATAATCGCAGACAAAACGCACGAGTTACGCAGACATCGTTTGCTTTCTGCACTCTCTGTTTTATTTTGTTATTGAACCAAGTTCGTCAGCTTCCAGAATGTTTTCCTTCAGAAACTGGGACTCTTTTATTGCTTCACGTTTGTTTGGTGTATTGCCATGACGCAAAAGACAAATATTTTTATTTTCATTTTTTTCATAATTATAAGCTTGTGGTTTCCAGTATTATCGTCTGAAAGTTTTTGAAACTCAAGTAAATTTTTTAATGCTTTTCGTATCTTCATGATTTATAGAGGGAAAATCCCTCAACATTGAATTTTCAGAATCGTTTGATTAAGGGCCTATCCCACCAAAGTCGTTTAACGCTAAGCGCGATTAATCTCTGTTTAAACTCAGAATTGCGTCCCCCTATTGGTTGGAGCCAGGGTTAATCGTGGCTAATCGTAGTTAGCCGTTAAACGACTTTGACATGTTCGGTCCTTAGATGAATAAATAATGACATTAATCGGTTGATACGCAGTTGTTTTAGCTTTCTTGGAGTTGGCAACGTCTAATCAATAACGAAAATCTTTCATGTCCCCTTATGTAGCCTCCACATTATGGCCAATAGTTCACCCCTTCCTGATGGTGACCTTGAAAGATGGTTCACGGGTTGCAACCACACACTGGGCCACTAAATAAGCCGAGCGCGTGGATTCATCCATAGGGTCTAATGCTCACTTTAGTTGCCTTTGATCTTTGGAGAAAAGCCGCCTCCTAAGCCATCGTCCACCAAGGCTATTTTATCGTCTATCACCATCGACCACGATAAGCCATACAGTGCTAATGTCTTGCACTGGACCATAGTGGGGAGGGACCTTTAATGTATCTTCCACACTATAGGCAATTGTTCACCCCTCCAGTTCTGGTTCTGATGGTGACCTTGAACGATGAGTCACGGGTTGCATCCACACACTGGGCCACTAAATGAGCCGAGAGCGTGGATTCATCCATAGGGTCTATTGCACACTTTAGTTGCGCATCTGGCTGCCTTTAAATCTATTCAGAAAAATCATCTCCGAAGCTATCGTCCGCCAATTCTATTTTATCGTCTGCCACCCTCGACCATGATAAACCATACCCATTTCAGACGGTGGTAATGGTTTGCAATGGACCATAGCGTGGAGGGGCCTTTAATGTATCTTCCACACTATGGCCAAATGTTCACCACTCCAGTTCTGGTTATGATGGTGACCTTGAACGATGATTCAAGGGTTGCATCCACACACTAGGCCACTTAATTAACAGAGCTCATGCATGCATTCATAGAATCTACTGCGCACTGTGGTAACGCATGCTGGTTGTCTTTCAACTTTGGATGAAAACGCTTCCGACGCCATTCTCCGCCAAGCCCATTTTATCGTCTGCCACCGTTGACATCGATAAGCCATACCTCCTGGATACAGTGGTAATGGCTTGCAGTGGACCATAGTATGGATGGGCCTTTACACTATGATCCACTGCAAGCCATTACCACTGGGGAGGAGTATGGCCCACTAGAGGGGGTATGGCTTATCAAGGTCGACGATGGCAGAGGATGGCTTGGGAAGCAACCCGCCACTTCGTCCAAGGTTGCCACCAGGGCCAGTACTACTGTGGTGAACATTTGGCCATAGTGTGGAAGAGGCACAAAAACAACGCTTTACTGCACGAACACCGATTATATAGCGACCTATTGCTGAAACTCAATTCTGAACAGGCTACAGACGTCCATGCCAACAGGGGGATTTGGATCCATGAACTCTGAAAGGTAGCTCCATATCATTGTTCTGCTATGTTAGTTAGTCAAAATATTCAAGATAGTTAAAATTCCCTTCAAGTTGACTAAATAGAAGAGAAAATTACCACTCGAAGTGATTAAAACAGTGGAGAGAAAAAATTACAATTTGATGAAAATTAAATATCTTCAAAAAAATGGAACCTAACCCTAAAATGAAATAATATTAATTATTATTATTATTATTATAACTTAATGAGGAAATATTTTTTTAATTTCCTATATATAATTTGCGTATTGCCTTTTTCTTCTTTTCTAAATTTTTTATAACTATTATACTCACATATTGTTTGTTCTTTTAACATGTTTATAGATTCAACACAAGTTTGAAGAAAACTATGTATATTTTATAAAATTTAAAATCTTACGATTAAATTTTTCTAATGAATCATTCTAAGTAAACGATAATTTTATCTCTATAATCTGTTGCTCCAATAGCATCTATCTGTCATTCTTCTTTTTATTTTCTCAGTGGAATACAAAAGGAGAAAAAAAACAGTGGAGATAATGTGTTTATGATTGCGTAATAAATCAGACATCTTGGCGATTTTTATGGCGGTTATAATTTTTTGGCGATTTGACGAAAAAAAAAGATTCAAAAGTTTTCGTTCATCTTGCTTATTATCTCTATTAAATAATAATCATTCTGTTAAACCATTTTAAAAATGTTCTTAAAGGTGGATAATGGGATTTATATAATTCAATCAAAGAATAATTAGAATTCGCAAGGAAATATTTAATTTTTAGAAATATACTAACAGCAAACTTTACTTATTGTTGTTAAACAAAGGGGGGGGCAATAATTTATTCGTTCTTATATATATATATATATATATATATATATATATATATATATATATATATATATATATATATATATATATATATATATATACCTGTAAGGTTTTGTTGAAAGCTGTCTAGAAGTGTGAAAGAATCTAGTTTCGTCTCTGGAATATCTGCCTCAAAATGTCATCAAAAGTTCTTTAATTGTCTTGTTACGAGAAGAGTTGTATTATTGTCGACTTCTAACGTATTTCAAAAGCAAATTTAAAAAAAAAATCTTTTTATTTATAATGTTACGATTATTTTATTTATTATGTCCTAATATGTTCTGCGATGAGTAACACATTTTTATATCGCTGTCACAGCTTGTCGAATAGTTATCAGTTTACTAGGTTTCTTAGCGGAAACGAGCAGAGAATTATTTGCGAAATCAATCGCCGTCTGGGTCGACAACACTCGTCCTTGCGCTATTCAAACCGTAAGTCGGTTTCTGTCAGGGCATTTTTGTTTTCCCTTTCAATAGATGGCGCTGTTAAAATTTGAGGTCACGGCAAGGGTTGGATTTTGGTGTTTCGAGCTGCGCTAGCTAGTGACAGTGGTTGTCCGTGAGTGCTTCCATTTAACTCTCCTTTATGAAGTGGAATATATTTACTCCCGAGTGCCTTTCTTGCGAAGCTGCCACTCTCCGTATCGGTGCTGATATTTTCATTCTCATTCTGAAGAAATAATCAGTATGTGTTTGATCTCAACGCTGAAGGTGCAATCGTTCACTTCCTTTTCACATAGATATATTACACTGGATATACTATCTGTGATGAGAAAATTGAATTAGGATTTTTTTTAATGTGATAAATATTCGAAGATGTTTTGATGTGAAATACGATGCTGAATAGGTTTGTACGTTTATTTAATTAATCATATATTTATTTGAAACTTACCTTTTATTTACATATATTATTGTATATCATTTTCATGAAAGCGCCAACATTTCATTCAATATGTTATACGATTTACCTGAAAATTCTTAATTACATATTAAAAAATAACTAGTTAAACATTACAAGTTTATTTCATGTTTGCCACCTGTGATTGCTCTCATTTATTTATGAAAAATTACCTTTTTGCACGGGCATCGATTAAAGTGTTTTAAAACTTTTTTAAAAAAAAGTGTATCATTTAAATAGTTTTGTCAATAACAATTATTAGTCATTTTAATAAAGCAATATGTTTAAATTTACACTACTATCATTTTAAAAATAAAATAATAGGAAGGGTGATATTTATTCATTATTGCATCCTTCATGCATCTTTTTATTGCTATATGCATGCATGTAAAGTAAAATAAATGTTTTAAAATTTGTACATGAAAGAATCGGATTCCTTTATAAGTCAAATTATTATTATTATTATATACATATATATGTCCGTTTAATGCTCACTGTAGAAAATTCAAAAGTTTCATTTTTAATTAATTAATTAATTGAACAGTGATTAAACACACATTAGTATGTACTTCACTGCATTTACTATAACAATTTTTAGTTTTTAAATTTATATTGGGAGATTTTTTAACATAAGTTTTTTTATAATCAACAGTTTTGTTCACTAGGTCACAACTGTTGCTTAGACAGACTTGAGCAGTGATAGTTTTGTAAACTAATAAGTTCTTTTTTTTTTTAACAAAAAAAAAGAAATTTCTGTTCTTAAATGTATATATTTTATTTCAGAAAGAAAGTAGATCATAATAGTGAATTATTAAAATGTTTGTCTAATATACCTAATATTCTTTGAGTTCTGATTTTTAAAAGTCTGTGACCTAAATATTTAGAATTTAGCATTCTGTTCATAAATTTATACAGTAAATAATTATGTCTCTCATTTTAACACTACATTTTGTTATAACAACATTAATGCAATATTTATTTATGCAATTAACAATTATTACTATCCTAAATTTTCAGATTTTGGACTGTATAAATTTTCAAAACAAAAGAATTTTTTTTTATGAGTATTGATTTTTAAAATGTTATTTTTCAAATGAATGACAAATAAATAAATCCAGAAAATAATAATATTTTTAAGTAAATTTATAGTCTACTAATAAAATCTATTTATATAATACACTTATGAATTTTTTATCCATGATTAAATAAAGTTTTAAGAAAATATAAAAAATTAATGGCATATTTAAATTTATATATGATTGTATATGAACTTCTTTTTAATCTATTTCATAATTTTAAAATAATTTTTAAAATTTTTATTTAAGCATAGATAAAATATTGCAACAAATTAGATTACTGTTGTGTTAGAAAAAGTTAAGCTTTAGTGCAAAAATATAATAAAGCTATAAAAGCAAAACCATTATTGTAAAAATTAATAAAAAAAAAAAAACCAGTAAGCTGTCTTGAAACCATGGTTAAATAAAGCTTTAAGAAAGTATAAAATTTTTATGGCATATTTAAATTTATATATGATTGTATATGAACTCCTTTTTAATCTATTTCATAATTTTTAAAATATTTTTTAAAAGTTTTATTTAAGCATAGATACAAATTTGCAACAAATTAGATTACTGTAGTATTAGAAAAGGTTAAACTTGTGTGCAAGAATATAATAAAGCTATAAAAGTAAAAACATCATTGCAAAATTCAGTAAAAAATTGAACAGTCAGCTGTCTTGAAACCATGGTTAAATAAAGCTTTAAGAAAATATAAAATTTTAATGGCATATTTAAATTTATATATGATTGTATATGAACTCTTTTTAATCTATTTCATAATTTTTAAATTAATTTTTTAAAGTTTTATTGAAGCATAGATAAAAAATTGCAACAAATTAGATTACTGTAGTGTTAGAAAAAGTTACTTTTGTACAAGAATATAATAAAACTATAAATTAAATAATTATATCTCACATTTTAACACTAAATTTTGTTATATTAACATTAATGCAATATTTATTTAAGCAATTAACCATTATTACTATTAGAAATTTTTAGATTTTTTAAGAACTTTAAATTTTCAAAAGAGAAAAAGTTTTTTTTATAGTATTAACTTTTTAAAATGTTATTTTTTAAATGAATGACAAATAAATAAATCCAGAAAATATTATTTTTAAGCAAATTTATAGTCTACTAATAAAATCTATTTATGTAATACACTTTACACTTATGAATTTTTTTATTCATGGTTAAATAAAGCTTTAAGAAAATATAAAATTTTAATGGCATATTTAAATTTATATATGATTGTATATGAACTCCTTTTTAATCTATTTCATAATTTTAAAATAATTTTTCAAAGTTTTATTTAAACATAGATAAAAATTTGCAACAAATTAGATTACTGTAGTGTTAGAAAATTTTAAGCTTTTGTACAAAAATATAATAAAGCTATAAAAGCAAAAACATCATTGTAAAAATTAAAAAAAAAAACCAGTCAGCTGTCTTGAAACCATGGTTTAATAAAGCTTTAAGAAAATATAAAATTTTTATGGCGTATTTAAATTTATATATGATTGTATATGAACTCCTTTTTAATCTATTTTATAATTTTTAAAAGTTTTATTTAAGCATAGATAAAAAATTGCAACAAATTAGATTACTGTTGTGTTAGAAAAGGTTAAGCTTTAGTGCAAGAATATAAGCTATAAAAGCAAAAACATCATTGTAATATTCAGTAAAAGTTAAAAAACAGTCAGCTGTCTTGAAACCATGGTTAAATAAAGCTTTAAGAAAATATAAAATTTTAATGGCATATTTAAATTTATATATCATTGTATATGAACTCCTTTTTAATCTATTTCATAATTTTTAAAATAATTTTTAAAAGTTTTATTTAAACAAAGATAAAACTTTATAACAAATTAGATTACTGATATTAGATAAAGGGTAAGCTTTAGTGCAAGAATATAATAAGCTATAAAAGCAAAAACATCATTGTAAAATTCAGTAAAATTTTAAAAAAGTCAGCTGTCTTGAAAACATTGTTAACCTAATTCTTCAATGTGGGAACTAATAATTTTCATTTATAATGTATTACTTTATTGTAATTAGTATGGCATTGGCTTTGCTTTTTATATTAGTATAAATTGTGATACTTTTTGGAGTATTATGTTAAAATGTTGTACTCAATATAATCCTTTTAAAATAGAAGAGAAAATTACCATTTACAGTGCTTAAAAGTGTTGAGGGAAGAAATTACAATTTTGACAATCATTAAATACCTCCAACAAAGTATAACCTAAACCTAAAATAATAATTATTATTATTATCATTATTACTGTAACTAAATTTTTAAAATATGTTAAGTTACTTTTAATAATTTGTGTATATGCCTTTTTCTGAAATTTTTCAAAAATTATTAATTTACATATTGTTTAATTTTTTATCATTTTCAACAAATTTCTGAAGAAAACTATTTTTATTCTTTTAAATATTATGATTATATTTTCCTAATGATCATTTTTAAGTAAACTATCATTTTATCTTTAAAAAACTACCATCTGTTGCTCCAGGAGCAGCTGCCATACTTATTTTTTCTGTGAAATACAAAAGGAGGAATAAGTTTTGGATATAATTTGTTTGTGATTGCATAGTAATTCAAACAATTTGTTGATTTTATTGAGGTTATAATTTTTTGGTAACTTAAATTTTTCATTCATCTTGCTTGTAATTCCTTTAAATAAATAATCATTACATTAAATGATTAAAAATTGCTCTATTAATTCAATCAAAGAATTATTAGAATTAATAGAGAATCACTCAACTTTGTGGAGTTAAATGATTACATTAAATGATTAAAAATTGCTCTATTAATTCAACCAAAGAATAATTAGAA
>CM063507.1:51735309-51737809 GCA_032207245.1 Pardosa pseudoannulata | reverse complement strand
AATATAAAATGTGCTATTTTGGAATTTGTATAAGTTATTAAATTAACTATTCAATTTAGAATTTGTACCTACAAACACATCTGAGTAAGGTTATACCTTACATTTAAAAAAATGCTTGTTCTTCTGAAAAAATAGCTCTTTGAATGCTAATTTTATTTTAAAATGTAAAATGTGCTATTTTGGAATTTGTATAAGTTTTTAAATCAATTATTCAATTTAGAATTTGTACCTACAAACACATCTGAGTAAGGTTTTATCTTACATATTAAAAAATACTTGTTCTTCTGAAAAAAAAATAGCTCTTGGGATGCTAATTTTGTTTTAAAATGTAAAATGTGCTATTTTAGAATTTGTATAAGTTATTAAATCAACTATTCAATTAAGATTTAACTCATATTTTTCTATAATTTAAAATTTGTAATGTTAAGAATTTATTGGTAAATATATTTTGATATAATTTATTCAAAGTTTCTTTTACATACAGCTTCTACACATAACTTTTTTATTTTGTTAGGAGTCTTATATCTTCATTTAGAAAAAAAGTACATTCAATTTTAAAATATAATGTTGAAACTGATATTTAAGGTTCTGGCACTGTCTCTAGTGATTTATATTCTTTTTATGATCCACAGTTTAATCCATTTGAAACATTCATCTACTACTACTTTTTGACAGCTGTAATACCAATTCTCTGTGAAACTATGGGAAAAATGATTATTTGTTAAATTTTATGATCATTATTCACTTTTTACTTTATATTACTTTATTCTTCCAAGTTTGCTTTATTTCATTGTTTTTTAAATCCATTTTTCTTTTTCAACTGAACAAGACATAATTTATTTCTCATTTTACCAGTAGTAAAGGTTATTATGAAATATTTAGCTGTTGCATATTACTTAACTATGAGTCACTTATTAGCTTATAATAGGTGTTAAATAGCCCATTATAATTATTTAAATAATTATAATGGACCATTAAATAGTAATAATAATTATTAATTAATAATTATTTATATTGTTATTATTATTTATATTATATTAATATTAATAATTAAATATAATTTTAAAATTTATAATTAAATAATTATTAATTATTAATATAATAATTATTTTAAATGGTCCATTATAATTATTTAAAAAAATTGTTAATTCTTTGTTTATTTGTAAATTAAATTTTTTTGAAAATTAGGAATTATTATTTATTTATAATTATTTCATTTCACTTTGGATATTTTACTTTTTTGATCAGTCTTAGTTTTTGGTTTTGGTTTTTAATTTTCATCAAGTGCTGTATTTCTGTTTTTCAAGTTTGCTTTAAGTTTTCATTTTATACTTTTGTACGATAGGCTTGAATCATACTGAAAACTTTTAAGTATTTCCTTAAGTTCTTAAGGAAATGAATAAATCTATATCAAAAAAAATATTCGCCACTCTATGAGTCACTTATTATCTTATAATAGATATTAAATAGTCCATTATTTATAATTATTTATAAAAAACTGTTAATTCTTTGTTTATTTGTAAATTAAATTTTTGAAAAATTTGGAATTATTGTTTATATATAATTATTTCATTTTACTTTGGCTATTTTACTGTTTTGATCAGTCTTAGTTTTTGGTTTTGGTTTTTAATTTTCATCAAGTGCTGTATTTCAAGTTTGTTTTAAATTTTCATTTTATACCACAGGCTTGAATCATACTGAAAACTTTTAAGTATTTCCATAAGTTCCTGAGGAAATGAATAAATCTATATCAAAATAAATATTCGCCACTCTATGAGTCACTTATTATCTTATAATAGATATTAAATAGTCCATTATTTATAATTATTTATAAAAAACTGTTAATTCTTTGTTTATTTGTAAATTAATTTTTTGAAAAATTTGGAATTATTATTTATATATAATTATTTCATTTTACTTTGGATATTTTACTTTTTTGATCAGTCTTCTTTTTTGGTTTTGGTTTTTAATTTTCATCAAATGATGCATTTCTATTTTTCTAGTTTGCTTTAAGTTTTCATTTTATACCACAGGCTTGAATCATACTGAAAACTTTTAAGTATTTCCTTAAGTTCTTAAGGAAATGAATAAATCTATATCAAAATAAATATTCACTACTCTATGAGTCACTTATTATCTTATAATAAATATTAAATAGTCTATTATTTATAATTATTTATAAAAAACTGTTAATTCTTTGTTTATTTGTAAATTAAATTTTTTTGAAAAATTTGGAATTATTATTTATATATAATTATTTCATTTTACTTTGGATATTTTACTTTTTTGATCAGTCTTAGTTTTTGGTTTAGGTTTTTAATTTTCATCAAGTGCTGCATTTCTGTTTTTCAAGTTTGCTTCAAGTTTTCAATTTATACCACAGGCTTGAATCATACTGAAAACTGAAGTATTTCCTAAGGAATGTATAAATCTATATCAAAACAAATATTCTCAATTAAGTATAAGTAGTTCCAATAAAGAATATTTTTTTGTTATCCTT